>JARYGA010061388.1:113429-178551 GCA_030545235.1 Helianthus tuberosus
GTTTGTCAAAAATCACTATTTCAGTCCATTAGTTTAAAAATTGCGATTTCAGTCCCTGTGGTTTCACTTTCGTAACCATTTCAGTCCACCTCCGTTAACCCCGTCCATTTATTCTGTTAAGTACACGTGAACTGACCATAATGCCCATATTAATAAAAAAAGATATCTAAATGAGTTAATTACTGTTTTCGTCCCTGTGATTTATCAAAAATCACTATTTCAGTCCATTAGTTTAAAATTTTGCGATTTCAGTCCATGTGGTTTCACTTTCGTAACCATTTCAGTCCACTCTCCTAACACCGTCTATTTTACCGTTAAGTTTTTAATGAAATACCTAAATTACCCTTGTGTTAATTAAATAAAAAAACCATGGAAATTTAAAAGATTGTATTCTAGGATCCACTTGTTAAAACACAACCCCACCCCACTCCATCCCTGCTCTCATTTCCGGCAAAAGTTTCCGGTCATCTTCTCCGGCATCACACCCCACCCTTTTAATGTCCAGCGACCCATTACCCCACCCCAATTAATATCTTCCTAACAGCATCAATTAACATAATAACTTTGAAAAATAATGCATACCTGGACATTTTCTCATTCTAAAATCCAAAATTAAAATTTTGGAACCATACAATCCAATTTAAGTCCATATGTCATACAACAATAAAATCATATAAATCCAATAATAAAATCATATAAGTCCATATTTAATTAACACAGGGGTAATTTATGTATTAAATTAAAAACTTAACGGTAAAATAGACGGTGTTAGGAGACTGGACTGAAATGGTTACGAAAGTGAAACTACAGGGACTGAAATCACAATTTTTAAACTAATGGATTGAAATAGTGATTTTTGACAAACCACAGGGACGAAAACAGTAATTAACTCTTAATTCTTTTACTAAATATTCATTAAAAAAATCTTAAACATTAATTCTTTTACTAAATATTCATTAAAAAATCTTAAACAGGTATGCGTCTATTTAGTGTTTTGATGAGTCAATCCATCTATACATCTTGTTTTTTACTCCTATATCCGGAAATACTATAATCATTGCTTGAATTAACAAAAATAATGAACTTATTTCTTTCTTTCGTTTAATCTTTTCCAAAAGTCGCTACATAATTTTTCTAGTGTTTTAGAATACGGTTAACCAACATGTTAACTAATCGATTACGATAAATTTTGCAGTGTTCTCTCTCATTTTTTTTAATTCTCACATTAACATGAGCTCTAGAGGAGTCGTGAGGAGGGGAAGAACGTCTATCAAAGTACCATATCGTATAATCTTTTACTAAATCTTCAACATGTATATCATCATATGTAAATTCTTTTACTATATTGACGAGTAGATCCATCTAACCCATATATACATCTATCGCTTGACGTATTACAAATAACGAAACTTGTTCTCATTTTCTGTTAAATCTTTTTCAACAGCTCGACGTACAACCTACTAAGCCAATAATCTCTAACAGATCTTACATTTTTTTCTTGTGTAGCACCTCAACATGACATGAACTAAAAGAAGTTCAAGATTCAGTATTTATTTATATATCAACAAATCCCCCTTTGAGTTATTTAATGCACAAAGATCTATTCTAAATATTCATCACACATAAGTTGCCCTTTTCATAACATGAAAAGGTATATAGAGAACTAACGGTTGAATATAAAGAATCGCCAATAATGAGTTGGTACGCATTTTCAAAATATAATAACCTCCTTGTCATTCAAAAGGCATATTTTTTTTTTCTTTTACAACTTGTACTTTATGCATGAAAAGTTGTACTTTAATCTGTATGTGTATCTTAGAGTCTAGAAAAGCAAGTGTATTTTTTTAATGCAAAGATAACACTATTATTGTTCTGATCTAATAGTTTAATGATTAATCTGTCAATTTATTTAGGTTTTTTCATGCTTTACACAACTAAGTGTTTTTGCTTTTAAAGTTATGGATGATGGGTGGTTCTTGCATAATCTAATCTAATAATAATATATTTGATTTTTAATGGGTTTGATTTATTGTTTATAAAAACCGCAACAAAATTGGATCTTTTTTGTTTTTTCAAGATTTCATATTCTCCCATTTAGCCCTTCATGCATAGGTCAGCTTCCTCCTAACCCTTCTTTGTTCTTCATTTTTCTTGATGAATTAAGTTTTTTTTGGGTATAAAACTGTGTGTTTGTTCATATATTGGTGCTTTTTAAGGTGATTTAGTGCTTATGATCATATGGTGTTTCATATATTGTACAAACAATCATCTTGATCTCTAATACACTCATGATCCAGTTTCAAGTTTATGTTACTCTGTTGAGATTATGAAGTTCTTGAATTCTTTTGCATGTTTACTTTTATAGACTTCATCAAATGATCATGTTGATTGTTGACCTTTGAAAAGAGTCAAACCATGTATTTTTCAAATTCAAATTTGAGCAAGAAATTTTAGAACTTTTTTTTGTCTGATTTGTGTCCATGTACAGATTTCTATACACTTTCGTATAAGTATTCGGTTAACTATATAAAACATACCAGTTTGTGTCGATTTTGAAGTCAAAGCTTAACTCATTTGACGCTTAAAAAGTCAACTGTTGGACTCATTTGCATAGTTTTACTTAAGGTGATTATGAATCTGATTAGTGTTTTTTTGTTTTAGTTAGATTTTGGTAAGCAACTATGACATCAACTTCAACTCAATTTGCAACATCAAGAAGGATGGGAATATACGACCCGTTACAACAAATTAGCATGTGGGAGGATGCGTTTGGATCCAATGTTAGCCCGATCATGAGCAATAACATAATGATGCCGGAGGTTGATGTAAGGCTAACCAATAAGGTACTTGACTTCATCTTTCAAAAATATTAGATTTTCATGTATTTATGTGTTTGTATTGATATA
This sequence comes from Helianthus tuberosus, assembly GCA_030545235.1. Classification (NCBI taxonomy): domain Eukaryota; kingdom Viridiplantae; phylum Streptophyta; class Magnoliopsida; order Asterales; family Asteraceae; genus Helianthus; species Helianthus tuberosus. The sequence goes on from JARYGA010061388.1 coordinate 116,336, forward strand.
GACTATGTTTTAATGATTGTTAGACTTGTTGTATCATGTTATGTGATCATCGGCTTTGGGATGCGATATGACTATTAGATTTTCCGTCTATCTATATATTAAAATGCATAAAGATAACACTAGTCTCTAGCCGTAACCTCTTGAAGGCCCGGCACAAGCTGTGATTTACCTGATCCTGTTGGTTAGTAGGGTATCGTCGTATTGGTGTGTCCTTTGAGTTTTTAAGTAAGGGGTTCTCATGGTTACAAGAAAAATGCATAAAGAATTAAAGATCATGATCTTCATAATTATTCAATGTTCTTGTGTCTATTTTATCATCCATTTATATCAACATAGACCATTTTTCATGATTAATAGATATTCATATGCATGTATATATCTATTTCTACGCGTATATAATTATATCGTGTTTTCATGTTATTGCTTTTCTCTAACAAATCTTTTTTGGGATTCATTAGACCGAATACAGTTCTCAAGGATCATTAGGACCATCACCAGACGCTGCGGCAACAAAACACATTACAGATAAGGTGATAATATCATATAATGATATAAATATAAGTGTGCACATTATATTTGTGTGTAAATGTTTGTTATCTAATATATTGGGCTGTCTGGCTGCAGTTACAAAGGCGTTTAGCGCAAAATCGTGAAGCTGCACGAAAAAGCCGTTTAAGAAAAAAGGTACATGAAGTTGAAACTTAGAAGATTGAAAATAAGTCATGATAACAAAACCGAGCTCGTTTTTAATCTCGTTATCTACTTTTAGGCTTATGTTCAACAATTGGAATCAGGCCGTGTGAAACTAGCACAACTAGAACAAGAACTCGAGAGGGCTCGCCGACAGGTTAAGTTACAGTATTTTTAAACGGATGGGGTAAATTCGCAAACTTTGTTGAATCCCAACCGAAGCTGATGTGTCAGTAGTTGATTGGTTGATTACAGGGCGTATACGGGGGTTTAATGAACAGGGGCAACGGTTTGTTGTCTGGTAACGTCATTAACTCAGGTACACCGTCTACTCCTTCGGGTACACTTTTATGTATATGTAGAGGTGACAAAATGAATGGGTTCGGGTAATTATTCCACGGTTAGTGTTGGGTTGACCTTTTAACACTTTTGCCCACAAAGTTTAATTTTTAAAAAAATAATTAGTGTCTTGTATATGATTAATTTATACTACAATTTTTACAATGATAATCTAAATTTCTTAAATAAATGTTATAAAACTTTGTATACATTAATAAGGGTCTTTTGCAAAAAAAAAAAAAAAAAAAAAAAAAAAGAAGATACCAACATACTTTCACTTTTGTCATAATTTAGTCAAGTTTTTTTGTACATTGGTAATTTTATGCGAAAAAACGACATTAAATTGTAGTGTATGGAACAATTTGATGAAAAGTTTTGGGTTGTTTGGGTGCAGGGATTGCGACGTTTGAAATGGAATACGAGTTGTGGGTTTCCGAGCAAAGAAAAAAAGATGATGAGCTTAGGAAAGTGTTGTTAACTCATACGAGTGAAATCGAGCTTAAGTTATTTGTTGATAGTGGCTTGCACCACTATTATGACCTTTTCAGAATGAAAGCCGATGCTGCCAAAGCCGATGTATTTTATTTAATGAATGGGTTGTGGAGAACTCCGGTAGAGCGGTTCTTCCAGTGGATTGGCGGTTTCCGGCCATCCGAGTTGATATATGTAAGACCTCCTTTATTTGCCTACTTAAACAGTAGACGTGGCAGTTTCGACCCATTTACTTGTGAAACGAGTTGTTTTGGGTTATGTTTTTTCTATAATGGCTCAAACCCGTGAAATTGGAAGAAATACAAAAAATCTCAAACAGATTGAAAGTCACACAAAATTTGTAACAACCATATTTTTTAGTGTGGGAAATGGTAATCTTGTTAAAACTTAATAGAAAGATGTCATTTTTAACAAAAAAAAGGGTACCTTTTTTATAAGATTAAACTCTTTAACTCATTAAAAAAGATTAACAAAAGGGTCCATTTTTGCATTGTTAAATCACTCAACTTGTTAAAAGTCACATTTTCATCATATATTAACAAGTTAAACAGATTTAATCATGACAAAAAAAAAGTTCAGTAACTTATCTTAATAGAACTTATGTAATTATATTTGCACTTTAATCATTATATAACAAAAGCGTTTTAACCGGACATAAGTACCCATTTTGACCCAAGTGCGTTATAACACGTTGGCCAACCCATCCGACCCGCCCATTTAGCCACCTTTATAAAGAAAAATTATACTTTCCAAAAATGGGAATAATAAAACTTATACATTTTTTTCGGGCAGATATTAATGCCACAGATTGAGTTAACGGATACGCAGCTCATGAAGGTAAGAAGTTTAAGACAATCATGTGAGCAAGCCGAAGAGGCATTGAATCAAGGCATGGCGAAACTTCAACAAACCTTGGCTCAGAGCATAACGATCGATATAATGGGGCCCGCAAGTTACAACACGCAGATGAATTGTGCAATGGAAAGGCTCGAGGCACTTGAAATCTTCTTAATCCAGGTAACTTAAAAACAGACCGGTTTTGACTTTTGAGTCAAACCACATCCATGCTAAGAAATGAAATATGTCGTTTGTGTGCGAAAGTTGATAACTATGTTTAACCAAATATGAAGTATTAACGTCTAAATAAGTTAACGAAAAAAACTAGAAAAAATCTATGCTGCATTTTAGTTAGCTTATGAGCACATAGTTGACTTTACAGAGTCAAACAATGACTTTTTAAGTGTGAATTTTCTCAGGATAATTTCAAGCCTTTTGAAAAAGTTATGATTTAGCTTCAATTATGTAGCACATGCTGACATATGTTGATTTTAAAGATCAAAAGGTAGACTAAAGTTAAATGAAATTTGAGTTTGAAAAGTATTAGGTTTGACCTAACATGGTAACAAAGTCCACATTTGACTTTTGAGAGCCAATTGTTGTCAATTTAAACTTAAAAATTCTAGAAATTTAATTAAAAGTATGTAGATTTTTTTAATAAAGTCATAAGCTTGGTAGCTTAATATTCCATAGTTGACTTTAAGTTTTGACTTTCTTTCTTAGTCACTAACACAGAAAGTCAAATTTAATTTGCAGGCAGATCACCTTAGAAAGCAGACCCTAGAGCAAATGAATCTTATCTTATCATTGCAACAAGCAGCAAACGCATTGCTTGCACTTGGCGAATACTTGCAACGTCTACGCTTGCTGAGTTCAATCTGGTCCGCTCGTCCTCGTTGCCCCACAAATCTAATTCCATAAATCAGATCTTTTTCAAGTTTTTTATTAGCTTAAATTAGCATCACTTTTAGAGGTATTTGCTAGCAACATTTCCCATTTGATATGCTTATAATGGTATTCCTGTAGGAAATTGTAAATGTAAATATTGTAATGTTGTGCATATACATATATATATGTATGAATGTATGTATGTATGTATACGCAGGAGGTCGAGTTTATCCGAGTGTTATTCTATGTTAAATCATATAAAGAATTTGATTCTTGCACTTATGTTTTAGTTATAGGTCGTGTAGATAAGGAGCGATATTATGTTGCCGTGGTTGTTATATTTTTATAGATGTAAAAGGTAGAACTAACTATAAATTTATAAACATATAGAAAGTAAGAAATAACGGGAGAAAACGAACTAATAGTGGCAGAACCAAAACTTTTTAACTAGATGTCACACTTAAATATTTTATATATTTTCAACTGCTTTAACGACAAAGAGAGTGTCGTTAAAGCAGACACATTTCATAGTTTGACTTAGCAACTGCGGAAATATTTTAAATAATACAACAAATTCGACATCACATGGTAACAAAGAGAGTGAATATGCTAGCTTGTTGGGACATGATAATATCTACCTTTACAAAAACATCTATAAATGACTGGACATGACTCGGTCATCCGACACTTAAAGCCTACCATCACCCTTTGGCATGGAAAACATGGTCCGCAAGCGTGTGAGCAATCAGGTAAGTTTGATCCAGTCGGGAATAACTCTACATCCTGCAAATCCAAGAGTGTAACTGGTTACAGATTTTAAAGTCACTTTGATGTTGACTTTTAACAATCAAAGTTAAAGTAAAGGATGAAACTTGACAAATAAACCTTTGGGTGCTTGTTAACTTGGTCATCACCATGAGTAAATTTTTCTCCATATATGGCTGAAATACACATTAGAAAACAATGGTTAATAAGTTATGATAGCTTCTTTAAAAACATATACGTTATAGTGATGCCAAATGACAATTTTGCCCTTACAACTGGCCGGAACAAAGACTTTCACCATGATTAATATCGAAAAAACAATTGTGACGAAGAGCATTGCTACAAAAATTAATATCGATACGTCCCTTTTTAATATAATCCAGTTTGTGAAAAAAATGTGTACATAAAATTGTGTAAAGCTCAATATATAAAATCATATAGACAAATACTATTTGTAGTATAGCAAAAGCATGCAATATTGTCAACCAAAAATGGAGGAGGTATGATTGTGACTAAACACAACATGTGGAGTTAAAGTGATTCCTTTATTTATTTATGATAATCATGTTTGTGTGTTCTCTTTGTGGACATCTTTGGGCACATGCACATTTACAAATTTAAATGACAAATGTACCCCTATGTACAACAATACTAAAAAAACAACTTTCATCAAGGTTAAGTACATGCAAGTAAAATATATGAAATGATGATATTGCCCTTACAGTGTTGATGATGAAGACTGTCACCATTGTTAAGTATCAAGAAAATAGTTATGGCAAGAAGCCAAGTATGGAGTCCAAGTGAATGGATGTGCTTCATTCTTTAAACTCTTCTTTAGTTTTAGGGTTTGAGTTCAAGAAAGAGAGATGTATATATATTGAGGTTAGAGAGAGAGAAGTTGGAAAATGGTCAAAACTGTTGAAGTTGATGTGCGTGTGTATAATTAATGCTAGGGCAACATTTGATGCACTTCACATGATTCTTGGCCACATCCTTAGTGCATTTGAAGCTCTCACATGTTAGTGTGAGTTGAATGATGATCAAATAAGAAATGATACATCATCATCATCATCATAATCATCATTATTATACTCAATAAATCCCACCAATAGCAAAGCTAAGGTAGGGTCTGAGAGACAGACTTACCTCTACCCCGTAGGAATAGAGAGGCTGCTTCCAGTGAGACCCCCGGCTCGATTGTAGTTTTGCATCGAGCCTTGGACATAAGGTACATAACACTCAGCAATCTGGACAAAGACCGATTAGTGCATGTACCCTTTTTGTCTTTCAGCTATCAACGTCACCACATGATACATGATTAACCATCCTCAACTTTTAACGTTATTTTCACGAAATTAGTAAAATAAAACGTTAAAATTAGTGCACTTTCACTTTTGCCCCCCGATAACCCACAGATATATACATTATATGCGCATACCGCAAGCGGTGCGTATTTTCATCTTTTTTTCGACCAAAGGGTTGGATTTTAAATGGGTGTACCTATTGGCACACCCATTTCACTATATACACACCTAAAAATGTGTTTTTTGTCTTTATATGCACACCCTGTAGTGTCGAACTGTGGCCAAAACGCGGCGTTTTGGTCCGGTTAATCAGAAAAAGACTGACGGGTGTCTGACGGGTCTGTTGACCGGACCAAAACGCCGAGCTTTGGCCGCGTTTTGGTCCTGTCAACCAGACAAAAGACTGACACCCGGTCTGGTTGACAGAACCAAAACGCTGCCAAAGCTCGGCGTTTTGGTCCGGTCAACAGACCCGTCAGACACCCTTCAGTCTTTGTCTGATTAACCGGACCAAAACGTCGCGTTTTGACCACAGTTCGACACTGCAAGGTGTGCATATAAGGACAAAAACCACATTTTTGGGTGACTATCTACACACTTGGTGTGTAGATAGTTTGTCCCTTTTAAATTCACTAAGACTCTAAATAAGTTGAGTCGGTCCTATGCCAGTTTTGGTAGAATGAATGATTACTTGTTGCACATATTTTGTGATGTAAAGTTTTGAAAGCTACCACATGATTTTGTGTTTTGACCAACCAGAAACGATTGTTCAACATTTAATGCTTGATGTACAACATTAGGAGCATTGATGGCTCTACACAATTCACGTGAAGTGTCACATAGTGGGAGGTTGTATAGTAACGACCGAATTATCAAACGAATATATCCATATTTTTTAATTAAACAAAATTTAGAGTTAATTGCTCGGATGGTCCCTGTGGTTTCAAGTTTTTTTCACGTTTAGTCCTCACCTTTTGAAAATAGCAGGTATGCTCCCTATGGTTTGTCATTTTGTTACTCGGATAGTCCCTGAGTAAATATCAGTTAGTTTGAAAATAGTAGGTATGCTCCCTATGGTTTGTCATTTTGTTACTCGGATAGTCCCCAGAGTAAATGTTGGGGGACTATCCGAGTAACAAAATGACAAACCATAGGGAGCATACATGCTATTTTCAAAAGGTGGGGACTAAACGTGAAAAAACGTGAAACCACAGGGACCATCCGAGCAATTAACTCCAAAATTTATGAGAAAAGTAGACTAACGAAAACATATATAAAAATCCTAACCCAGCGTCTACCCATTTACTCACAGGTTTAATTTTTAAGGTTTAAGTTTTCTACCGGAAAGAGCCTAAGCTCTGATACCATAACTGTAACACCCCAACCCAGAAAGGCCGACGTGTCACGATTATAGACATCAAATTCAAAAACTAATTCCGAAGTCTAAGACAAAAAGACCCTAATTACATTTTCTTACATTACTGAAATGAAACAAAACTTGATCTTCAAGGCACTCCTCACTTATTTCCCCTAGTTTCCCATTTTATCTGTCAAACAAATAAAACAAACACAAAAAGAAAAATACGGCTGAGCCAAAAGTTGCCCAGTAGCGGAGAAATCAATAGTACATGTAAAGACGAACAAATGGGAACGAAACACCACATAACGGAAGCTGAACTGAGACTGACATTGAACCGCATTTGAAGCTAAAACAATTTTTCTTCTCTCAAATAGTTTTAATTATAATATTACATTGTTTAAAAATCTCAATTCCTTTAAAACAAGAAAATTATCGAAATTACTATATTATGAATAAACATTTAGATTTAAATCAAAATTTAATGATAACTCGAATTTCGTAACAAATCATTGTTTAGTCAAAACAACTATATTTCTAATTTGAAAATATATATATATTTAATTAACAAAATAGTTTAGATAACCTGAGTTTTGAAAACATGGTAATCTAATACTTGTAAAGATTATGCAAACCGATACTAGAAACAAAACAGTTCTAAAACAAATACTGAGGCGGACACCGGACAAATGCTGAAAACAGAGACTGAAATTCTGGCACTGAAACAAATACTTATTTAACTTGAATCCCAATACTTATACAAAACAGATACCGAACACAATCAGGTGCATATAAACATATAATACATATCGTAACACTAACAGATACAAGACATACGTGACAACATATAACAATAAATAAGTCACGTAATATAGAAGCACCCACGAGCCTAAACAGAGGGGTACATAGCTAGCTAGTCCATACACCGAGACGGTGCGTGTAGGCGTACACACATTATTCCATCTCAATAGGAGTCAGGAGTCAGAGCTAAGATCGATCTATTCGCTTCTAGGGGCCAGGTGCTACACAAGCACAAACTCGAGACGCCGTGAACTTTAGTTACGCACCGTCACGATGAGTGCCATGTCGTTGACGCCCCAACGACAAGTCTAAACATATAATTGCTCGGGTGACAGAGTACAAAACCATATCAGAAATAAATGTATTTTGACATAAGTTTAGAGGGAACATGCAATAATGAGCACAAGGTATAAGGTCTATTGCATGCTACAATATATACTAGTCATATAACAATACGAAACAGAAACTACCGACGAAAACTGTTAAAGATATTAACACTTCAGTTTTAATACTCTTTCGTTTATTATTTTTTCTTTTACTTTAACTGGGTTTCTTTTGTTTCAAGGTTTGGGCTGGTTTCCCTTTTCTCTTGCTGCTATGGGCTGTGTCGGTGAAGGCCCATTTGGGTTCCTTTTTGCTGAGTCGGTGAAGGCCCTTTAGGGTTCCTTGGCTTTATATTCAGCTGCTGTCCTTTGGTCGAGAGCATCAGACAATCACTGTCCTCTTTTATCATATATCAGCTTTTCATATTTCGCCCTTTGTATCGCCTTTCTCTTGCAAGTTGTTCGTAAGAGTTCTTAGGGTTTCTTTTACTTCATCACGTTGACATCTTCATTTGTATTAGTCAATCTGTGATGACCAAATCATTTGTACTTTGATTCTTGATTGCAATAAACATCCCTGCTGTTCGTTTTTTATTATAATCTTAAGCTTCTGACATGGTATCAGAGCTCCAAGGTTGATTTGGTGCTCTGATTCTCTTCCGCTGCGTATTACTGAAGTTTGATTAACAGGGGTTGTGAATCGGCGAGATCTGGATCAGATCTGGGGTTTGCAAAACCGGATATAGGGTTTGGCGTTTGTTTGTTCTCGTGCGTTCAAAGGTCTGACAGTTGTGATACCAGGGTTTGGTATCTTCGATCAAGGCTCCTGTGGTTCGAGAGTCATCAAGGGTGCAGTCTTTGGTTTTTCTTTGCTCACAGTCATATAACCCTAAGTGAAGGTTATAGGCTGTGATTATTATTCGGCGAACCCTAACTTGGGAACCCCTCTCGGTGAGATTGTTCTTTTTTTTTGCGTCTATAAACTTAGGTGGCTCCTACACTAAGACCTGCGTTGGCACCTTGAGTGATGAACCAACGATCTGGAACACTGGTGTAGCTTCGCCGTACGCTTTTTATTATTATCTATTTGCTGATTTTAGTCTGTGATTCGTGTGGTTCCTGCTTAGTCCTGTTCTCTGTTTATCTGTTAAGTGTTCTCAGAATTATTCTCTGTTTTTTGTTAGCATTTCTGTTTGCTTGATAGTTGTCTGGTTGTTCTATTCTTTGCCTGATTCTATTTCGGTTTTTTGTCTGTTTTTCTGTGTGACCATGACTGACAAAACGGAGTCTTCTGGTACCTTAATAAGCAAACTAGATGCTAGTGATCCTTTGTATCTGCATGCTAGTGATTCTAGTAATCTGTCTATTGTTAATTTCAAGTTAAAAGGCACTGAGAATTATGTGGTTTGGTCGAATGCTATAAAACTTGCTTTAATGGCTAAGAACAAATTAGGATTTGTTGATGGAACATGCGTTAAATCTGAGTCTAATGATGTCCTAGCTAGTCAATGGGAAAGATGCAACTCTATTGTTTTAACATGGATTCTGAATTCTGTTTCTGATGAGTTGTATGTTGGTCAAGTTTATTCCAAACTTGCTTCTGAAGTTTGGAATGATCTAAAGGAGACATATGATAAGGTTGATGGTTCTGTTGTGTTTGGGTTATATCAGAAAATTAATTCTGTTAGTCAAAATGGTTCTAGTGTGTCTGAATATTTTCATAGGATAAATACTATGTGGAAACAATTCGATGCTATGCTTCAGTTACCATCTTGCACATGTAATGCTTCTACCAAGTTCAATGAGTTCAGTCAGTTAATAAAACTTATGCAATTCTTGATGGGATTAGATGATGTATACCAACCTGTTAGAACTAATCTATTAACCAGGGATCCTCTTCCTTCTATTAAAACTGCTTTTTCAATTATATCTAGGGAAGAGTCACATAGGGGTTCAAACAGTGGTTCTAAAGTACCTAATGTTGGTTTTGCTGCTAAAACAAATCAGTTTAGTGATAACAAAAAAAGGTTTAACAAAGGTCCTAATCCCAACTTGAAGTGCACTCATTGTAACAAGATTGGTCATGTTATTGATAAGTGCTTTGAGCTTCATGGATATCCATCAAATTATAGGTCCAAATCGAGTCAAACCAATAATCAGTGGTCTAAATCTAATAACTCTGTGAATAATTCTGTTAGTGACAAATCTGCTAGCAATTCTTTGAATTCTCTTACCTCAGATCAGTTCACTAAACTTCTAGACATGCTTAATGAGAAAAAGACTGATGATGGGCCTAAGACAAATGTTGGAGGTAAATGTCATAATGTGTTCTCATCTTTAGATTATTACAAAAGACCTTATTGTTTTAATAGTAAAACTTGGTCTCAAAATAACATGAGTTGGATTATTGATTCTGGTGCTAATCAGCACATGATCATGTCTAGTGAAAATATGTTTAACAAAGTTGATGTTTCTGATTATAACATAACAGTCAAACACCCCAATGGTACTGATGCCAAAGTCACTACAATAGGGTGCTACAAATTATCCAACTCAGTTATCTTAAGAGATGTCTTTGTGGTCCCTGAATACTGTGTCAACTTAATCTCTGTGCATAAATTAGCCAAGGATAATCAACTTAGGGTTGTGTTTGATGAAGATACTTGTTATATTCAGGATTTGTACTTAAAGAAAACCGTGGTGACTGGTAGACAAACTGATGGTCTTTATTTCTGTGGTAATTCTTTCAATTTTGTGATTGCATGCTTTAATAAAGCTGAAACTATAAAGCTCTGGCACTCAAGACTTGGCCATCCTGCTGATCAAGCCTTAAACGTTTTAAATCTTAAATCTGATAAAACTAATATTGATCCTTGTGAAGTTTTTCATAAAGCTAAACAACACAGAGTCCCTTTTCCTTTAAGTGAACACAAAACTTCTAAAATAGGTGACTTAATTCACCTAGATGTTTGGGGTCCCTATAAGGTCCCAAGCATAGAAGGATTCAAATACTTTCTCACTATTGTGGATGACTACTCTAGGGCCGTTTGGGTATATTTGATGAAATCTAAAGTTGAAGTTTTTGAAAATATTCAAAGTTTTTATAACCTTGTGAAGACTCAATTTGAAGTGAATATTAAAATTTTTAGAAGTGACAACGGAACTGAATTTGTTAATTCTCAAATGTCCAACTTTGTTAATTCACATGGGATCATTCACCAAACATCTTGTGCTTACACTCCTCAACAAAATGGTGTTGTTGAGAGGAAGCACAGACACTTACTCAATGTTGCTAGAGCTCTATTGTTTCAGTCAGGTGTTCCTTTAAAATTTTGGTCTGAATGTGTTCTCACTGCTTCGTACTTAATTAACAGGACACCCTCTTCTGTGTTAAATGGTAAAACGCCTTATGAGTTACTTTTTGGATTTGAACCTTCTCTTAGTCACTTGAAGATCTTTGGTTGCTTATGTTTTTTCACTGTTTTAAACAATCCTGATAAACTTGATGAAAAAGCTGAAAAATGTATTTTTATAGGGTATTCAAATTTGAAAAAAGGGTTACAAAGTTTGGAGTCTAGATCAAAAGAAATTTACCTTCTCTAGGGATGTCAGCTTTCATGAAAATGTTTTTCCCTATAAAACTAAGCTGTTTTCAAAATCTGATCTAGATAACACTGAATTTCTAAATAATTCAAACTTCTTTGACCTTTATGATTCTTCAAGTGACACAAATCCCGATGATGATGAGAAGGTAGAAACTGATTCAGCTATTGTGACTCAGCAACACAGTAGTTCAAGTGAATCAACTCCTCCTGTTGATACTCAGCAGCCACCCTCTGGTGATGGCATGGCTGGTAATCAACAAGTGTATGAACCTGAACCTGATCCTGTGAGGGTTGAGTCTAGTAATAGCAATGAAGAATCAAACCTTCCTGAGGGTACTCATACCACTACTAGAAAATCCACTAGGTCTGTGTCTGTTCCTAAGAAATTTGGTGATTATGTGGTAGAAGGCAAGGTCAAGTTCGGTTACGAGAGAGTTGTTAATTATGCCAACTTACCTTCTGATAATATTTGTTTTGCGTCTAATGTCAATAAAATTCTTGAACCCAGCTCATATCAAGAAGCTATCAAGGATAGTAATTGGGTAAATGCCATGAATGAAGAGCTCAGTGCTCTTCATAAGAATAATACTTGGTCTATTGTTGATCTTCCTAAAGGGAGAAAACCTATAGGCTACAAATGGATCTTTAGGGTTAAATATAAGTCCAATAGAGAAGTTGAAAGGTACAAAGCTAGGCTAGTAGCTAAAGGATTCAACCAAAGGGAAGGAATAGACTTTGATGAAACTTTCTCTCCCGTCATAAAAATGGTTACCATTAGATGCATTGTTAGCTTGTCTGTTCAAAATGATTGGCCTCTTTATCAACTTGACGTTAATAACGCGTTTCTCTATGGAAATTTAAAAGAGGAAGTTTACATGTCTATGCCTGAAGGTCTAAATAACAGTCATCTTAATAAAGTGTGCAAACTAAATAGATCCTTGTATGGTCTAAAGCAAGCTCCACGAATGTGGGATGAAAAACTTGTAAACGTTCTCTTGAAAATTGGGTTTTTATCAGTCAAAATGTGATTATTCCATGTTCATAAAATCTGATGGAAATGTGTTTATTGTTATGTTAGTTTACGTAGATGATATAATCCTAACTGGTAATAGCAAACAAGAAATTGAAAATGTAAAAAAGTATATTACAGTCTGAGTTTAAAATCAAAGATTTAGGTCTTTTAAAGTTCTTTCTTGGAATTGAAGTCATTAAAACTCAAGAAGCAACATGTTTGACTCAAAGGAAGTACTGTATGGATTTATTGAATGAATTTGGTATGAGTGGATGTAAATCCGTTTCATGTCCTATTGAAGCAAACTATGTTATTACAAATCTGTGTAAAAAGGAAGAAAATAATTTTGTTAATGTTAATGATTATCAAAGGCTGGTTGGAAAACTGATTTACTTATCTCATACCAGACCCGACATAGCTTATGCTGTTCATTTTCTTTCTCAATATATGCACAAGCCAACTATGGCCCATTCTCAAATAGCCTTCAAGTTGTTGAGGTATTTAAAAGGTGCTCCTGGCACTGGTTTAATGTTTAAAAAAGGTGATAAATTTGAATTATCTGCTTATGCCGACTCTGATTGGGCTAAGTGCATTGATAGCCGAAGGTCAGTTACATGATTCTGCATATTTCTAGGAAACTCTTTGATCTCCTGGAAAAGCAAAAAACAAAGTGTAGTATCTAGATCTTCTGCTGAAGCAGAAATAGATCTATGTGTGATGCCTTATGTGAAATCATGTGGTTGGTCAACATATTACAAGAGTTACAGGTTAAAGTCATGTTGCCGATTGAGTTAAGATGCGATAACACTGCTGCGCTGTCCATAGCGGCAAACCCTGTCTTTCATGACAGAACCAAACACTTTGAAATTGACTTGTTCTTCTTTCGTGAAAAAATAGCCTCTGGAATGGTTATAACGATTGGCGTCTCCTCTTCAAATCAATATGCGGATCTTTTCACAAAAGGATTACATCCTGCGGATCATCTCAAAATGTGTAAGTGTTTGGCTCTCTCTAATCTATTTAGTATTAAAACTGAGGGGGGGTGTTAAAGATATTAACACTTCAGTTTTAATACTCTTTCGTTTATTATTTTTTCTTTTACTTTAACTGGGTTTCTTTTGTTTCAAGGTTTGGGCTGGTTTCCCTTTTCTCTTGATGCTATGGGCTGTGTCGCTGAAGGCCCATTTGGGTTCCTTTTTGATGAGTCGGTGAAGGCCCTTTAGGGTTCCTTGTGCTTTATATTCAGCTGCTGTCCTTTGGTCGAGAGCATCAGACAATCACTGTCCTCTTTTATCATATATCAGCTTTTCATATTTCGCCCTTTGTATCGCCTTTCTCTTGCAAGTTGTTCGTAAGAGTTCTTAGGGTTTCTTTTACTTCATCACGTTGACATCTTCATTTGTATTAGTCAATCTGTGATGACCAAATCATTTGTACTTTGATTCTTGATTGCAATAAACATCCCTGCTGTTCGTTTCTGATTATAATCTTAAGCTTCTGACAAAAACATCCGTACTACAAAGTAACGGACTTGAATAAAAATACTATGATGTAAACGAAACAGAATCCGTACCTTAAATATGCAATACAAAGCTAAAGCTAAAGCAAAACGAGTCGTCCTCAACAAATGTACGAACCTGTATTTCAATTTTGTTCGATTAAATTTACAAGACAACAACTTGGTCATTTGATTCGTTAGATTGTCGATTTTTTTTCTTCCGGCGACGAAGCTTTACGCGTTCTTATTAAAACATCCTATATGGGTTTTCTAGATTAATAACTTATATTGATTTACAAAACTTATCTTTAAATAGGATTTATAGAATAATATAGTTATCTAAAATAATAAGACATTCACAATGACAGATTACTTAAGCCAGAATGTATCCAAACATCATGGCCTTTGGTTATGTCCTTTAAGCCACAATTTGACTATGGAACCCAACCAACGTGCACACCATACACTTACACCAAACACACACACATATCACACTAAGTCATGCACACACATAAACAAAAACCAAAACACACACATCTAATACACTCACGCAAGGCACACACGTACACCATGCACAAACTTACACATACACAAACTCACATATCTATATATACATTAATACATACATGCTGGGTAAGGTTATTGGAAAAAAAGTTAAAAGTGTGAGAAATGTGAGAAATATTGTGGAGATGACATGTGTCCTAAATCTAAATTAATTTAAAAGGGTAAACAAGTAATTTTATCATTAATTCAATTAATTAAAAAACTTCCCATAACCGCCACCTTAATTATAGGAACTGGATTTTTTTTAAAAGATCTCCATAAACACCATTCAGCAAGTATATAACACCATTCAGCAAATATATATAACACCATTCAGTAAGTATATAACACCATTCAGCAAGTATATATAACACCATTCAGCAAGTATATAACACCATTCAATAAGTATATAACACCATTCATGGATTTTTAAAAGATCTCTATAAAAACCATTCAGCAAGTATATAACACCATTCAGCAAGTATATATAACACCATTCAGCAAGTATATAACACCATTCATGGACTAAACATCTGATCGAAACATATTTTTTTCTATATATAAGTATAGCAATATGATACTCATATTAAAGATAAAAAACGCTCGTTATTATGGTATAATTTTTTTTAAAGTTACGTATAAAAAGTTATTGACGTTTAAAAAAGACGGGGGAAGTTACATGTGCATTAATGTTAGTTTCTTAATTTAAAAATGTTAAATTTACCTATATACCCTTAATCTAGAAAATTAATATGTTTAATAGTAAACATTATTTACAATTTTGCCATTATGATCTCAACCATTAGATCAAAGATCTAATGGTGTAGATTCTTTCTTACCTTTCTCACAAAAAACCCTTTTTTTACAGGAACCTCTACCCATACATGCTTTCTTTTTCAAATAACTCATATACTAGGTTAGGGTAAGGTTATTGTAAAAAAGGTTAAAAGTGTGAGAAACGTGAGAAATATTGTGGAGATGACATGTGTCCTCCATCTAAATTAATTCAAAAGGGTAAACAAGTAATTTTATAATTAATTCAATTAATTCAAAACTTACCATAACCGCCACCTTAATTATAGGAACAGGATTTTTTTAAAAGATCTCTAAAAAAACACTACGAATAACACCATTCAGTAAGAATATAACACCATTCAGCACATATATAACACCATTCAATAATTATATAACACCATTCAGCAAGTATATAACACCATTTAGTAAAGAATATAACATCATTCAGTAAAGAATATAACACCATTCAGTAAAAGAATATAACACCATTCAGTAAAGAAATATAACACCATTTGGTAAGGAATATAACACCATTCGGTAAAGAATATAACACCATTCAGTAAAGAATATAACACCATTCAGTAAAAGAATATAACACCATTCAGTAAAGAAATATAACACCATTCGGTAAAGAATATAACACCATTCGGTAAAGAATATAACACCATTCAGTAGAGAATATAACACCATTCAGTAAAGAATATAACACCATTCAGTAAAGAAAATAACACCATTCAGTAAAGAATATAACACCTCTGTATCATCTTCTCCACTTCCGGCACCACCACTGCCGCTCCGCCGCCGCTGTCGTGTAGAGAGAGATCATCTGGTCGTTCGATGTAGAGAGAGAGATCGCACGACCACCACCACTGCCACTTCCGGCACCACCAGTGCCGCACCACCACTGCCGCTGCCGCTCGCCGCCGCTGCTCCAGTGCAATGTAGAGAGATAGATCGAAATTGTAGAGAGAGAGAGCATCTGTTCGAGTGATTGGAGAGAGAGATCAAAATTGTAGGGCTTTTGATTTACAGTTTCCTATTTTGAATGGATATAAAGACTTTATTACCCCTATAATTTTCAATTCAGTCCAAACAAATAAAACAAATTTTACAATTTGGTCCCTATTCATCTAAACCATTAGATCAAAGATCTAATGGTGTAGATTCTTTCTTATCCTTCTCACACTTTTGGTCTTTTTTACAGGAACCTTTACCTACTAGGTTATAATAATTTGATTTATAAACTAACTGAAACTCAACCAACAAACATGAACGAAGGAACAAGCAAGCGACTGTATGGAAGATATTGTGTTCGTCTTTCTCATAATTCGGTTCTAACAAGTTATACTTTAGTCTCCGGAATAATTTAACGAATGAAACATCCATAAACGAATAATATGTTGGAAAAATAGGTGAAAATAACATTTTTCACAAATATAGGAAAATGATTTTTTCCTATTTTGGACTAGAAATAAATATAATAAAATGAGCGGGTTTTATATATTTATTTGTGGGTTTGTGTTCTATGTTGGAAGAGCTTCGCAACGAACTAAACCACGTCCAAAATGGAGCTAAGATGAATGAGATATCGATGCTCAAAGTTGGGTGTTGGAAACATTGAATGCTGAAACAAAAGGGAAAGTAGCACATTGTCCCACATCGGAGGAGAGATGGAACTTAAATGGGTATTTAAGTGGGAACTCTCCACCCTTATTGTTTCATAGAAGCACACACTAAGTGTACTCGCGAAGGGTGCGGAGCACCCTAACTCGTACTCGCGCGCGTGGCGTGGGCGATGAGGCGCTAGGGATGGCAACAAAACCCGAACCCGACGGGAAAACCCGATACCCGAAACATACGGGACGGGTATGGGGTCGGGTAATCGGGTATGAGACCGGGTATGGGATTTGTTTTAAAAATTTGGGACGGGTATGGGATTTGGTGTTATACCCGTTTACCCGATTATATATACCCGTTTACCCGATTCTATATACCCGTTAACCCGTTAACATACTCCATATAAAATGTAATTTTTTTTATAAATTATAATGTATTATATATTTAGTCCCAAATCCTAAAAAAGTAATTCCCGCCCAATTATAGATATATATTTACTTACCTTAGTTAATGGTTACTCCCAAATCCCAAAAGAAAATCATCAGGTGGACAAGGTTTTTGGCTGGATGTGCTCTTTTTTGGTGAAAACAAACCACTGAAACTGAAATGGAGGATCAAGGATGGACATATTTTACTTGAATATATACATTAGGCTTTTATATCAGAATTACATAACTGTTTTGGTTCTTTTGAATGTGTATTCGTTCAAGTATTACCTTAGCTTCTTTTGAATATGTAATGGTTTAAAAATGAACTCTAATTGATGGTAGTAGCCTACTAGCCTAAGATTTTTATCACGTTCCAGCCTTTTGTATTGGTTTCAAACTCGGCATACATTGATTTTTACTCGTTGATATCCGATGGTTATGCCCGATACCCGAAACCCGCAAGCATACCCGAAATCCGTGGGTATGCCCGACACCCGATGGGTAATTACCCGTCCCATACCCGCCGGGTTTTGGGCCGGGTATGGGACCAATTTTTGTAACCGGGTATGGGGTTGGGATTAGCTATACCCGCCCCATACCCGTCCCATTGCCATCCCTATGAGGCGCAATGTGGCGCTTTGCACTTCGCACGCTCGCATCGCCGCTTGAGAGCCGCCTTTGTATTTTTTGACCACGTGTGCGTGGTGGATCACAGAGGCTGCAAGGACCAAGTGGTGAAGTGGCGTGCAGGTTCGAGGCGCGTGACGTGGCAGTCCGCGCGCGAGTACATGTGGCTTGAAGGCGCATGGTGCATGGGTTCTGATGTGACGTGCGCGGCGCACCAAAGTGAGCCAAAACGGCGCGATTGTGTGGCGTGCTCGTAGAGGCTCACAGGTGACGTGGCACACGCGCGCGCGCAAGACACACTGGTGCGCGCGCAGGTCTGCACGCTCATGCGCGCGCAGAAGCTTCCAGCATTGAATGACCGTGCAGTTACAGTTCAGCTTCGAAACTGACGAGTTAACGGTCTTTGACTGAGAATTAAATGACGTATTAAATTGCATTGAAGACGTTTAATGCAATTTAAACCTCTCCTTAATTCCTTTTGACTGTTTCGACTTAGGAGCTGTATAAATACAACCCTATACCCAGCTGTAGATAACACCACGAACAACAACAGCAAAAGCAATTTTCTCTCTACTACTACTGATCTTTTCTTTGCAGATTTCAAGGTATACGTCGGGTTCCTGTGCCATCTCCGGCAGTACCACTGCTGCGGCTGTTGTACCCTGGGAAACAAAACGAGTACTCTTGGGAGACTCGGAATTTGTTTTAAGGGAAGCGTCGAACACGTGCCTCATTCACTCTGTTTCTACCCCTTCTTGTATTTGTTTATTTCTGTTGTAATAGCATTTGTTTTTCAGCTTTCTTTGTATTGTAATCAGTAATAAAATTTGTTTATTTTATTTATTTATACGAACGGTTCCTACATAATATACCTTAATTGCTTAACGGATTTGACCGGGGGACATCGATAGATTTAAGTTTTCCTGACGATCAAATGAAGACGAATCAAAGCGGCAACAACGGTCTCGTATTCAATCCAGAATGATGGCGGTGATGATGAAGCGCGGGCGGTGCAACATAAATCCAAATGGAGCGGGACGATCAGAATCATAAAAAGAAAAAAAAAACACAGTTGAGGAACGATGCCGGTAATGGTTTATAATGATCGATGGAAACTTGGAAAGTTGGAAACCATCAGTCTTTTTTTTTTTTGAACGGCAAATTTGGATCACTGACGGACCACTGGAGTATCATCGTGCCACAAGTGGAACCACCCGATCATATCCATCTCCACTAGGCATAATGCCTATACACCAATTCATGAGGAAACCCAATAAATATGGGAAAAACCCCCTTGTGGGAATCGAACCCAGGACCTATTGGTCCCAAAGCCTTATCCCACCCACCCCAAGATACCACTAGGCTATAAAGTCAGGATTCGGTTGGTTGGTTTGTTTGAAAGAAATCAAATTTCTAAGATGGAGTTTAGTAGAGATAATAATGCTTTATCGTAACCGATTTGGATGGACGCGGGAAACTCGGGAGGCAATTGAAATCACGTTTATATTTATTTCTTTGAATGGAAAACATTAACCAAAAATAATTATTTATTATTATTATTGTATTTTTGTTTTGAACGTGTTTCCCTAAAATAGAACACGCTGAGCCAAATCTTCTTCATGTAAAACCTGCTTGATTTAGATCGGGAAAATCGTGTGGTTTTATGAAACCATGTGCTATGGCTCGAATCCGTAGTCAACCCTATTTCCGATAGGGACAGTTGACAACTGAATCCGATTTTTCCCATTATTTTCATATCCGCAATAGTGCGAAAAAAAAAAAAGAAGGCCCGGCCCCAAGTTGTTCAAGAATAGTGTCGTTGAGTTTCTCGACCCTTTGTCTTAGGATTAGTCAGTTCTATTTCTCGATGGGGGCAGGGAAGGGATATAACTCAGCGGTAGAGTGTCACCTATTGCTTCAAAATATTGAATGCACAATCCTTCCTTTCGCGTTCGATACCTTTGGTTGTCTGGCCCCTGTGGCGTCCGGTTTCTTGAAGCGGGTTCAAAAGGCAGCACTTGCGCATGCGACAGTGTCTGTAGGCCATAGTTATGTGTTTAGCTGAGTAGGATTTGCAATTCAAAAGGGGGTGGCGGCGTAGCTTGTTGCCCGTCTACCAACCTATGATTTGTAATTTGCTCTAACCTTTAAAATCTACTTATATATATTTTGATTTTCATGAAAAAAAAAAAAAAGTTCATATTAATTTAAATAAATTACATTTGTTTTTTTTTCTTTATTTATAAATTTCATTAGATTACTATATCTAAAATGCAAAAATTTAAACTTGTATTATCTGTTATTTGATTTTATTAAATTTTAGAATATTACATGTATATGATATATGCAGAAGAAATTTCAACATATAATATAAGTTTTGAATTTTGATATACATAGGATAAAGTGTATACACATTAAAGTTTCGTTCTCAAGCAAACATCAAACGACTTTGTTCATATTTTTTTTCTTTTAGTTTTGCAAGGGGAGAAAAACAAGATCCACTGTATTATATATTTTCTTTTATTATTAAATATTTAAAGAAAAACAAAGGTTCTAATTTATTCTACTTAGTATATAGTGTAAAAAATTAATCCCTCCTATAAAAATAAGATTTTACATAATTTAAATCACATACATAGTTATAATAAATACCCTGTAAGATACAAGATCTATCAAAAACCATT
This sequence comes from Helianthus tuberosus, assembly GCA_030545235.1. Lineage (NCBI taxonomy): Eukaryota > Viridiplantae > Streptophyta > Magnoliopsida > Asterales > Asteraceae > Helianthus > Helianthus tuberosus. The sequence continues at coordinate 136,941 of JARYGA010061388.1, forward strand.
TGATACAGTCTTTAACATGTATTAGTCTTACAAATATGTTTGGTTGACATGTTCTAAACACGATTTAACGAAACTCGTCAATCTCAAAGACACGAGCAGTTTCATCAAGGGCCACGGACACTAGGCGGGTCCCATCAGACGACACGGCTAGAGATTGGATAGGACCAGTGTGTCCCCGCAAAGTCTTCACGCACTCTCCAGAGAGACTATCCCATATCCTCACTCTACCATCCACACACCCTGTAGCCACATACCGACTACCGCCTAGCCATGTCAAACACGCCACACCATCCTACAATACATTTAAACAAAAAAAAAATACAACATTAGCGCGAAAAACATCGGGTTCCATATGATTAAAGTTAAAAAAAAAAAAAAAAAAAACATACCTCGTGTTCACACGTGCAACGGGCCAACGAGTGTTGTAGATCCCAAATAATAAGTTTTTGATCCATGCCTCCTGTTGCGGCCCAAGGCGAGCTACCATAGAAATCAAAGCCAAGAATTTAATCAATTGTTGGATGTATTAAACTATTAACTGCTACATTAATATATGAGGTTAATCTTTATTCATCGTATGAAAACAGTACCTAGGTGAAAGCGCGATACATTCAACTGATTCTGTATGTGAAGCTAGAGAACTAACAACCTGTGACCACACAAATATGTAAAAATGCAAAATAAATAAATAAAAGGAGATATTATTATTTTAATTATTATTATTCAAACCTTTCCGGTTGCGATATTCACAATGTGAACAGATCCGTCTTTTGAGCCGGTAAGAACAAGAGACGAGTCCGCGCTTATTGTCAAGCATGTAAGCCCGTCGGAGTGATAAAAATGACCTTAAAATCAGGATAATTTAGTAAGTATTTAAATTAAAAACCTTTAATAAAAAGTTGAAAAACTATTTGTGTTATCTACTTGTAGTTACGGTGTTATGCACGTGATCTGTTTCATAATTCATACCTTTAACGACATGAATATTCTCTCCAGTTTTCGGGTTCCATATCCTCAAACTTGCATCATCAGAACCGGTACAAATTGTTTTACCTAAATTGACAACAAAAAAACAGTTAGAATAATCCACAATAAAAAACAAAAACTAGAGAGATCAAGAACATAGTCAACATACCATCAGGCGTAAAATCACCGCAAGTAACGGTACTAGAATGACCAGAAAATGACATAAGATACGCGCTTCTGTCGGCGTTCCACATCCAAACGGTGGAATCTTCTGAACCAGCAAGAACTATGTGTCCACGTGGATGCCACCTAACCCACTGAAGAGTCACAGATTCAGACCCGTGCAAGATTTTTTTTCACAATTTAGTTTCAGGCAAACTTCCGAAAACCGTATGAAGTATCAGTTTATGTGCACATAAGTCCCTAACATAGTTGTCAATAGCGAAAGGCTACCTACATGCTATGTAACGATAGCGACGAAATAGCGCCCACTATTTCGTGTTTAGCGATACGGTTGTAGAAAATTGAAATAAAAAATAGCTATTTATAATTATATCTATCTATATAATGTTAATTTAATACTTTTTATGTATAATTATATAAGTTTTAGGGAGCAAATGTAAAGTAGTGACGATGAGGGGGTTAAATGTTTAAAGAGTTAAATGCCACTTTAGTCCATGTGGTTTGGGCCATTTTGCCAGTTTAGTCCAAAGGTTTGAAACGTTGCCATTTTAGTCCAAATAGTTTTAAACGTTGCCATTTTAGTCCACTGGATTAACTTCATCCCTTTATTCTGTTAACTAGAAGGGCATTTTGGTCATTTTATATGTAATTCTGTTAACTAGAAGGGCAATTCGACCATATAAAATGATCGAATTACCCTTCTAGCTAAACATAAAAAATGGACGGAGTTAACCCAGTGGACTAAAATGGCAACGCTTGAAACTATTTGGACTAAAATGGCAACGTTTCAAACCTTTGGACTAAACTGGCAAAATGGCCCAAACCACAGGGACTAAAATGGCATTTAACTCATGTTTAAATATACAAACTAATTTTACACTTTTATGTTAAAAAATTACAAATAGGGACTAAATGTAAACTAATGAAAGATAGAGGGGTTAAATGTTGAAATACCTAAACTTATTTAAACCTAAAAGCCTAAAACACGCATGTTACGCAGCCGCTATGTTCTTCCTGCTTTTCAGCAGAAAGCAGCACCCGCGTTGCCGTGTCGGAATTCTTTGCCGGAAGTCGCTAATCGCTATGTGGTCGCGAAGTACCATGTAGCGGCTTATGGCCGCCTTGCCACGCTATTCGCTATAGTGTCCACTATTGACAACAATGATCCCTAAACTTTGTTTTTGCATAATTAGATCCCATAACATGTAACACTTGACAAAACTTAACCTTTCGTAAAGTTTTAACAAGTTGACGGATTTAATCATGCAAAAAAAGAAAGTTTAGGGACTTATCGGTACAAAAGAGACCGTAGAACTTTTTTTTTTCGAATTTTGACCTAATTTTTAACAAAAGAATAATGAAAAAAAAGACATAAGATACTTAATTTTCTTCTATTTTTACCTCAATGCCGGCTCCAGGTCCATCAAGTGTACATTTTAGGGTTCCTAAAGATACGTCCCAAACTTGAATGACCCCATCAAAGCCTCCGGAAGCAACCAACTGCCCATCGTAACTGAAGGCCACACAGGATACCGAATCCTTATGACCTATACAAATATAAAAACAAAAATCTCCATGAAACACGATCATACATAAAAAAAGTTTATTTATTTATTTATTATTTTAATGCAAACCTTGTAATTCAAGAGCCCAATCGCCTTGACCAATTTTCCAAAGAAAACCCTTGTCATCCCCGCCCCCTGTGGCCACCATTTGAGCATCAGTTGGGCTGCATGCAACTGTGTATAATTCACCTATGACCAATAAGTGAAATCAAAGTTAGTTACATCAAGTTCTCTGTATATAATTATCTGAAACATTATATATAACATAATTACCAGTATGACCCGTGAATATGTGCATTGAATCATCAGCTTCATCTGAAAGAGAGAAAGATGAAACTTTAAACAATAAAGTAGAGAATATAAATTAAATTCAAGTAGATAACTGTATCAGATGCCACATGTGCAAAAAATGCTTATGTGAAATATATGGTAAGAATGAGTAAACAATTTATATTTATATTACGTTATATACAGAATTTATAATAATAAAGATACAAAAAAAAATAATTACAAATGTATATAACTTAATCAATAATAATAAGCAAGTCGAGTCCAAGCTTTTGAGAACTCACAAGCCAAACTCGAGCTTTAAAATAAAGCTCGAAATGAGACGAGCTCGAGCTCTGGTAAGTTAAATGAGCCAATCCAAGCTTAGACAAGCTCGGGCTTGGCTCAGCTCGAGTCGTTTCACCCCTGCTGAAGCGGAAAACAACCGGCCTGAACCGGCAAAACTTGTCTAAACTAGCCAAAAGTAGTTTCAAATGGTTCTAAAATAGCTAAAAATGGCATGAAACCCATATAAAACAACCTAAACCAGTCTAAAAAAATAAGGAATTGTATGTTTATAGACAAACCAAAAGCTTCAGCATCAGAATCTGCATCATCGTCTGCATCAGGGAGATCTAAAACAACAAAGAAACAAGCAGCATGATATATAAATGTAAAAAAGAAAACATCATATTACTAAATCATAAATCAAGGCAGATAAACTAAAAGTAAAACTACCTTCTTCATCTACATTAATTTCATCGATGATGTCATCCTCCTCGAGATAAACCTCTTCATGATCTTCACCGTCGTTTGCAGTAGTACTCATGATCAAAGTATCACTTGAGGGTCAAATTCAGCACCCTATAAGGCAGATTCTTACATGTAACAGACTGACAACTACCCTCTAAGCTTTCTAAACTTCTAGTACTAGTACAAGCAATATAAAGACATATTATGTTGAATGGATTCAAACATACACAAAGAAGTAAAGCATATCAACTAGGGGTGCAAACGAGCCGAGCGGCTCGCGAGCTACTCGAGAACAGCTCGAGAAAAAGCTCGAAACGAGCCGAGCCTTATCGAGCCCGAGCCGAGCTTGAGCCTCAAAACAAAGATCGTTTGTTTATCGAGCCCGAGCTCGAGCCTCACATGTGAAGCTCGTTAGGCTCGTCGAGCCTTATCGAGCCTTAGTGTAAATGAGCCGAGTCGAGACGAGCTTATTTAAACTTGTTTACAAGCCTGCTTCGAACTTAAAAATAAGCTTATTTAGTAAACGAGCCCGAGCCCGAGCTTTACTTGTCGAGCTCGCAAGCCTAAAAAGTCTATTATTTATATTATTTTTATTTAATATACTAATTAATAGATAATAAACGAGCCGAGCCCGAGCCCGAGCCGAGCCCGAGCCGAGCCCGAGCCCGAGCCGAGCCCGAGCCGAGCTCGAGCTTGATAAAATACAAACAAGCCGAGCTCGAGCTTTGAAAACAAAGCTCGAATCGAGCCGAGCTCGAATCGAGCTCTCATAAGTTAATCGAGCTCGAGCTCGGGCTCGGCTCGGCTCGTTTGCACCCCTAAATTATCAATACGTGTAGTAGAATTAACAAGTAGGGGTGTCAATCGTGTCGGGTTGACAGGTTGTGGGTTGAAATGTTCAACCCGAACCCAACCCATATTATTATTGGGGTCACAGATTTCAACCCTAACCCGCACACATACACAACCCGAACCCGACCCATTTAACCCGTATTTTTAAATAAGTCATACAAGTTGACGATTTATAAGCGAGTTGTTGGATTTTAAGCGGGTATACAACCACAAAAAAACAAAAAGCATAAAGTTTTTTTTTTCTAAATAGTTATACGGGTTAACGGGTCAACCTGTTTTTTACACAGGTCAACCCAAACCCGCCCAGTTTTTTATACGGGTCAACCCGAACCCTACCAGTTTGTCATGTTAGTCGACCCAAACCTGTTTTTTTTTTTTTTTTTTTTTTTCATGTGGTCAGAATCGAAACAAGGATTAATAACATTAATAACAGGAAAATGAGTTAGATTCAGGAAGAAGATTGTTTCTTTAATATTAGTCCTGATTGTTTCGATAAATTTGGTGAAGCCAGCAGCAGTCGTATACTTGTGTATAAAAATATGAAATTGAAAACCGATTTTATAGGTATTGGTTGTAATAAGGTCAGAATCAGAAACAATTGAAGGTGTTAAAACCCTAAGTGAGTGAAGAACAGTTTAATTCAATCAAACAAGAATAACAACTCCGATTAAGAAAATTGATAAATTAAAGCCAATAGAACATCAAGGGTTTCAAGAACATGAAGTTAATTAATCAATTTGAAGAGCCTACCTTTGCTTATCTTGAAGATAAATTCACGCAGCAGCAGAATCAGATGCGTCGGCGCCTACTTATTTCGGCCAGGAATGGTGGTAGTCGACGGTCAGGGTTTTTAAACTTAAAAGAGCTCCCTACGATTTGACCATTTTAACTTTTGGCCCAATAGTTTAAAAGGTGTCATTTTCTTCCATGATATTTCAATTTTATTTCTAATTTGCTCCCTGACTCTAACTCAGTTAAAATTTCAATTAAAGGTGAGGGTATCTCGATCATTTTACATACAATTGTGAAGAAGGAGGAGTTGTACTTTTGTCGTCAGCGATCTGTACATAGTAGTATGCAATCTGTATATTTTGTCTCGTAACTTAATTTTTTTATCATAATGTGTGATGAATGAAGAGTATAGAAAATAGGAGTGTATAACATGTTTCGATTGATTCGTAACCTCACATAAAGACTGGACTTACCGTATATCTTGTCAGAGTCATATTCCTCTTCAATGCCACAAATTCTCCAAAAACCTCCGACCATTATAATCCTTGTCTCCGGCTACAATGGGGAAACTGTCGAGCTAATGAAATTGGAAGGGATGAAAGATTTCAGGGTTTAAGAAAAGGGATAATAATGAATACGGGTGAAAACAAAGGCTAATGACAACAATACACTCCGTAAACAACTTAAAAAAATGAAAATAACCTTAAATTCTAACGGTTAACAAACAACGGGTAACACTAGGGACTCAAAATGAATAAAAGCATCATGGGGGCTTAGGAGGTCAATTTTAAACTTTATGAACTAAACGTGTGTTTTCAAGTAAACCATAGGGACTCAAATTTCATTTAACTTGAAAAAATAATATCCAAACCTATTTTAACTATGTATATTTTAATTTACCTATATTGGTTAACTGCAAGTCCAGAACTGAACTAGACTTGCTTCGAACTAGACCAAACAGTAACAAAGCCTTAAAACTTATTGATATTAGACCGATTGTTGGGTTGGTTTATCCACAGTTGGCTTTGAATAGTGTCAGTCAGCTGCCTGACACTTACTTATTGGTCCAACTAAATTACGATTTTACCTCGTTTAAATTTACAGTTTTGTCATTAGTTTTGTTTTTTTTTTTCTCAGCCAAATTACGATTTTGCACTCAGTTCAAATTTATAGTCTTGCCATCGTTTTTGTTTGTTTTCCAGTCAAATTATGATTTTTGCCCTATTGTAAAATTACAATCATGCCATCGTTTTAATTTTTTTGTTTTTTACAAAACTATGTCGTGTTTTGTTTTAATTGGTTTACACAGTGTAATTTTTATTCGTATCAGGCGGCTGCCTGACGCACGCTTATTTGTTTTGAAAATTACAATTTTACCCTCAGTTTAAAAATATAGTTTTTCTATCGTTTTAGTTTTTTAGTAAAAGTATGGTAGTGTTTTTTTTTTATTGGTTGACTTGATATAATTTTTTTTAGATCGTGTTATGAGTAATAAGTATAAGTTACCGAAACACAGACATAAATGATATAAGAAAGAAATATTCAACTTAGTGTCCCACAACATAGATGGGGCAAAAACCAATTTTAATACATAAAACTTATTCCTGCGTCTTTTCTCGCATACCAAAAAAACAAAAAGTAATGGTTCATTCCATTCACATGGTAACCAAACAAGACATTCAATGGTAATGATCAATTCCATTACCTCATCCATTTTATTACCTCGTCCATTTCATTCTACCATCCATTCTATTACCCCATACCAAACACACATTTAGGGTCTGTTTGGTATGGGGTAATGGAATGGACGAAGGAATGGAATGGACGAGGTAATGAAATGGACGGGAGAATGCAATGGATCATTACCATTCAATGTCTTGTTTGGTTACTAGGTGTGAATGAAATGAATTATTATTGTGTATTATTCGGTAGGCAAGAAAAACGGAGTAATAAAATAAGCGGTGAGTGGTGGTGGTAGTGATTGTGGGTGGTTATAGGTGGCGGTGGTGGGTGTCGACGGCAGCGATGGGTGGTGGTGGTGGTGGTGACGATGAGTGGTGGTGGCGGCAAGGTGGCCGTTGGTAGTGGGTGGCAGGCTGGCAGCAGAGGTGGCGGTTGGTGGCGGTGGTGGCGTCGACGATGGTGGTGGGCGGCGGCGGCGAGCAACGTTGGCGGTTGGTCGCAACTGTGGGTGATAACGGTGGCGAGTGGGCGGCGGTGGCTGTCGTGGTGAGGTGGTGGGAAGGTGGCGGCGATGGCGTCGGTGTGTTACGTATCAAAGTGAGATCGATAATGAGAAGAAGAAACACAGAGAGGAAGAGGAAAATTCCCAAATCATCGATGCCATTCTCATTAGTGACTCCTGCTTATGTATATGATCATATTACAAATATAACCCTAAACTATTGAACACTTACAGTTTAGACCCTCTACTATTTAATACCTAACATTACTCTCCCCTTAAAAGATTTTTGTCCCCAAAAATCATTATAATGAAAAAATAGCTAATCAAAACTATCATATCCAAACTGTGAAAAGTCTTGTGCAACTTTATCTGAATGAGATTCCTTTGTATAACCAAGTGCAAATGGAATCAACAACATGCTTTTTATCAGATATGTCTAACTCAACTGCTCGAACTCATTAAAAATATTAGTATCATATCGAAGAATTTCATCAGCAGTAACATCAAGCCTTAGAACCATCCAAATATCATAACCATCGGATTGAAAAATTAAATTCTGATGCGTCCATAACATAAAACTCATATATCCATATCTTCCCCAACCGGAACCATAAAACACATCACCACCCACTGTATGTTCAGCACCAACAACAATCTTTATCACATTTAACATTGGGAATCTACCAAGAGTTACTTGTTGTACAACAAACATGAAATTTGGAATGCCAATTTCACTTTCAGCAATTTTCCCAATCTCACATGGATTCGTAACCTTCACTTCAAAGTCCTTCACACATGAAACTTCATTCGGATGTTCATAAATAGTTTCAAAAGATGATAAACCACACTTTTTACAATTGTAGTTGGCCATCACTTGGTACAAGGTAATCGAACCCATCACTACTGAGTCATTTTGCAAAACATCTGAACACCCCAGTTTTGCGTCCTTATTTGGTACAGGGGATTTAATGGTCTTCTGTGAGCTATTCAAATCAAACAGAAATTCCCTATCAGATCTCATGTCCCAGTTAACATAGACTAATTCTTCTCCATTAACCATTGTGAACAGGACACTTCTTTTTATGCCACCAGAATTCTGCCTCAGGCTACTCCTACTATCCTGTATGACACCCTTTAACCTCTCTTGCGGCACCATTGTTTTGTATTTAAACATCAATTTGCCAACCCAATAAGCATGGCAACATCCATCTTGGATGTTGAAATATTCTAGTTTAATTTGACTATTAAAAAAATCAACAAAATCACCAGATTCCACCTGGATAAAATCAATTCCTAACTTCTCAAGAGTAGAAAATTCATTTGAATTATGTTGAATGATGCTCAAAATTTCCACCCAACCATATTGCCAACCTGGTTTCCATTCAAAGATTTCCATAAATGTCGAATCAATACCTAACCGTCCTATTTCCTTAGGTTTAATAAAAGCAATATCAACCACATCCCTGATTTTTATTAAAGGTAGCCAATGATATTTCTTAATATCTTCACCCATCATGTTCTTAGTTTTGGATATGACAACTGGTATTTTTCCAGCTTTGTTAACATCATCATCATTCACTTCAATTACAACCTCCATATCTTGATTTAAAAAATCATCTCAGTTGATTCTTGAATGCTCAAAATTTGATTTAAAGAACCTATTTCATTTTCAAACATGCTGTTATCATTTTCATACGTACTAGTTTCTTGAATCTCATGCCCAATTTCAGATTTCTCAATATGCTTACTAACATCTGAATCTTGACATGAAAACCCCATTTCATGTTGGCCAATTTCCATTGAATCTTTCCCTGAATCCTCACCCATATCTTCACTTGTTTCACCATTATCATTCCTAGACATTATATCAAACACCTTGTGTTCACAATTGGCTTGTATAAAAGATTGACCTTCTACCTTTTTTAATTCTTTATTGTGAAAGCAAATGTTAAGGAAATCATCTTGTACCTTTGCCCTTTTATAAGCCTCTTCAAGTGTTTTAGGTCTCAAGAATTGAACCCAACTCCTAATTTCAGATTTGAGACCCTTCACAAATAATTCTGTAGCATAATCCTCACTAAGAATTACTTTCGTAAGAAGGAAATCAATTGACTTACAATAATCTTCAAATGAACCTGTTTGCTGGAAGTTCTTGATCTCTTCCATGGATGATGAAGTATTTAGAATTCTTGTTTCTTGATTCTTAGTTCCGAATAAACTAGGGCTTCGTTTTCCCCATGTTGGTGATCCTGTCCATTCATCCAAACTTCTGTAACCCGTGTAAAGTTCCCAATTAGTTGGTGGTTTTGAATAATCCGGTATGTAGCCACAACAATGACCCCTGCCTTCATATTTCATCCCACCACAAGAACACCTAATAGTTCCACAGGCATGAACTTTGTTCTCCCATACCAAACCCCCACACGAACACAAGAACACCATTCTTATTGTTGTTGTAGAAATCCAAGATTGATTGTTGTTTATGTAGTTGAACCGAATTTCTGAGTTGCCACCTTCGATTGTTGATTCCAGCCTTGAATTTCTAGGTTCTTGATCGTTGCCTCTTTCTAGTTTATGTGAATTGCTGATGATGAACACTGCTTCAAACAATCGTGGAATGTTGTTAATTGTTGTTGCCCTAATTCTGGAAACGTTGGTGTTCATGTTGCCCTAATTGATTCCGTTAATTGAATCTGATTGATTCCCAACCCTCAGGTCAAGAGGAAGGAAAGCTCTGATACCATTGTTACGTATCAAAGTGAGATCGATAATGAGAAGAAGAAACACAGAGAGGAAGAGGAAAATTCTCAAATCATCGATGCCATTCTCATTAGTGACTCCTGCTTATGTATATGATCATATTACAAATATAACCCTAAACTATTGAACACTTACAGTTTAGACCCTCTACTATTTAATACCTAACACGATGGTGGGTGGTGGTGAGTTGTGGTGTTGTTGATGAATGGTGCAAGAGAAGATGGAATGGAAAAAAACATGGGGGTGGAAGGAATGATTTTGAGGGAATGGAATGCCTTTTGAAATGAGTGATTCCATTATATTGACCAACCAAACATCTTTTTCTTCATTCGCTCGTAATCATCCATTCCATTATACCTCTCATTCGATACTGTATACCAAACACTACCTACTGTCACCTAGACACCTATTTAACACCTAATTTGGTAAACCTCTGTATCGCTTATCGTCATGTTCATCCTCCGTCACCATCTCCGGCGAGAACTTTTCTCAATCTACCCCCAAAAATCTCAAATATCATACTCAACATCAACCAAATCATCATCAATCGATCAATCTACAACCGCTATACGCACCGAATTCATCAATTACCTCATCAACACACTCAATTTCACCACAGAATCCGCCATTTCATCCTCATCAAAGGTACGCCGATTAACCACCACTCGTTATTGCGATTCAGTTATTCATATCCTCAAAAACAACGGTTTCAACGACTCTCAGATCAAAGATATAGTCGCATGGATACCTAGGGTTTTGTTATACAAACCGAACGAAACCCTAGAACCTAAAATTAGGGTTTTCTTGAATCTAGGACTGACTAACTTAGATCTGCTACGTTTGATTAAGCGAAACCCTAGCTTGTTTGAATTAGGTTTACATTCACGAATTGTTCCTACTATTGATTACCTTAGGATGCTTGTAGGAACTGATGAGAAGGTTATTGAGATTATTAATAGGTCTAGGTGGCTGTTTTCGACGTCGGTTGCCTTGAAATTTTACGCTGGAAATGTTATGTTGTTGAAGAGTTATGGTTTTAGTGATGAGCAGATTGGGAAGTTTGTTCATAGGAATGCTATGCACTTTGCGCAGCCGTCGAAGTGGCTCACGAGTAAGTTGGATTGGGTGGAGTGTAAGATGGGGGTTTCGCGTGATAGTAACGAGTTTTTTCGGTGTTTTAATGCGATTGCGTCGAATAGTGTTGTGAATATGGAGAGGAAGATGGAGGTTTATAAAAGGTTTGGGTTTAATGATACGGAGTTGTCGATGTTGTTTAAGAATCAGCCGCATTGTTTCGCGTTGTCGGAAGATACGATTCGTGAGAAGTTGAGGTTTTATATGGATGAAGTTGGGTACACGTCAGGTTATTTGGTTACTTGTCCGAGTCTTTTTTCGTTGAGTTTGGAGAAACGAGTGAAGCCTAGGAATGAAGTGTTGAAGATTTTGAAAGAGAGGATGTTGTTAGGGAGTAAGTCGCTTATTACGCTTGTTAATTATCCGGAATTGAGATTTCAAGATTATTTGCGCGGGTTTGAGGATGAGATTCCTGGCCTGTATGAAACTTATGTCAGTAGCAGGAGGTAGAATCGAACCTGAACCGAAGCCATTGTTTTGTTTTGATGTTAGGACTTGTAAGCATTTGATGACTTAAAGAAGAATAGCAGATTCTATTATTTTTATATATTTTTTTGGTTTAGATGGCGTTTTTGTTAGTTTTGAATGTTATAATTGTTCATAACTATACAAGTAACAACAGATTTTTTGTTCTGTGGTGGTGTGTGTGCATGCCCTATTACAGATTTATGGTATACATGATGGGCTGCATCTGCCAGCCGTGTGTACACCATGTCCCAGTATATTCATATGATGATTTCTTTTGCTGTCGTGTGGTGTAGTGTCGCGTGCATCTGGTGTATTGTTTTGGTATGTGACATGATGTATCTGGCCAGTTGTATGTTTTGTAAAGTACCTGGTAGGGGTCTAGGGGTGTTCATTGTTAGGATTTAACTCTAAAAACCGAATCACCATCAAATTCACTTATTGAGTTTTCGCATCAGGTTAGCATCATCATCATCAAGTATTTGAAAGACCAATAATGCTTTAGTTGTTACAAGTCCCATTGACTTTATATCCAAACTGTTGAAGTTATATAGTATACATCATGTAAAACACTATAGTTAAACGTGTTGGTATTATACTCTATTTGTATCATTGATTTAGAAATTAGAAGCTTTTGACGCATAGTTGCCAGCCTAATACTCGCATCTCATGAACCTAAAATCCCTCCTAGTCTCGCATCTCGGGAACCACTTAAACGAGGTAGCATTTGAATTACTTTTGTGTATGGGTAGTTTGAGTCGGTGTGATCATTTGAACTCCCCAACTACATTGATAATCTGAAATGGGATGATAGATTTGTCAAGTTGAATGGTTCATCAACTCGGGTGAGATTGATGGTAAAATCAAAGAAACACGTCTTGTTTATGTTAGTGTATTGTTTATTGAAGTTATCATTAGTCTTACTAGTTGCAATGACAAGCGTTGAGAAACGATTTTTTTGTAATGAAGTATGTAAAGTCTGATTTGCGTAATCAGATTGGTTATGAATACTTGAACGATAGTTGTATTTGTTACACTGAAAAAAAAGTTGCTTAAGAATGTTTGTCTTGAACATGTAATGCTCGTTTCGTATTCAAAAGATAAAAACATGCGAAGAACAATTATAATGACATTATTTTTTTATTATATATTTTCTCATCACGTATTTATATTATGTATATTCTAATGGTTTTGATATGATTTTCTTTTATCATGGGACTTGATCGGACCTTATGTAATCGAGTGATAAACATTCAAACACCGGATAATGGTAATCGCCCTTAAAAAAAGTCCTGAGTCCATCACTGACCTTAATTATGTAGCATATGGTGTTCAATGTATCGAAATAGTTTTGTCACTCAAGTCCTTTTATGAACAACAAATTTTATAACCAACTAGCAAGCCGCTAGAAAGCAAATAACTAAAACATTACAAGAAATAAGCAGGTTTTGCAACCAGCTCACCCATGTTCACCTAAACCTTCCTGTTACGATTCATGAACCACAAGTATGAAAAATTAGGAATAGAATAAAAAAAATGCATCATTTTCTTCGATCATCCTGAGCGAATACTGTCATTTTGAAATCTCCGAATAACCCACTACGTTGTCAAATTTATCCCATGAATAACGTACTTTTGTTTAGGAACCGTTAAGGAATCCAACCACAATAGTAAATCCGCAGGATTATAAGAACCGGGTAGAGAAATGTCTAACCATTTAAAAATGGAAAGGCAAGCAGATTTATCAATCTTACATCCTCCAAACAAATCGCCCCGGTTGAGGTGTGCGCATATAATGTATATATGTGTGGGCCCTCGGGGGGGGGGGGGGGAAGTGAAATTGCACTAATTTTAACGTTATTTTACTAATTTTGTGAACATAATGTTAAGCGCGGCAGACGGTATCATGCCTCACGTGGTGGCGTTGATAGCAAATTTTATAAGACAAGGGGTTACATGCACTAATTGGCCTTTGTCCTGATTGTTAAGTGCTATGTGCCTTATGTCCAAGGCTTGATGCAAAACTACTATCGAGCCGGAGGTCTAACACTGGAAGCAACCTATCTATTCCTATGAGGTTGTCTACATCTTACCCTCATCAGACACTATCTTAGCTTTGCTATTGGTGAAATTTACCGAGTATGATGATGATGATAACATCCTCCAAACAAATGCTCCAGTGACTCTTCCGCACCATCACATATAGGGCACGACACACTAGGAACGTCATTCCCCCTATTTACCAGATTTGGTATATTTGGAAGCCGATTTAATAGAATGCGCTAACCCACTATGTTAACCTTCATTTTTGTAAAAGAGCATGATTAAAATTCCAAAGAATCCGAAATCCAAACCGCCTTTTTGTTTGCTAGATAGAACCATATCCTATTTGACCCATGAAATTTTCCTACCACCCTTCGACTCCCCTCAAAAGAATTTAAGAGCGGATCACATTCAAGATTTTAGAAACTTTACTTGCCTCCCACTGAAAGCATGTTGGCTCTCCATTTTGACAAGCGATGAAGAAACTTGTCAATAATAGGCTGTCAACTTCGAATCCTCCCCGTATTAGCTCTCGCGGGGAGACCCAAATATACAAATGGAAGCTTACTCGGTTTGCAACCAGTAATAGAAGCAAAGTTAATCACCTCCTCGTAGATCACGCCAACACCATGACGCTATATTTCTTAAAGATGCAATTCGATTAGAACGAGAATAAGAGTCGATTGATGTAAAACTTACCTCGAAACAGTGCTCCAAACGACGAAAACGGTGCTTCAATTTGGGTGTTTAAACTTGCAATTAACAAAAATCAAGCCGTTTGGAGCACTGTTTTGAGGTGAGTTTTATATCAATCGACTCGTATCCTCGTTCTGATCAAAAACCCTAAGACATCGGTTTGTAATTCGGAAAAAAAAAACTTAAATCCGTTAAGTTATTTTTAACGGTGAAACATTATACAAAGGTAGAGGTTAAGATTATTTAAATTCAATTTGTAAAAAAAAAAAAAAAAAGTGGAAAAAATAAAACAAAGGGTGTACATATTTAGACACCTTAGTGCCTATTTTGACACCCTTCAGGACGCCTCGTATAGACCTATACGAGGCGTATAGGGTTACTTTTCCGACCAGCTCTGCACCCAAAGCACAATGTCAAATCAGTCACATCATACGGGGAGTCTAGGTCTGTACGAGGAGTGGATACGAGGCAATAAGACGCCTCGTATAGGCCTATACGAGGCGTCTTGGGTGACTTAAGGGGGCTGCTTCACTGTTCATTTGACAAGTGACTTAAAGCTATACGAGGGGTCTAGAGCTATACGAGGCGTATAAGACTTATTAAAAAGTGCAACATACAGTTTATGCTTTGTCCACCCCCGAGCATTCAACATAAATCTGCTTCATCTTTCTTTCTGCTTCTTCTTCTTCTTCTTTCATTACAGGTACTTAAATGTCATCATACTGGGACGGTAACTATGTCTTCGGGCAGTATTATAGCGAGAACTGGGTTCCCGAAAGCGATCCGTTAACAGTACAGGTACTTAAATGTTTTAATTAGTTTTTGTTTTAGTTTATTATTTACTAATGATGATACGGTTCTTTATTTTGGAGGAGTCTTGCGTTCCCGATTCTAATGAGCAAGAGGAGGTTGTGTCTAGTATACAAGGAGAACAAAACAAACCGTTTCTAGATTTGAACAATCATCCCCCTGTTGATGAAACAACCCCTGTAGATGACTCATACCATGCTTGTCAACCAAGTTATCTGACGCAACAAGGGTATCCGGATTATAGATACGGGTGTGAATACGGAGGAGACGGTGGATACGGAGGAGACGGTGGATACGGAGGAGACGGTGGATACGGAGGAGACGGTGGATACGGGGGAGACGGTGGATACGGAGGAGACGGTGGATACGGAGGAGACGGTGGATACAGAGGAGACGGTGGATACAGAGGAGACGGTGGATACAGAGGAGATGGTGGATACAGTGGATACGGAGGAGACGGTGGTTATGGTGGATATGGTAGATATGGTGGTGAGACACCTCCCATCCAGGACAGTCCGTACTTAAAAAAGCGGGTATTAATTACTATTTTTGTATTATTTAATTATTTAATTATTATTATTAGTATTATTATTAGTATTATTATTAATATTATTATTATTATTATTATTATTATTTATTTATTTATTAAAATTATTTATTATTATTGTCGATGTTACAGGTTTTCAACTCTTTAGATGAACTAAAGAATCGGATACAAGAAATAGCAAACGCGGATGGTTTCGTTATTGTCACTCGTCGATCAAAGAAAACCGGTGGAAGAATCGGGAGGGTATGGCTTGAATGTGATCGTGGTGGTGAGCACCAGACTACAGCAACACTTAGAAAAGCCGGAAGCAAAAAAACCGGTTGCCCGTTTTACCTGCTGGCTGTGCGAAACCACCCGTATGAAACCTGGGAGATTAAAGACGGAAAAATTGAACATAACCACGAACTTTGTGAGGACCTGTCGGCCCACGCGTTTGTGCGAAGGTTTACTCCAAGCGAAATGAAACTGATCGAGCAGCTGACAGCTCAAAACATGGAGTCGCGCAAAATATTTCAAACGATAAGGAAGCAGGACCCCGACAGGTTTCATGTTCTGAAAGACGTTCAAAACGTTGTGGCGAAGATTAGAGCCGAACAAAGACAAGGATTGACTCCCATGCAGTCACTAGAAAACAAGCTGATAAACAACGACTTTATTTACGAGACACGGGAGGAACCCGGAACAGAGATCGTAACAGAGATCTTCTTTCTTCATCGGTACTCGAGAGACATGTGGCGTGCATTGCCCCACGTCATGCTGATCGATGCGACGTACAAGACAAACATATACAATATGCCCTTTATCCAGATTGTTGGTATGACGCCTACCAACAAATCGTTTATTATCGCGCATGCCGTTGTTAGTAAAGAACGGGGTGATAACTTTGTGTGGGTGCTTGAGAGGGTAAAGTCAATGTTGGATGAATGCATAGAGCCACGTGTGATTTTAACCGATAGAGACCTAGCCCTTATGGGCGCGTGTGCTAAAGTATTTCCAAACGCCTCCAGGCTTCTTTGCAGGTGGCACATACAACAGAATGTTATGAAGCACTGCAAGGGTGCCTTCACAGACGAAGACTGGAAGAAATTTTTGTCATTCTGGGGGACATTGATTGAGTCTCCATCCATACTCATCTACGAGTACCACTTGCGCAACATGCGACAACGACTTGTGGAGTGCAAACGTTCCAGTAAGTTTTTATAATTACATACGACTCACATATGCAAATTTCATTAAATTATTTTTACGTTTTAGGAGTCTTCAAATACGTGTACGATAACTGGCTAAAAGACTATAAGGAGATGTTCGTCTTTGCGTGGACTGATAAGAGGCGCAACTTTGGTAATCGTACCACAAACAGAGTTGAGAGCCAACACGCCAACTTAAAGAGATACGTTGAAGATAGGAGCTCGCTGGACCGTGTAGTTGGTTGTGTCCATGATATAGTTGAGACACAGTTCGGTGCAATAAGGAAGACTTTTCGAGAGAGCATCGAAAAAAGAATGACCCACCACAAACACCCGTTGTTTCAACACCTACTTGGAGAAGTATCCCATACAGCCCTTGACTTGTTGAGGGGCGAGGCAATTAGGAAGGTAGATGTCTTGGAGCGCTTTCATTCATCATGTGGTTGCCAAATGTGGCACAGCTGTGGGTTGCCCTGTGCTTGTAGGATAGAAAAGTACATTCTTGAAGGTAATAATTGTTAAACGTACAACACTTGTGTGATATATTTCCGTTAATCATGTGACTTAAACAATGTTGTTTTTAACCGTGCAGAGCGTCCGATTCAACTCGAAGACGTGGACGTCTTCTGGCGGAAACTTAACTTCCAAAGTTGTAAATTGATAGACGATGACGTGGTCGAAGAGCTAAATATTGTTAGACAACAATTACAGTCGCACCCCCCAGCTTAGCAAAAAAGCCTGATGTCAAAGATTAAAGCGGTGTTGACTCCAAAGAAATCTACCAAGAAACCACCGGTTGTCCAACAAAATACTCGTGGCCGACCAACAACAAAGCAGGTACAACAAAGGTTGGATGAGGCCTCTCGTATAGATGAAGAATTAAGGAGAAGCTCATTCGGTGATGCAAACACGTGCTTTGAAGGTTCCCGACAAAGTAAGTACGACAAACCTCGTCACAGCTCGTACGTTCCGTCACAGGCCTCTCAACAGTCGGTTATAAGGTCCCAAAAACCCAAAGCGAGCCTAAGCCGTTCAAAGAGTTCTAAGAAGAAAGAGACACGAGATGCTCACGGTTTTCCGTTAATCATTGGGGACGAGTACGTGGGAATCATCGAACAGTTTCAGGATGACATTCCGCTAGTGTTCCATCCGTACGTCTCGTGCATACGAGATGTGATGCCGGACGGTCATTGTGGGTTTCGGTCTGTGGCTGTGGGCTTAGGTATGGAACAGAGTTCATGGGGGCTCATTCGAAGGCACCTTGTCCAAGAAATGGATCAGAACAAATCGATCTGGTTCCCAATATTTGAAGCATGGGATAAAGGTTATTTTTACACGCATCGTCAGGGCCTAATTTGGGATTCAGTGTCCGGTTGTGGGGGGGATCACTGGATGGACTTCCCCTATGCAGGACTTCTTATTGCACAAACGTACGGTATCGGGGTGCACCTGTTAACGACAACCATGGGTGCGAGTTCCACTTTCTTCCCGATACTAAGTCCTCTGGCTAATCAACAACCATTGTTCATAACGCTTACACATGTAAACGAGAACCACTTCATACATGTTAAGCTGGAAGGGGATTATCCAATGCCACCAGCACACGGGCTATGGTTGACCCACCGAACACCTCATACGAAACAATGGGAAGATATGTACTTGCCACGTCTAGAATGGTATACATCGATAATGAATCCTCCGCCAAGATCAAACCCCAGTCTTAATTACATCGATAGTGATACGGAAGAATGATTTTTGTAATTTGAATGTATTTTTTTATTAATTCCTATAATTTTCTACAATTTCTATAATTTTTTTTATAATTTGTATCATTTTTAAAAAAAAAATTAACAATATACGACGCGTATAGAGCTATACGCGTCGTATAGGTATGCCTAAAAGACCATTTTGCCCCTGGTCTGCCCCCAATCTAGGCTTATTTCAGGGGCTAAAAGGTCATTTCCTAATCCACAGACGCCTCGTATAGATCTATACGAGACGTCTATTTGAGCGGGTTTTTGAAATTTTGAATTTTGAAAATTTGGAAATCAAAATTTGAATTTTTTGAATTAGGACGCATCGTATAGAGCTATACGAGTCGTCAACAGTGTCGGCAACAATTTTTTTTTTTAAATTTGAATTTTGAAAATATTTTATGTTAATTACCATTTTGCCCCTGAAAGTCCCCAGTATAGGCCTTTAACAGGGGCTTAAAGGTAATTTCGAAAACCCAGACGCCGCGTATAGAGCTATACGTGTCGTCTTTTTGAGGCGGCAACTTTTTGAGATTTTTGTTTTTTAATTATTAAAAAAAGTTTATTAAATTACCATTTTGCCCCTGTAAAGCCCTCAGTATAGGCTTTAGTCAGGGGCAAAATGGTAATTAACCATTCCAGAAATATCTTTTTGGAATGGTTAATTACCATTTTGCCCCTGAATAATGCCTATACTAGGGGCATACCAGGGGCTAAATGGTCATTTAATAAAAAACCAAGACGCCTCGTATAGAGCTATACGAGGCGTCTATGCCTCGTATAAGGCTGGGGGTGTCTAGACGAGGCTGGTTATAGCCCCCAAACAATAAACAAACACACATATGGATAATACACCTTTATACGCCTCGGATACGTATTTCAACCGGATTTTCGAAGATTTGAAGCATCACCGGTACGTATTTCGCCCCGTAGTTTAGTATTTTTGCAACGTTTTTGCCTTTAGACCGTAGGTTTGCCCTGAAATTTGATTTTTGTGGGGTTTGGGGGTTTGAGTGTGAGGTTGAAGATGAATGGGGAAGAACAGGACGCCGAGTATAGCCCTATACGAGGGCTATACGAGGCTCTGTAATTTTTTTTCTTCTTCTTATTAATAATAATAATAATAATAATAATTATTATTATTTATTAATTATTATTATAATTAGTATTATTTATTAATTAATAATATTTATTAATTATTATTGTTAATGTTGTTATTATTATTGTTATTGTTATTAGTATTATTATTATTATTATTATTATTATTATTATTATTATTTATTAATTATTATTATTATTATTTATTAATTATTATTATTTATTAATTATTATTATTATTTATTAATTATTATTATTTATTAATTATTATTATTTATTAAGTATTATTATTATTATTATTTATTAATTATTATTATTTATTAATTATTATTATTATTCTGATTTATTTATTATTGTTTTTATACGTATACGTTATTTACCTGCAGATTGATTATGGAGGGCGACGACATTCAGATAGATCTTGGTGAGCCACTGCCGATTCAGCCGGTTCAGGAGGGTCCACGACGGAGGCGGCGGCCGGCTCTGGATACGTTTCAGGGTTGTCCGTACCTAGAGTTTCCCGACGGCACCGATGCCGCCCGCCATTGCCAGAAGCTCAGGAGGATGTACATTGGATCGCATGCATCGATCGACTGGGATGCGATGGACCAGCTTGCTGAGACGGATAGAGTGCGTCGGTTTATACCTCTCGATTCGCCGTGGCATCGTCTTTTTGATTTGGCGCACACGCCGACCTACAGGGAGCTGCTGGTCGAGTTCCTTTCGTCATTCACATTTCACCCTCCTGGGGTCCCAGTGGCGCTTCCGTACCCAGATGCTCCCCCTCCGCCTGAGATTTCTTTCAGGCTCGCTGGCGTTTTGCGTACGATGACGCTAGCAGACTTTGCGGTGCGTTCTGGTTTATACATGCAGGGGGAGATCGAGACTGAGATTTAGACAGCGGGGCAAGTGGTGGTTGACAAACCCATTCTTCTAGGGTTTTGGCAGGTGATTGCGGGGCCAAATACTTGGGAGCACGACAAGTCGAAGGGGAGGGTGTCGTTTGTTAGGGACCCACTGTACAGGTACGTACGTTTATTACGGCAATTATTGTGATTATGTGCATTGTTTATTAATCTCTGTTTCTGTATTTCGCTAACACTATCTGCAGGTATCTGCACCATTTGCTCGCTACTTCGATTTCAGCGCGCGGCTACAGCCGTGAGTGGTGTATGACCACAGATCTTTTTTTCCTTTATTGTTTATTGTATAGGAGGCCGTGCGCGCTAGCACACGGTCTAGCCCAGTACTACGCCTCCGCCCACCACCGACAGGAGCGCGGATTTTTGTATGGCGGGGCGTACGTGACCGTCATTGCCCGTTCATTTGGCCTCGTACTGCACGAGGACCCACATCTACGGACGCCGCCAGTCATGCCGACGCGGATGGGCATGCAGTCACTGTGGGGGATGAGGGTAATCAGGAGGTTCCCAGTTGGCCCGCGGTTTAAAAACCGCGACGGGGGCATATGGACAGAGGAGGCCCTACCCGAGCATTTCGAGCCCGTTCATCCTCCTGCTGATGTAGTGCCCGTGGAGGAGCCTCCGCAGGATGTAGACGGTGCAGCGATGCCACAGCCACCGCCACCTGCCGGGGCGCCTCAGTTTCCACATCACGCTATTCCAGGTCATGCCCCAGGACCTGCGCCGCTACATCCGGAGGTACGAGCAGAGCTTGACAGGCTCAGCGATTTGATAGGTTGGGTGGTTCGGGAGCTGCAGGATAGACGCGAGAGAGAGGGGTTACCCGCGATACCGCTCCCACCACCTCGAGCACCACATCAGCAGCAGCAGCCGCAGCAGCCAGATTCGGATTCGGATGCATAGACCTGTTGTTGTTTTTATTTTTATTATGGATGTACAAACTTATCTTATATATTTTTGTTATGGATGTACAAAGTTATCTTATCTATGGTATATTCGGAGCCGATTTTTAAAATAGTTCATTTTTAAAAATCAAAAACTTTTTTATAGTGTAAAAAAAAAAAAAACATAACTTTTTTTAAAAACAAAAAAAATTTCAACCAAAAAACACATCTTCAAAAACTATCCAAAAAACCATACCAAAACCCACCAAAACACCCCTCATTTCAGCCAAAAAAAATTCCCAAGTCTAGACGCCTTGTATAGCTCTGTACGAGGCGTCTAGAATCCTTAAACTTTGTGCCTGACACTCTCTCAGACCCCATTGAATTCAGTGCTTAGACGCCTCGTATAGACCTATACGAGGCGTCTAGGGCACAAAAGGTGTGAAAATAGGCGCGATGGGTGTCCAAATATCTCCAGCCTAAAACAAATTTATGATTTTTAGGGCACACTAAAATGCTAAAAATCCCAATTCCAACTCTCCATCTCCGGCTGTCTCCACCATCATGTTCCGGATCTCAACCTTCTTCCGGCCACATCTCCACCGCTACTCCACCGTCAACCAATCCTCCGGCGACCAACAACAACAACCCATCATCAACTACCTCACCACCTCCCTCAAATTCTCCAAGCAAGACGCCATCACTCTCTCCTCCAAAGGTAACCTCACCCACCTCAAATCCACCCTTAATTCCGATCTTATCCTCCAAACCCTCAAAAATTACGGTCTAACCCTCACCCAGATCAAACAACTTATCTTTTCTGTCCCAAAAATCCTAACTTGCAAAGCTGACAAAACCCTAGAACCCAAACTTAAAGTTTTCCAAGAACTGGGTCTATCCGGGTCGGATCTTGTTGTCCTGATTAGAAGAAACCCGGATGTGTTCGGGTTCGGGTTGCATACCCGGATCATTCCTGGGGTTAATTTGTTAAAAGGGTATTTGGGTGATGATCAAAATGTGGTTGAGTTTATTAATAAATCTAGATGGTTGTATTGCACTAATTATTCTATGAAAAGATTGTCTACAAATATGCAAATGTTGAAGGGTATTGGGTTGTCTAATGAGAGGATTGCCCGGTTTATGTTGAGTAACCCGGAGAGTAGTATGGTGAACACGAAACTGCTTGTGAATCGGTTGAAATTTGTCGAGGAAAAGTTGGGGGTTTCGCCGAGGGTGGGGAGTTTTGTACATGCTTTGAGTGTGGCTTTGTATGTGAGTGATGTGGAAGTGGAGGGGAAGATGAAGGTGTTTAGGAGTTTTGGGTGGTCGGATTCGGATATCGCCTTGTTGTTTAGGCATCAACCGTATTGTTTGAATAAGTCCGAGGGGAATATACGTGAAAAGTTGGAGTTTTTGATGAAGGGTCTTGGGTATACGCCAGCGTATTTGATTCGTTGTAATACGTTCTTTACGTTTAGTTTGAGTAAGAGGGTTGTTCCGAGGAACACGATGCTGATGATCTTGAAAGAAAAGGGGTTGGTTGGGGATAAGCCGACGCTTATAACGCTTGCGTCGTATCCTGAGTTGAAGTTTCTTGATTACTTGCGCGGGTTTGAGGGTGATGCACCCGGGTTATGTGAAATGTACATGGATAGTGTGAGAATAGCTTGTTGAGTTAGGTTCTTGAAGGGTAATGTGGTGGTCTCTGTTTACGCCAATAAGATGGCGCGAGTTTGTTTATTTTCGCCTTTTTAACGTTCGAGTAGGTGTTTTTAGATTCTTGTTGACGGGTACCGTCTTTGTAGTTTGTATTGACGATTGATTAACCGCATTTTTGTAGGATTTGTGAAGATGGATTCTAAATGTGATAATTGGTGTAGAACATGATGAGTTGTTCAAGCAGTAGTCACTCATATGATGTTTTTCTTTAATATTTCTTATG
This sequence comes from Helianthus tuberosus, assembly GCA_030545235.1. Taxonomy (NCBI): domain Eukaryota; kingdom Viridiplantae; phylum Streptophyta; class Magnoliopsida; order Asterales; family Asteraceae; genus Helianthus; species Helianthus tuberosus. Next base: position 160,687 of record JARYGA010061388.1, read on the forward strand.
TTCTGGTGATTGTGTTTTGATATATTCAGTTTGGGTACTATTCATGGGCCAAGATAGGGCCAGCTTGAGCTTGGCTCGAGTTTTAAACCGAGTCGGCTTGGTTTTGTTCGATTTAAAAAAAGTTGGTCGGCTTTGCTTGGTTTGGTTTGATTTAAAAAAAAAATTGCTCATTTTGGCTTGGTTGGTTGGATTGTTAAAACTTGGAAGAAAAAAAAAAAGGTTTGATGTGAAGTGGACCACATAGTAAGGCCGGTTGTTATGGTCTAACGCTCCGGGTGAGGTGGCAGCCCCAAGGTTTGATGCAATATCTCGCCACCCTGAGCCCCCTCAGGGGGTGATTCGGGTTTGAGGGTGGTGGGCCATGGTTTCAAGCAATCTCATGCTTTTTTATATTTATTTTAATTAAAACATTATTTTAATAGGTCGTGGATAGTGAAATCATTACACATTCTAGCGATAAAAAGTGAATGAGGACCGAATAACACGTTTTGACATATTTTTTTGACGTAGCAATGAAAAAAATCAGTAAAACCATAATACATGGTCTAATGGAGAGATTACTTTAATAGATTGAACGTCTTTAATACGAGCTATAAAATAAAAAAGTTGAAGGTTAATTTAATCGTGTCAACCTTGGCTCCTTAGGGTGAAGGGAGTGGCACGGCAAACCCATCGGCAAAGGAGAATGCCGATCGGGAACACCGCCGCCACCCCTTTAAAACCGATCGGCAAACTCAAAATCGGTGTGTGGTCACCGATCGACAAAGCTAGCCGACAACCTCGATTTGTGTGTGTGTAACGGCAATAATGCCGTTTAAAAAAAAAAAAAAATTTATTAATATAAATCAACATTTTACCCAACATTTCTCCAAACCTTCTTCAAACATTTCTCCAAACCTTCTTCAAACAATCAACCAAATTATACATTCTGCTTCTCTTTTTGCAAATGGAAGGCTCAAGCAAACGCGATGGCAAGGCAACTAAACGGGGCGGCTCGAGGACGAGTGTGCCAACTCAACGGGGCGGCTCGAGTGGTTCAACTCCGCCGTATCATCCGCAACTAGGCTTCGCCACACATAGCCAACCTCCATTTTTTTATAGCCAAGGCATGCAACCGACTTACGGGTTCAACACCCAACCCCAGTTTAATTTTTCGCCGCATAACTATTTTCCACAGGGTCCGACCACGGTTGCTCCAAATATTTATGATTCCCTAGACGACCAAAACACTTTTGACCCGTTTGGTTTTCAAACCCCATCCTCACAACGAGCCGATCATGACGAAGATGAAGACGACGAAGAATTTGTGGCGGAAACTCAAGAGCAATATCATGACGAAGACGAAGGCCACCATCAAGAAGAACCCGCAAACGAGCCGAGAGGGAAGAGTGGTAAAGCGAAACGGGAAAATTGGACTCCTATACAAGAGGAGGCATTGGCCAAGGCTTGGGTTCATTGCACCTTAGACAAAAGAAATGGCAACCAACAAAAGAAGAAGAGTTTTTGGGGCAAAATTCTTAAGCACTTCAACAACACGATCGGAGGAAGCAGCCGAACCCAACATCAGGTCCGCTCCAAGATGATTACCATGCACACAAAGTTGAAATTATTCAACGGGTTTTATCAGCAAGCGGTAAACTATTTAATATTCATACGTTTAATTTTTACCCAAAAAAAATACTTATTTTTTCTGTAATTTATTATTTTAGGACCGTTTACGTCCAAGCGGATCCGACGATTCTTGGGTCTTGAAGCAAGCGTTTAAGGATTACAAGGGAAAAGAACGTCATGAGTTTGCTCATATGGCGGCGTGGGAGGTCGTCCGAAGTCAAGAAAAATATAGCCAAGTTCCGTTGTTCGGTGAAGACGAAAGCTCGGGCTCGAGTTCAAAAAGAAAGTCGTCGGACTCGGGTAATTACCATCCGGATACACCGAATGCCGAGTTCACGAGTGGCCATCAAACTATCCCCGACATGAACGTGGATCCCTCGCCACGAAGACAAAAGAGGAGGGATAAAAAAACCAAAGCCGCCCCTTCTTCAAGCGACGATCCAAGAGACATAACCACTAAATTTGAAGAATATAGGGCGATGAAAAAAGAGTTGATGGATATCAAAAGGGTGCGAGAGGAAAAATATTTGGCGTTGGCCGAGAAGCAAGACGAAAATATGCGCCAGGCTAAATTCGACAAGGACTTGAAGACGTACAACCGGCCTCACCACAATGTTCCCCCAGCAATGTTGGAGATCACGCTCGCACGAAAACGGGAGATAGCCGAAAAGTATGGATGGCCGTGTGATTTTTAATTTTTTTAGTCGTTGCGTTGTTTTAGTGTCGTGTAATTTTTATGAATTTTATGTTTTTTTTTTTAAGTTTCATTTTAATGTAATTGTTTTTTTATTAATTTAATGTTTTGTTTGTTTTTATTTAACATATAATTTAAAAAAAAACAAAAAAAAAGTTTGCCACTTTCAAGTGTCTAAACCATTGCCAACACTTTTCAGCAAAGTTTAAACTTTTTACCCTCTCTGACGTGGCACTCTCTGATTGGTCCATTTTAAAGTTTGCCACTTTAACCTGTTTAACCACTCCCTTCACCCTTAAGCTAGATGGTGTGGTTTAAAGCCCCTAGGGCTTTATTATGCCAAGTCTACACCACCTCATAGGGGGGCTTTAAAGCTCTTTCCTTTAACATCTTTGCAATGATTTAAAACCTCAATCATCATTACATAATTATTATTTTTTTATTAAAATTTAAACATTATTTAATTTTGATATATTAATTTAAATTTAAATAACATGAATAAAATATAAAACCCATAATTTAAATAAAAAAAAATACAATGTCATTTAAAAAAATACAAACCTAAAAATGCTTAAAAGGTTAAACTATAAACTAAATCTTCACTCATCATCTCCTCCTTGTTCACGATCAAACAATAGGTGCTCGGTCAAATCAGCTTGAAGATTAAGGTATGTGTCCCTGTTACGTATCCTCGCTCGGATAACTTCCTTCTGAGTGTTGGTGAGTAGTGGGTTCGCCGGTTGGTTACCTTCATCATATGTATGTTTTAGTGAGTTAGTTTATGATTGGTGTGTGTAAAATATATGTATATATATAATAAAATTTAGTTTTTTTTTTTAAATAATTTGATTGTAAACGGGTCATATTGACCCACCCACCTCGAAAACAGTGCAAAACGCCCGTTATGGGCATGGCGAAGAGTAGGATGGCGCTACCTTTTGGCGTCTGGGAAATGGATTGAGGGCGCTATGGGGCGCCAAAGATTTGGGGTGATGTGGCAGGGGTGGTATACCCCACCGCCTGATCTTACAAATTGAGCCAATTTCGAGTGAACCACTAGCCAAGAGTACTTTTAACTGCCCTAGAAGATTTGTCAATGAAATAAGCATAATTATTCATAAAACTTAGTTAGCATTGACCTTACCCCAATCATACAAATAATTATCATTTTCATGAAATAAATTTATTTGAAAGTTATGATATTTATTTTGCAAGAAGTTTAAATATAACGGTCAAATTGAGGTACATCTTATGCCTTAAAAAAGTTAATTTAGTGATATCTTGTAAAATAAATTGTTTTTTTTTTCTTTAAAAACAATAAACAATTTCAATAATTATTGTGTGATACATAACTTGTTTGGTGCATGTTTGATATTGTTGGTAGTTTAGGTTCTATATGCTCAAACTAAAGATTGAAACTATAATAGATTACTGGTAATATAAGACCAACAAAAGTATATTACAACAGCCCCAATACAAAAACCATCATTTATTTTCGATCTTCATCATCTGGGTCCGGATAACTCAACCGCATGCAAGTTATCAGTCGAGTCAAGAATCCAATCAGAGTTAGGTAGCGGTACAAGGTCCAGCTCGTGCCGGAGCACCTCCCCTTTCTGCCACTCGTCCCACCGCTCTGCCAGCCCGTCACCTTCTAACATCCTAACAACGTCTGACATTTTCGGGCGGTCCATTGGTGAGCCTTGTGTACATAACAATGCTACCTGGATTAACTGCTCGACCTCAGTTGCTACATAATTCGTTTCTAGATCGGGGTCCACGAGCATCTCCAGTTTCTTCTCTTTTAAAAGCCCTTTCACCTAAAAACAAGTTGGTTTTAGTATGGACCAAACTCGCGGGTTTTAATACGGGTCAAAGTGAACAGGGTTGGGTTGACCCATAAACATTTTTGTCTATCCTTTCTTAATTTTTTAAGAATATTAAATATGATAAGAAAACTACATTATTAACATACTATTTTGATTTTTTTAATAGAAAAAATTAAGAGGTTGTAAGCATTTGAATAGTCTCATTCGACGCATTTGACCCGCTATATTTTTAACCAAGTTTTTAAGTTTTATTCATTGACCCGTTAGAGATAATCATACCCCTAGTCAACCCATCATATACTAATTCTACAAGTCATAATAATCACTCACAAACCCTAAAACAAGTTTTGAGGAATACGTACCCAATCGAGTAGCATGACATCATCATCATTCGCAAGTCGAGCAAGATCAAACGCCCGTTGTCCTGTTATTAGTTCCAAAAGCATAATCCCATACCCAAAAACATCAGTTTTTTCTGATGATTTTCCCGTTGAGAGATACTCGGGAGCAATATGACCGATGGTCCCACGTACAGCTGTCGTGACATGCGTATCTTTGTAATCCATCAACTTAGCCAAACCGAAATCACCAACCACTGCTTCAAATTCTTCATCCAATAAAATGTTAGCCGCTTTAACATCACGGTGAATGATTTTTGGGTCACAATGATCATGCAAATACGAAAGCCCTCTAGCCGATCCTAAAGCGATCCGTTTTCGTGTAGGCCAGTCTAGCGGCGGTTCGTTTGGTGGTCGCTCTATAAATGCACGAAAATAATTCACGATTAAAAATTTAATATAATGATAATGTACTATTTAGAAAAAAAAAACAATATGATGAGTAGCAGTAGTAATAATATAAAAAAAATGTGTAAAATGCTATTTTTATCCATGAGGTTTAGCCACTTTTGCAACTTTCATCCAAAAGTTTGTTTTTCTGCACCTGGATCCAAAAGGTTTAAAATCTCGCCATTTTCACCCAACTCGTTAACTCCATTAAATGAGGGGTATTTCCGTCTTTTTAGACATTCTTATTAAAATAAAAAACACTATTAAGAAATAAAGATACACCTCTGTTGACTTTCTAGTTATGACTTTTCTTATAAACATTAACAAATAGGTAAAAGGACGAAAATACCCCTCTCTTAACATTAAAAAATGGATGGAGTTAACGAGTCAGATGAAAATGGCAAGATTGTAATCCTTTTGGATTCAGATGCGGAAAAGCAAACCTTTCGATGAAAGTTGCAAAAGTCGTCAAACCTCAGGGACGAAAATAGCATTTTACTCTAAAGAATATATAATAAGTGGTGATGAAACCCTTACCTCTCAAACATGATGCAACACTTCCATTGGCCATATAGGGGTAAACAAGTAATCTTTCGGTTGGTGTCATACAAAATCCCCTTAACCGAAGGAGATTCCGATGAACCGCCATACTAATCATTTCAACTTCGGTTTGAAACTGTAGCTCGCCGCCTGGCGTTCGTTCTTCCTTCAACCGTTTTACCGCCACCAACGAGCCGTCAGCTAACCGCCCTTTGTAAACTTTACCAAATCCACCTCTACCCAATATGTTTTTATTGCTAAAACTATCGGTTGCCACTTGTAATTCTCTTAAAGAAAATCTTTTAAGCTGTCCCAAATGAACTTCGGGATCTTCTTCCGCTGCAAATAACCCGTTTATCTTAACTTAGGCAGCGTTTGGATGCGTGTTATAAAAGTGATTATGATATGTTAATTAGTCGTAATTTTGTTAAACTAAAGGGCAGTCTCTCAAATTATATAAACTATAAATATGCTATTTTGTCAACATCAAACAACTTTAGCCCCTCAACTTCGATAATAAACAATTTTAGCCCCTCAACTTCTATAATGACAAATTAACCCCTCAACTTTAATAATGACATGTTTAACCCCTCAACTTTAATAATGATATGTTTAGCCCATTAATTAAAACATCAAACAAGTTTAACTCTCGCGATTTGCTTATTTTTATCTACGTTTTGAACCCACTGCGGAGCGGGTTGTAACCCACTAGTTAAAATAAAAAAAAAGGTAAACAAGGAAGTTACTAACCAGGCACATCAAAGAAAAATTCTTGAGGCTTTCGACGCCGCCACCATGCAAATGCAAAGGCGGGGGCGGCAAACAATAGTGCCGCCCCGACAGCAACTCCGCCAGCTATTGCACCGGTGGCACTTTTTCCTTCTGAAACATAATGCAAATATACATTCACTTATTCAGCACTAACGCACTATACCAAACATATAACGCGTATATTCTATATAAAATATCGAAAATAAATATATAATGTGGCAATCACCTGGTGCGACGATAGGTGGCGGTTGCACAAATGGTGGTGGTGGAGAAAACGGAGGTGATCCAGGACAAGGGCGTCCGGTGACCGGGCCACAAAGCCCGAGGTTATTAGTAAAACTGAGAATCAGGAATAACATAAGTAGTGAGTTTTTATTAATCGAAAACAAGAATAATAAATATTAAAAGAGTATTAAATATTAATTTAGCAAACCTGATTGGTGTAAACAGCGAGAATGAGCCGCTGTCTGGAACCGGACCCGAGAGACGATTGTTTGATAGATCCCTAAAAGTTTAGTATAAAATCACACATTAAATAATGTTACCACTTAAAATTTTCTTCGGCCCAGCCCGGTTTTATACCGAACCAAACCGGTTAGTACCGGTTCGGGTTCCCATCATATAAAACCGGTTAAAAAACCAAACCGGTTTAAAAAAAGAACGCTTTGTACACCTCTACGCGCTACACACACATATGGAGAAAAAAAATACTCACAACACTTGCAACGACGTGATATTAGTCAATGACATAGGGATCGGACCATCCAAGCTGTTATTGTTAAGCCGGCTATCCTTGCAGAAAAAAGCCAAAATCATATCATTGGTTAAAATGAAACAACTTCTACTTTTAAATACTCACAAAAACTGCAACATTTCCTTTCTTCATGTAGTTGTTCAAGTTACAATTACCTATTTGCCCTCTAACATGAGTTCAAAGAGCATATATCAACTCATGACCAAAGGGTAGTTTAGAGATTAATCAAACTGTTGCTGTTTTCACACGATAAGCAATTATTTAAAGACGTTGAAGCTAAAGAATATAAAAAAGGGTGAGTAAGTTTGCATACAGGAATCGCAGCTTTGAGAGCTTGCCCAATGTAGCTGGAATCGGGCCAGAGAACCCGTTGAGATATAAATCCAAACTCACTAAATTCGTCAAATTTCCAAGGTCATTGGGAATCGGGCCACTTAAATTATTGCTGTAAAGTTCTCTGCAGAAAAAAAATTAACTAAATTTCAAGAAAATCATTGATTATTAGCCCAATTCAAGAACATATATACTTAGGGCTGCAAACGAACCGAACGTTCAGCAAACGGTTCGTGAACCGTTCGGCTGGAAGTACATTTGTGTTCGTTTCATAAATGAACAAACACGAATAAGAAATTTCTTTAGTTTAGTTTAGTTTAGTTAAATGAACGAAGATGAACAGAGGCCGCGTTCGTTCATTTATGTTCGTGAACTTTTGGTAATGTGTTCATTTATGTCCGTTTGTGTTCAATAGTTCATTAGTGTTATTAATTATTATGTTTTATTAAGATACTTCAAAATTCCAACAAGTAAAACATCTAATAAGTTATAAGTATCAGTATATTATATTATATTCTGTTCATGAATGCTTGTTTGTGTTCGTTTGTTTCCATCTGTGTTAATAAACATTAGTTTGTGTTCATGAACGCTCGTTCAGTCGTTTGCGTTCGTTACCTAAAACTAACAAACGAACACGAACACGTTCATTTCCTTAACGAACGAACACGAACAGAAAATCTCGTTCTTTAAGCAACTATTTTTCAAGTAATGCACTACATTAACAAATTTATTTATTATTTACTAGCTTATAGACCCGCGTATTACACGAGTTTTTACAATATAAATGATATAGTTATATAATTTTAAAAAAAATTAATAACTAACGACATATGTTAATTAGTAACGAAACTTTATATAAACGAATTTCTATTACAATATAATGGTTCACACAACTAACTTAAATTTATCACAAAAATTGGCCCATCATAATTAGTAATACTGAAAATACCATAATAGTTGTGTATTACAAAGGTTGAATACTGAAAAACATGTAATAAACAAATTTATATATTATTAATATGAATGAAATTATGTATTACGTTACATATAACAATGTATAAATAATAATAATTTTTATCATTGTGTATCTTTTAAGTATAACTTTTATTTAAACTAAATCTCTAAGACCTCAATTCTGTTTACAAAATTCATTATTTAAGTTGTTATTTTTCTCTTTCTCGGTAAAAAGTCAATTTTATTGGTATGACATAAATTAGATTTGTTATTCTTACTAATAATTGTTATGCAAATTTAATTAATAAATAGTATTTGTAAAGTTATGATATAAGTTAAAGGTTTATATATGATTAATAAAATCTTTTCTTTATTAAGGGTTAATTGACTATGTCACAAATGGGTATAAAATGAAAGTAATATATCTCTTAGCTCTATTAAATTGAAAAGACATAATAAATCAATGTAGCTACAAATCTTAATATTATCTCATCTATAAAACTTCAAAATCTTAAGTTCTCTCCATCTATCATTTTAAAAGCGAGTTTAATAAAATTTTAGTCTTGTTGCGAGATAGTCCTCTGGTTAGTTACTCTTTTTTAGCTTTTATTTATATGTTAGAAAAACTTATATATTGATTTTATAGATAATCTCAGATAAGGATAGTAATTTTTTTTGTAATTTAAACTATTTTATTTTAAGAAGTCCTAAAATCATAGTTTTAAAAATTATAGATCATTTATGTATATATTTAATCATAAATTAGAAATAGATATTAATTATTATATTACTAATGAATTATCATAAATTAGAATCAAATATTAATTATTATATATTATTAATGAATTAAATATGAAAATGCCATGTGGCATTAATTAGAAGTGTTGTTAGAGGAGAAAATGCCATGTGGCATTAGAAGTATTCTTTTATTAGTATTAGATTTGTTAAATGTGACTTACAAGTACTGCAAACTCTTCAAGAGACCAAGCTGCGGGACTAAAGTACCGGAAAGAGCTGCATTTCCGAGATCACTGACAAAAAAGACGTCACGGATGAATTTAAGTTACAAGTTTTATGAAGCGATGTAGCGTATATTAATAATAGAAAGTGAAACTTACACTCTTATAACGCTATTATCGTTATTGCAGGTTACATGAAACCATGTGCAAGGGTTAACCAAAGTGGGATCCCAACTTTGAAGCACACTATTAGGATCTTCTAAATTGGCCCGCAAACTATGCAACGCATCACCTGTAAACGCACTGAGACCGTTAATAACTTTGAGTTTTATAATCCATATTAATCAGTTTAATATACAACGCCACCAACAAAACATGATCAAATAAGTCACATTTATAACACATTCGTTTATTAAGACGAGGCTACAAAAGTGGAATGATCTTTTAGATTATTTAATCATGTTACCAAAATTGTTGCCAATGCGACTATCTGAAGCATAGTTTGTGTAAACTATCACATAAAAGATACGAAAAATATATAATGACGAAATCGACAATCCAGCTAGGGTTGCCGATTTTTGATACAACACGAAAATAAACGGTTAGCGTTTGGGTTGCCCTGTTTAGTTAGAACTTAAACGGGCCGTATCGAGGGGTAATCTGTTTTAACCAACCAATCAAACAGATTTGACCCATACTAACCCTTTTAACCCATTTTTTACAACCCGATTAACACGTTTAAAACTTCAATAACTACCTGCCAACGGCCAACCGGTCAAGATTGCCACCCCTAAATCCAACAGTAATAAAGCATAGCACTTTAATCAAAATCTGTATCTAACTTACTATATTACTAAATTTTAGCCACCTAAAAATATCACATTTCAAAGATATATCAAATCAAATCTACAACAAAACCGCCTAAATTCAGAAAAACAATATAAAACAACAAAAAAACATATCAAATCTACCCACTAACCCATTTAACCTTTTTGTTACAACCCACCAACCCGATTAACATGTTTACAACTTGATTACTAGTTTACTACCACATATTTAGAAAAATGGGCTAAACGGGTCGTGTTCGGGTCAAATAACATTGACACCCCTAAATCCAACAGTAATAAAGCATAGCACTTTAATCAAAATCTGTATCAAACTTACTATATTACTAAATTTTAGCCACCTAAAAATATCACATTTCAAAGATATATCAAATCAAATCTACAACAAAACCGCCTAAATTCAGAAAAACAATATAAAACAACAAAAAAACATATCAAATCTACCCATTTAACCTTTTTGTTACAACCCACCAACCCGATTAACATGTTTACAACTTGATTACTAGTTTACTACCACATATTTAGAAAAATGGGCTAAACGGGTCGTGTTCGGATCAAATAACATTGACACCCCTAAATCCAACAGTAATAAAGCATAGCACTTTAATCAAAATGTGTATCAAACTTACTATATTACTAATTTTAGCCACCTAAAAATATCACATTTCAAATATCTATAAAATTGCCAATGAAGCTCAGCTCAGCTGGGTGGAGGTGTGAGGGTTTTACCCTCGGGTCACGGGTTCGATCCCGGGTCAGAGCGGTTTTCCCGCACGGGTGAGCTAAGGGGTCGACTACCAGCCGGTCGAAAGCTGGTGTGGGCTGGACCTTAGGGGGGGGCCCGGGGGTCGAACCCGGGGGGCGGAGGTACTTCGTCTAGGTGTGTTCCGCTGAGCCATTCAAAAAAAAAAAATATCTATAAAATCAAATCTACCACAAAATCCCTAAATTCAAAAAAACAATATAAAACATCAAAAAAACATATCAAAATCTACCCACTAACCCATTTAACCTTTTCGTTACAACCCACCAACCCGATTACCATGTTTATAACGTGATTACTAGTTTACTACCCGTTCTACACATTAAGAAAAATGGGCTATACGAGTAGTGTTCAGGTCAAATAACATTGACACCCCTAAATCCAACAGTAATAAAGCATAGCACTTTAATCAAAATCTGTATCAAACTTACTATATTACTAATTTTAGCCACCTAAAAATATCACATTTCAAATATCTATCAAATCAAGTCTACCACAAAATCCCTAAATTCAGAAAAACAATACTACCTCCGCCCCATTAAAAGTGTCTTATTTTGAATTTTCAAAGTCTTTATTTATAAACTTTGACTTTAATTATATATTTTTTGTGTTATATAAAACAACAAAAAAACATATAAAAATCTACCCACTAACCCATTTAACCTTTTTGTTACAACCCACCAACCCGATTAACATGTTTATAACGTGATTACTAGTTCACTACCCGTTCGACACATTTAGAAAAATGGGTTAAACGGGTCATGTAATAACATTGACCTACTAGTTTACTACCGACACATTTTGAAAAATGGGTTAAACGGGTCATGTTCGGGTTAGATAACATTGACACCCCTAAATCCAACAGTAATAAAGCATAGAACTTTAATTAAAATCCGGATCAAACTCACTATACTACTAATTGTAACCACTAAAAATATCACATTTCAAAGATATATCATAATCAAACCAAATCCATAACAAAATCCCTAAATTCAGAAAAAAAAAAAAAAAAACCAAAATCTCACCTTCCACATTTCCATAAACATGATTAACCAGAACAAGAACCAGAGTGATGAACCACCATTCCACAAACGACGTCGTCCCCATTTCAAATTCAAATACAAACTACAAAATTATTCAACATTCTTCAAACTTGTTAAACACAAGATCTCAAAAAAAAAGAAAATGAAAATGAGGGGGGGTTAAGGTAATCTTTATGGGTCCTTTTTGGGAAACTTTTAACTTGTTCTCTGGTGCAAAATGTGTGCTAGAGAGAGAGAGATGGGTCTTTTTGGGCGTGGCTGGGGTTTTTGAGAGGTGGCTGCCCGAGCTGCCCGAGAGAGAGTGTAGAGGTTTTCAGCTATGTTTATGACTAGCTAGCTGCAATGGAAGTACACGTGTATATATATTTGTTTTTTGAAGTTCTAACTGCAATTACTCTTCTTTTCTTAAATACAGTTAACTGGCGGAGTAATAAATATGCAACAAAGCTTTATTATAGTAGGTTTTCGGGCGATTGTATTTTCTCTGTAATGGTAGTGGGTCGGGTCATGAGAGCGTCTGGATTTGCAGGTGTGGACGACCTTTTACCACTAGGTTTACTCGGGTGATTGAGCTTTTGGTCATTAAAAAAACAAAAATTTTATATTTTATATTATTATTAGGTCGGGTTAGTCCAAAAATCACAAATTCGCAACTCGAATAAAAAAACGAAATATGAATTTGATTCCAACACACTCTATACGTTAAGGATAGCTTCAAATAAGAATCGTTATGAATACCCGTATTGCAACATCAGTGAGGCGTTCATATAGGGCGTGGATGAGAGAGAGAGATTATGCATATGTGACCAAGAGAGAGAGAAAGGAGGTTGTTTGTAGAAGAAGAAGGTTGGTCAAACGGGCAGTGGCGACATAGAGGGGAAATACGTGAAGAGAAGGATTGTTTGTGGAAGAAGAAGAAGGTTAGTCAAACGGGCGATGGAGACATAGAGGGGTCCGTCTCTCCTTAGGTCGGAAATGGACCGGATGGTAGATGGGGCGCCGTTGGAAGAAAGGGGGCATGGAACCTAACAATGGGGCACCATTGGGGCTTGTGACACGATGGTTGCTTACGTGGCGTCATGTGGCAACATTTTTTTTTCAACTCAAAACCTAAAGAACAAACCTGATAAACACCTCTACCCATAATATAAGTTTTTTTTTTTCCAAGATACATACACTAAAAATAATTTATTTGTTTACGTAAAGTGATTACTAATCCAAAAAGAGGGATTATTGTACAACAAAAGGGAAGCAATTAAGCATTAATTTGTAGAATTAACATTCCATCTATTAAAAGGTGGATTTCTACTTTAATTGTTTTAGGCTATGGGTATAGAGATGGTGGTTTGGGTCACCGCCATGGTTTAATCAATAGCAACCATATATAATTAGTGGTGCACAAATCGGGTTTTCTGAATATCCGGTTTCGGGTATGGAATCGGGTTCGGGTACGATCGGGTTCTACAAAATCGGGTATTGACAATACCCGGGTCGGGTCCGGGTCTGGGTTTTATATAAAAAATGTATACCCTATATACCCGGGTTCGGGTCGGGTTTTCTAATACCCGGGTATTATAATACCCTATTTTCGGGTTCGGGTATGGATCGGGTTGGGTTCGGGTTTGGTTCGGGTATGCCCCGGGTATTCATTTTTTTTTTGGATAAATCATAGAAATATAAAATGCAAAACCTTTTTAATTCATAAAACATAGAAATACATGACACCTAAATAATCCTTGAACCGGATCGAATAAGATGATGAACATAGATAGCTTCGAATAAATTGATCGTCTTCGTTTATTGTTCGTCATCAAAGACCGCTTTTATAGGGTATAGAGATACAATGTAAACCAAACAAATGATCATAATACACTTTCTAACGGCTATATAGCCGTTACCAAGGTACAAAACTCGAAAAAACACGAAAAAACGAAAAAAACCTGAACAGGGTATTGGGAAACCCAGACCGGGTATTGAAAAAACCCGGTTCCGGGTTCGGGTTGAAACCGGGTACTCGTAAAACCCGGGTTGAAAACGGGGTATAAAAAAACCCGGTTCCGGGTTCAGGTTTTATAACAGAAATGCATACCCAACCCCTACCCTATGGGTAGGGTCGGGTTCGGGTTCGGGTATAAAAACCCGGGTTTTATAATACCCGGTTCCGGGTTTTATTTTCGGGTCCGAGTCCAGGTTCGGGTTTTTTGTGCACCACTATATATAATGGTGGATGTGGATGGAATAACATAATACTGACGTAAAGGGTGATGGTGGTAATTTAGATGATAGCCACACCAGATAGCCTTGTAATTTATTTGAAAGAAATAATGTTTGGTCAAATGTTCGGCCCATAAAGATGATTAAAGGGATGGACCAGCCTCTCTTAGGATGTTTATTCACGGGTGAGAAAGCGACTTATGGACAACATTTATGAGTGTGCATCAAAATGTGTTAAAAGATATTGTTCTTTTACTTGTAAAAAGTATTATAAAATCTTCTGAAAACAATCATTCGGACATTAAAAATTTAGATATAACAAAGGTAAAATCATATGGAAGAGCTTTGAAATATAAAAGAGGTAAAATCATATGGAAGAGTTTGGAAAACCATTGATGTTAATAAACCGTTAAAATTGGTCAAATCGTCTAAAAAGTAGGGTTAAGTTATACTAGAAATGAGTCTTAACATACAAAATACCCTTACGTAAGAAGTGAAGGAGAACTTTTATTTTTTTTGAATTTTTCCCTGCTTATTAAGCACGTATTTTAGTCTTAGCATTAAAAAAAAACATATGATTTTACACTAGTAGAGTAATTATGTAATTTTGTATACTAATTATAATTAATCTACAACAAAAAAAATCACTAGTTTTTTTTTTTTTTTACATTTTGCGATTAAACATCATTCTTAAGTAGCAGGGAAAAAATTCTCTTATTCTCTTCTTACGTTAAAAGTATTTTGTATGTTAAGACTTATTTGTATTTAATCTTTACACCTAAAAAGTAGTGTGTCATGTTTAACTAGTAAATTTCCACTGCGCTACGCAACGGAAATTCGACCTGTATCAGTTTATTTCGTTATGATATCGCTACAGTAGCGGAACTCGGAAACTAGAAGAGAAAATGCAAAAAGAAAAGGTCGTTATGTACTTAAAAGGATGTTGACACGTGTTTTACATCGATCTACAGTTAGAAAAACAAAATCGACAATGGGTCGGACCGTCATGAAACATCAAACATATATCATAAAATATAACGCGAGTCTTAGAAATGAGAAGAAAAGAGTATCCATGTAATGTAGCCTAAAATGTGATGATTTTAAAAGAAATTACAAAAATATGGTAGATGAAAGCTTTGATATGAAAGATTATTCCAAGTTGCATCGATTTACACAAATGAAAATGAATGATGGTATTAAAAATGTTCCCAGCTGTATCGATACCCGTAAGCTATGGGAAGAGTTTTTGTAATCTTAGTTTGATATATGATTGAATGAATAACGTGGTGATGTAAGTGTTTGTCTTCTAGTATCCTGCTAGGAGATTTTGATTTATAATATTTCTTATTCTAGTTCAAAAAAAATATTGCATGATTAAAAATAATTATTGGGTTTTCAAAACCTGATTTTAAGCCCATCCTATAAAAGAGACATAGATATATTACATCCTATAAATGTTTTCGGTTGTTGTTCATCAACTGGATGTTTGATCAGAAGATTAACGTCTATGTTGTGAAGGGGGAGTTTAGCATTCAATATTTTTATTAGAACATGCGTAGTGGTAAGGGTGAATAATGTCTCTACCTTTGGGCGTTTTCCGTCATGTGGCAGTACAGTCAGCAAGGGGCATTATTGGGCGTTTTTTCTAAAATGGGTGTAGTGGGGATATGGGCATTATGTTAAAAGGGTGTAGAGAATTAAATAAAAATAAAAAACCCAACAAAAAAAAGCTATTGGCCAAGAAAAAGGAAGATTAAATGTGATTGGTGGTTAAAATTTGGAGAAAGCGTTATTTAAAAAACGCCTAGGGGGGGGGGAAGTGATCAATAACGCCCAATAATGCCCAGGGGGTGGGGAGGGGCGTGATTCGGCGTGTTTGGTGGCAAATTTTGAAAAAATAACGCCCACTACGCATGGTCTTAGTGGTTTGATTTCAACTCACTTCCCCAAGGGGATATCCGAAGATATTATAGTTACAATTGATTAACAGAGATAAGAATGGTTTGTCTGGGTAATTTTTGAGAAAAAAAGTTGAAGCGTGAATGTGAAACTAAGTTTCAATATTTGAAGCCGCAAAGTGCAACAAGATGGTTAGATCTTGGTAGAATCAATCCAACTACAAACAAACCTTGGGTTATCTTAAAGTTTCTTAAACCTGTCAGAACTCAAGGGTTGAAACCAAAAGACAGTTTTATTATGAATCTCAACAACTAGATACAAGCAATAGACCAACCAGTCAACACAGATTGTAATACAAGTAAGGATCTCTAGTAGGATGATCTGTATAAGATGAAACCAAAACCCTAATCTCACGAATGAACGTGTGAGGAAAGGGAAACAAGACAGAATGATGAAAGGTGAGAACAAGTGAAGATATGAGCTTGTATATTCAGCACACCAACCTCCCTCCTTTTATAAGGGGCCAAGCCCTAAGAAGCCACCGAGAGACACGGGAGCCCAAAGGCAGCAACAGCTTGACATAATGGATATGAGCCCAAATGACAGCAGATCACACCTCACAAACAATAAACATGGAAATAATTAGGAAAAGGAAATAAATAAAGAAATAAGGAAATGAGCATTTAAACTATATAATCAGTATTTTTAACACCCCCCCTCAGTTTAAATGTGAAAAGGATTAGACAGACCTAAAGACTTACACATGTCTGCATGAGCTGTTGGGAGCAGTCCTTTAGTAAAAATATATGCCAGCTGATGTGCAGACTTGATACCAACGGTTTTAATTAATCCTGAAGCGATTTTTTCACGCAAAAAAAAGAGGTCAACCTCGAAGTGTTTTGTTCTGTCGTGAAAGACAGGATTGGCAGCAATGGATAAGGCTGCCGAGTTATCACATTTTAGCACAACAGGAATATCCACATCCACTTTCAGTTCCCTTAAGATGTTTAACAACCATAAAACTTCACATGTAGCACTACACATGGACCGATATTCTGCCTCAGCAGAAGATCTCGAAACAACGTTTTGCTTTTTGCTTTTCCAGGAAATCAATGAGTTGCCAAGGAATATACAAAAGCTGGTGACAGATCTGCGGCTTTCAACACATTTTGCCCAGTCTGAATCTGCAAATGCTGTCAAATGAAAGGTGCTACTTTTTTTAAATAGAATGCCAGTACCCGGGGCTCCTTTTAAGTAGCGCAGAACCTTGAAGGCAATTTGGGTATGAGCCTCAGTTGGCTTATGCATAAACTGAGATAAATAATGAACCGAATAGGCAATGTCCGGTCTTGTATGTGATAGGTAAATTAATTTTCCTATCAGTTTTTGATATTGTGTGACATCAACAAGTTTTGACTTATTGAGAGTTAGATTTGTCAAAACATGATTTTGGTCTATGGGACAGCTAGGGGTGTGCATGGGTCGGTTTGGTTCGGTTTTTACTATTAACCATAACCATAACCGCTAGTTCGGTTATAGAGTTTTGGTAACCATAACCATAACCAAACTTCGGTTATGGTTAATCGGTTATGAAGTCGGTTATGGTTCGGTTTTGGTTAATTTCGGTTAAGTAACCAAGCAAGGTTTGAAATAAATAGCGTTATGCGCGATTTAAACTTAGCTTGAGCCTATTTTATAAGATAACGGAGACTAAACTATTTGGTTAAACTACTGATTTAGAGTTCTTTTTAATAAGGTAATTCTCAAACAAAAACAATTATGGCCATAACACCTTAGTTCTTTATCAAAATAAATGGCATCTACATCAAGATCATTTTGTTACTAACATACTTTTATCTTACTAAAAA
>JARYGA010061388.1:178751-226406 GCA_030545235.1 Helianthus tuberosus
GAAGACAGCTTATCCCTGTCGTATGTTTCGTGATGACAATAAATAAAATTCTAGGACAATTGATATCTAGTTGGTTTGTTTTTAAAATAACGAGTCTTTTTACATGGTCTGTGTGTGGTTTTTTCCAGTGTCAAAGGTAGAGGTAGACTTAAATTGTTCATTGTTAATAAAGATGATAATCTTCGGAGTAGACATCTAATGTTTTCTAAAGAAATTAGGGATTTGTAATTTGTGTTTGTATTAATAGATTTGTAAATTACGAATGTAACATTAATTTATATTTTCCATTATTACATGTAATGTTATATATAATTATTTATTATAAATATTCTTTTATTGTATCATTATTTGTACCCAACTCCGTGTAGTGCACGGGTCTAAAACCTAGTAGTTATTATATAAAATATTAAGCCGGTTTTTGTTCATTTATACATGTAATTTCTAAAATAAATTACCAAACTTTAATATGAAGACCTAAGTCAATATGATCTATGGTAAATAATATGATCCATTAGAAATCACATTTAAAAACATAGAAGTCAAAGATTTGCTAAAATTAGAATCATTCATGGGGATTCTATCCAATCTCTTTAAGATTTTTGTTAGATTTTCCTTCGATATGAAATCCATTTCTGATTTTATGTGTCCGTGCCGTGTTAGATTTTCTTTTGATTATGAAATCCATTTTTTATTTTGTGTTTCCATGTCAAGATCCTTATCTTACTTTTAATCATATGTTTTAGTAGGGATGAGCAAATTAACCGGTACCGGTACCGAATTTACCGGACCGGGTACTTTTTTGGTATCGATTCGTTACCGACTTTTGACATTTTCGGTACCGTTTCGGTACCGGTAGTTACCGGTTTTTACCCTCAAATACCGGTACCGTGCCGGTACCCACTTTTGGGGATTTTCGATACCGGTTCTTTCGGTACCGGACAATACCTAGCTCATCCCTATGTTTTAGTTACTATTCCGGTTGTAGTTTAGATCAGTAACAATGTGTTGCCTTGATTTAAAATTTGATATTAGTAATTAGTATTAGTAATATAACAATTAGGATTGTCTTTGGTAGATTAGGGTTTGCAATTCAGAAAGGGGTGGCGACGCAGCTTGTTGCCCGCCTACCTTATGTTTTAATGTAACTTGACAAGTATGAATTAAATTACTATTTAGCTTTAAAAAAATTAGCTTTGGAATTACCTATGATATGATACATCCAATAACGTCAAACAAATAATATTCAACCAAAAACCTCAAATATTAAAGAAATCTTGAAAGGTCCAAAATCCAACAAAAAAAATTACTACATGTTGCTTCAGTTATGGTAAGTTTGGAAACATTGATAACCATAACCGACTCGCTAATTTGTATTTCAGAAAAAAAACAAAAAAACAAAACAAAACAAAAAACAAAACAAAACAAAACAAAACAAAAACAAATAACCAACTCACTGCTTTTTTACTTGGTTCAGTTTTTTCGGTTCGGTCTTGTCAATTAATTCGGTTTGTTGCACACCCCTACGAAATAGGTGTCGGCATCCTCTGGGGCATATTTCTTTTAGTTGGTATTCCAAGTGTCAGTATCGTATCGTACTGGTACTTTAACAAACCAAGTCGATACCGATAAAAAGCCGTTACGGAACGCGGTGAATCCCATTGATTTACTTACAGGTCAATCACGTGTTTACAATTTTTTTTATAATCAACTATAAAAAGACCAAGTTACCCTGCCCACAGGATCAACTAAAAATAAGCAAAACCAGCATTACCATAACAAATTATCAGAAACAAAGATTCTTTCAAGCAGAAACCACATTTAACATCAAAAACCATCTTATGAAATGTGTGTTTTTAGATTATGATGGTGGTGATGTGTACCATGGGCTTAAAAGGAAACTATAAACTAACGACGTTTGATGAAGAAATCTCGGGTTCTCTTCCTCAAACGAGTGAAGACAATAACCATGCAAGCTAGGACCCACGGCGGGACATTGAAATTAACACCGGTAAAGTTCAACTTCTTAGCCCATCCAGGTGTCTCCTTCATAACCAGTATTATCAGTGCGGTTAATGCTGCAACGCCAACAAGGATCCTTGTGATTGGCTTTATCAGCGAGTCCTGATCAAACCCAAAGCGAAAATTGGAAATCATTATACTAGAACATGTTAGGCAAGAAGAAACGGGTCAAAAGTCACCCAAAGAATACGGTTAATGGATACAACCTTATAAATTATATTACTAAAAAGCAGATTGATATTAATATAAATTAACTTACTAATCATAATTGATATTTCACTAATAATTAATATACAACATAAAAATAACTTTGGACAACAAGTGTTTCAGGCCAACCTATTTCAACCCGGTAGAAAAATTACATGTTTATAACATGCACCGATTTTTTCACCTCTAGATGGTATGCAACCCTACTATCCCCCACTGTGTAATCAACATTTTGTTAGCTTAAACTCTTTCGAATAAGAATCTGCAATTGCCTCTAGGGATCCAAACAAGCCAAGCCATTCATGAGCTACCGGAGATCAGCTCACAAAAGCTTGAATCCAGCTGAGCTTGATAAACGAGCATGAGCTTCACTTATCGAGCTCAAGTTGGCTCACAATCCTAAACAAGGCTATTGTTTATATAACTTTAATTTAATATAGTGTATATTTATATAAAATATTACTATTATTAATATATATAAAATTTAGATAAAAAGAACTAAACAATATATATTATGTTTAATTATAATTATAAATATATACAAAAATAAAAATGTATATAAGTAATAAACAAGCCGAGCCTGATCCGACTCGAGGTTGAATAAACTACTCACAAGCCGAGCTTGAGCATTAAAAATAAATCTCGTAACAAGCCGAACTCGGCTCCTGTACACCCTAATTACCTCTACCGTCAATTTCTTATTCATTCAGGGCGCTCGCCCGGTGCTCCTTTCTCAAACCAGAACACCTCTGAATGTTAGGGAAGACAAGGGAGGATCACCAGAGCGAACGGACCGAAAGGACTTGACTGATCCGAACCAAACTATACCGGCTTAGAGCTTAGAGTAGCGTCGCTGATTGATAATTTGATAGGCGGGGAAAGTCACCTTCGGTAGCCAGCAAAAAAAGAAGATTACCCAATCTTCTATGTAGGCTAGAGCCTAGAAGGAAAGGTTGCTTTCGGCTATAATAATTCCCAGCCGCACAGATAGATTAAGTCACTATCAAACCTTCCAAACGAGTTCCTCTCTTATCCTACTAGTTTACTTGTAATGTTTAGTCTTATAGACGTCAAATGGGTAAAAACAAAAAAACAAAAACTTATGTAAAGAGAAATGGGTTGAAATTCACCCACGGTGTAGAAAGTGTATTTTCAATTCGTATGACCATCTAAATCAATCTATTTATTAAAAAAAAAACAATTATAATTGAAGTAATATAATTTTGCAATCTTATACAATATATAACTGATTATTCATAAATATAAAAATAAAAACCTAGGTAGCCAATTAGCCAAAGTCGCAAGGTGTAAAAAGAGCACACCCAATACAAAATAGCGCAAAAATATTACCCACATAAAAGCACGCGCGCACACACATGTGTGTGTAGAGAGAGAGACAGACAGAAAACTGATACTACTCCCCAGATGGCCAGATATAATAGAAAAATAAAATGTAATATCAAAAAATAATAATTCATACAACAATTGCAGAAAGTATAGCACGCTTCAAAGTTCAAAGCCCAATCAAGAAAAAGAAGGAAGCCCAAACAAGTAAAAGAAATAACAAGACATTTTTAGGCCATATGCAAATCTGCTGAATACTTGGAAGAAAAGAGAGAGAATGATCAGTTGGAGACTGGGTTTTCTTGGACTGTCAGGCAGCTTAGAAAAAGATGCGCAAGAGAAAAATCAGATTACATAAATGTTGATGAATGAGATGGGTACATTAACAATTCATAGATGGAAAAAATGGCAAAGAGAAAATCGGACCGTTTGGATATGACCCGAGTCTGAACCTCCCACTTGTTTTGAATAAAAAAAGTCGTCTAAGAAAACCTAACCCTTGAAGAAATGATCCTTATATGAATCAAGTTAATACAAGAAAACAATAATCCAAGTGAGGATACAACTTACAAGAGGCTCATTTATATATGTTTGTGCAGATACGTACAAGCTTAAAACCAAACTACTAAAAGGAAAGGGCAATTTGTATATTAATCATGAACATGCTTAAGCTAAAGTGTGCAGTTCTGCCTTAGCTCCCCCGTATTAGTATAAACTATCTAAGAACTATTGTTGTTGGCTGTAATGGGATTTGATCAATGAATTCACTTACTAATGTGTTTTCCTTAATTGGGCTTTATTAACACGATCGAACCCGCCGTGGGTAATAAGTAAAGTCGGGTCTTAAATTTTAATATATATCAAGAACAAACAATTTGGATTATAGAACATAGAGAAAGGATCGTGCAGACTCTCAAACCATCATAAAGACATGATTATCAGCCATTCTTGCTGATGAACAAAAGGACGCGTACATATAATGGAATCTTGGAGTAAAATATCTGCATTTTCCGAACCTTAAATGGTTTGTTAAAATGGAATCGTGAAGTAAAATATCTGCATTTTCCGAACCTTAAATGGTTTGTTAAAAATGGTAAGCTAGTCTTGACTAAGCTGACTTTACGTTCATAAATAAGATCTCCTAGTAGAGACTAGAGATGATGATCAAATAAAAAAGGGTGCTGCTATACATACACCCCAACAAGAGAATTTTACTAGACGTACACCCCCTCCTATTGTCACATCATTTCATCTGGTATACTAGTTATACTAGTGTTTCACCGTGCCTAAACCCTTCTATACTGCCGTTCAAACCTAAAAAACAATCAAATCAATAGAAGTTGCTCGGTTTTAAGAAAAGTGCCTAAGGCGCGGCTCAAGGCAAGGTGTCCCAAGGCACACGCTTTCGACTATGTGAGGCACACATTGTACAAAAAGCGCACTTGAAGCGCATTCTTGACGCACAACTCTTGTATGAGGAAGGTTTTGTGCATCAGGATATTAAACATATAGCTTTTTACGTAGTACGTATACGTTACTTATATAATAAAGAATTAATTACATGTTTAGTACCTGTTGTTTACCTATTTTGCCATTTTCATACCTATTTTTTGAAATTTACACAATTGGTACCAACTTTTACAAAATGATTTCACCATTGGTACATCACAGGTACTAACCATGTAATCAATTCTACAACCACAGGTACTAATGGTGATTGGTGAAACAATTTGTAAAAGTCGGTACCAATGATGTAATTTTCAAAAAATATGTATGAAAATGGCAAAATAGGTAAACCACAGTTACTAACCATGTAATTAATTCTATGATAAATCATATATAAAGCGTATCCATTGCACAATTTTGGGTTAACGTGATTGTAAAATCTATAAAACAATATATACACACACACACACACACATCGCAGCTCACGTACAAAAAGCGATGCACTTTTGCGCTTTGCGCCTACGCTCAGAACCTATCACTTCAGCGTGCATCGCGTTCTTTAAAACCGAATGCGGGTGTTGATTAGCAGGCTATATGGTGTGTGTGTGTGTAACCTATAGGACACTAAGGGGCTGTTTGTTTCAGCTCTTGATGGGCTCTTAATGGTTCAGACCTCTTACTAGTTCGGCACTGTTGTTTCGCGAGAAGATGTCTGAATACTGAGTCTGAATGGTTAAGACCTATTATCTGAATTGATCAAACATTTGCCTTTGAATGGTTAAGCATTATACTCGCTCTTAATGACTCAGAACGTAAAAAGTCGGTTCAGCACTTAATAGTTCAGACCTCTTGCTAGTTCAGCACTTACTCATGCCCATGCCCATACCCATACCCATACCCATTCAGAAGTTGCCAAACAGCACCCCTAAAAGTAACAACTAAAAGTAAATTTGATGAAATGCCCTAATTTCCACTACATGACACCTAGTTATATAAAATCAGCAACAACAACTGACAGTAAATATGTGTAAAAACAGAGTAAATCACCTTAGGCTCTCCATCAATGAGAATTACGGAACCATCTTTATAGGGAAGAATAGATCGACCGTTTTTAGGGTTAAACCGGATGGGAACACCTCTACCAGACTGCGTATTAAAAGCGTACACCGATTTGAACCCATACTTTTCCAATATGTCTCGAACTTCGAGCTGATCTTGGTCCCACCCACCTAAGGGTGATTTGAAGGTGTCAATCGGACCCTCGCCGGACCGGAAGAGGTGGACTTCCACCTCTGGGACCTTGGTTCGCACCGATTTCGAGCGGGGCTTTGACTCTGAAGAGCTGTTTAACAGTGGCTGTGATTCTTCTTGCTTGCTGGTTGTGGTGACCGTTGATTCTTCGGTTTCTTCGATTTCCACCATGGCCGGCAGATGAGAGTGGGGTGTTGGTTATTGGGGTTTTGATTTGATATTTGTAAAGTTGTAAGTGGAAACAAAGTGATATCAACTAGTATGTTTTATTATTATATGGGTAAATTACACGATTCTT
Organism: Helianthus tuberosus; assembly: GCA_030545235.1. NCBI lineage: Eukaryota > Viridiplantae > Streptophyta > Magnoliopsida > Asterales > Asteraceae > Helianthus > Helianthus tuberosus. The sequence continues at coordinate 185,317 of JARYGA010061388.1, forward strand.
TTGTATCAAATTGCAATGAATGACCTTTAACTTTAATAATTGCAGTCACAGTCTTTTATTTGTAAAACTCGTTACACTTTACATCCTTCGACCCTAACCTAGTTAAAAAATTTCAGTTAAGTTAGCATTTGCATTGCACATGAGGGCAATTTAGTAATTTTACTAACCAATTTAACAAAGAAAGATGAAAAATCTAATAAATCTCTCACTTTCTACACCTCTGCACTATCTCTCTCTTCTTCTCACCTTCTCAGATTCAGATCGTAGTGAAGGTGGAGCAATATCTGAACTACCGGAATCAAGCACAGCCAGGTACAAGCTTTGATTTTCTTATGCATTCTCGCCCTAGCTTCATGTCGATTTTACACACTCTTTTACAAGCATGGGCGGACCTAGCCTTTGGCCAGAGTGGGCGGCCGCACCCCTTGAAAAAAAAATTACTCTATATTTTAGGCAAAAAAACCCGACCGCACCCCTTGAAAATATGGTTGAACACCTCATCCGCACCCCAGCAAATAATTTCTGGGTCCGCCACTGTTTACAAGGGATCATGTTAACATCTCTAGGGCTCAGTTCGAGTCTGACAGCTGAACTGTAATGGAGTGCTTGAAAAGTGTGTTTATGGAGTGCTTTAAAAGTGTGTTTATGAGTTGTTAGAATCGAGTTAAATAGATACGCACTGATGAATGATTTTGTTTTATCAAGTAAAGTTGCTGAATTTGGGCTCTGTTTCAAAGTATGTGCACTAGTTTTCTAAGTTTTGTTGGGATAAAGATAAATTTAAATTCATAGTCTGTTGTTCCTTGATTATGTCATCGCTATTGTCTGTTCAAGTTGTTCTGAAATTATGCTGGCATAAAATTGTTTTCACAAGCTGTTAGGATCAAATTAGAAATGTTTAATCTGGGATGGAAATCGATCGACTTTGATCAGTTTGGTAAAAGTTGGGCACTTTGGACTTGTTGAGACGTTTAATCTAGGATGGAAATCGACTTTGAACAGTTTGATGTGTGAAAAAAACATGAATTTGGTGGTGATATCTTTTTGATGATCACACACTGTTAAATAAGAGACGATTCTGATGCATCTAATATTCTAAATTTTCAAGGAGATTGTGTTGTTCCCTGCTATAATACATGTTCGTAACATATTGTGTGGACATAATTTTGAATCTTAGGGGCTGTTTGGCTAAGCTTATTTTAGTGACTTATTTACTTTTTGAAAAGTTAAAAGGTTTTGGGTTAGCTTATTGTGTGAGAGGAATAAGTAAAGTCATTCCATTATGACTTATTTGCTTTTCAAATAAGCAAATAAGTAAATAAGTCAAAAAAATAAGCTTAGCCAACCAGCCCCTTAGTTCAATTGCTGATACATGATTATAAAAGTTTGGTGGGTGTGATGATGCTGATTTGTTAGAGAGGGAGAGTTCAAAGTGTGTGTGTGTGATATAGAGAGAGAGAGAGAGAGTGAAGGAGAAAAGGGGTATTTATATTTTTTATTTATATACTATAAATAATTAAGTAAAAAGACTAAACTGCCCTTAAGTGAACAGACTTAACTAAAATTTTTAACTTTGTTAGTGCTAGAGGACGAAATATGTACTAAGTTTTCCAAATAAAAGATTATGACTGTAATTATTGAAGTTAAAGGCTATCCATTGCAGTTCGATACAAACATAAAGGACGAAAAGTGTAATTTACCCTTATTATATTCTATAGTCATATAGTTGATACATCCATAGTTTATCATGGTTTATCACCAGTTGGATGCGGTGGATATTTCGTTGATATTAATTTAGATTTATTAGAGGGTAGGGGCGTTCTATGGAATTTAATCACTCACAACATTCAATAAAATTTCATCACGTTATCGAGCTTCATTCATCCTAATAATGGATTTTAGTGGAAATGACCATCATTAATGATGTTTTTTTTTTATTTTTAAATTATAAATTAACAATAAAACAATAAAATTATAAATTAAAAAAAAAACTAACGTATATAAAGTTACAACATTCAAAAACCAAAGGTTCACAATCATTTTCCACGCGTGAAGACCACCACGCGTTGCCACATCCACACGTGATGAATGGTAGCGCGGTGGTGTATCACCCCATTCAAAGCGTGAAGAAATCTTCACCATGAGCCGCCCCGTCCTCTCTTATAATATTGGACAACTTGTATGTTGATTCATAGAACTCGGTGGTTTATTATAGTACTGGACTACTGGTATGTTGATAGAACTCGGTAAAACAACGGAAAGGAACATATGCAAGTGGATAGCGAAGCATGTTTTATATACACAGACAAATATAAAAGTGAATGCCGATATAGGTTTCCAAACCCGATAAGAAACAAAGTAATTAACAAATGGGTTATTGGATTTTAATAATTCTATGTTTCACCAGTTGGCCGATAATAATCCAAACTTTAAAAATTCCCTCAAATAATCCCAACTTGTAAAAGTTTGGCCGCCATTGATCCTTTTCAAACATATAAGAATTTGGTCTCATCAATAGATTCAGTTACAACTAGAGACTCCTTAATTGATTTAAGTGCACTGTGCACCTATGTTAGAAAATGATCAATGGCGGCCAAACTTTTACAAGTTGGGATTATTGGAGAGAAATTTTAAAGTTGGGATTATTATCGGCCAACAGGTGAAACTTAGGATTATTAAAATCCAATAACCCTTAACAAATTAATAGGGATATTACTTCATCATTTTTCTTCTATTTGTTATATTTTATTTTGTTTTTTGTTTTTTGTTTTTTTTTTGTTGTTTTATACATTTATATTTTGCAACTTCATAATAATGCATTTCCGGGCGAAGGTCAGTGTCCGTTCGCGGCCGGGGCCCGATAGAACATCGCGTCCGCAATGGCCTGACGGGGGATTGTCTTTGACAAGAACCCGGTGACCGATAAGGTCTTGTACATAGAAAGTCACCCTTCAAAAAAAATACATTTGGTTCATATGTGGATTCCCCGCCGTGGGCAATGTGCGGTTAGAGAATCCTAGTTTGATAAAATTAACTGGAAAAAAAAACTATTAACAACAACTAAGCCCAACATATTATTGGGCGTATATGATTTTCTATTTTTTATTAACTGAAATGATATGATAATTTTGTTAAATACTTGTTTATCATACCATTCTACTAAAATACCTGTTTAAGTGTTTAGCGTACCGTAGGTGGGTCCCAAAGTTTCTTTTGCATTTTATTTCGGGAAAATTACCAAAATGTCTCTTGACCATGTGCATTTTCAAAATTGTCACATTCCTGCGTCCTTGGAAGGTCCTCCCAGCATCGGAAGCGTCCGCCTTTTCGCGTTTAAGCGTCCGCCTGTCCGTTGAAGCGTCCGTTCCCTTTCAAGCGACACGTGTCCGGTGTTGAAGCGTCCGTTCCGTTACGAAATTGCGTCAGTCACCGACGCATGATAACCATAATTTTTTTAATGCGTCCATGTGTACGTTTCCGAGGCCTGGCCGACGTTTCCGAGGCCTGGCCGACGCTTCCGAGGCCTGGACGACGCTTCCGAGGCATGGACGACGCTTCCGAGGCTTGACCCCGACGCCCCCCGATGCTTGACCGACGCTTCCCGACGCTTCCGTAAAAAAAAATGGAAACTCAAAAGCCGTTTAACATTTACCGTTGCACACATTTACCCCACTATATAACCCGTTCACTTATCACTTATCAAAACACCCGCCGTTTTCAAAAAAATTTGCAAACAAAAATCAGCCGTTTCACTAGAAAATCCGACGCCGTCAACGACCCGACAATGGCCACCTCCTGGACTGACGTTGAAGACATTGCTCTGTGCGAAGCATGGGAGCAGGCAATGATCGATCCTCCACCTCGAGGACACGGTGGGCTCTGGGTCCGTGTTCAACAAAATTTCGCCCAACTACGTGGTCCGGAACACAACCGGACCGTTGACGCACTATCCTCCAGGTTCCGTGTGCTGCGGTTGGAATGTGAGAGATTTGATCGATATTTCAAGAAAGTGGAGACAGAAATGCCGGACCTTGGTGAGGACGATCAGAAGGAGGTGGCCCTCATCAACTACCGTCATGAAGAGAGACATGATTTCAAACATGTCTCGGAGTGTGAAGCTATTAGGATATGGTTTTAGATAATAATTAATATTATGTGTTGTTTGGTTTTTTTTGTTTTTTATTATGTTATGTTTTTAATGTTTAATATAAAAATTTTTAACTAAAAAATAACATGTTTTATATCGTTTAAAATTTGCTCCGTTAACATACATATAGTTTAATTTTTATAAAGAGCATGCACATGATCCCATGTTAGAAAAATGTTTATAAGTTATAAAAAAAAATTGGACAAAGATACGGAACATACGTCGTTGGCCGACGCTTAAGAAGCTTCGCGGACGCATTGCGCCTGAGGCGGACGCTTCAACATCGGACACGTGTCGCTTGAAAGGAAACGGACGCTTCAAGTGAAAGGCGGACGCTTCAAGTGAAAGGCGGACGCTTCAACGTGAATGGCGGACGCTTCAACATCGGACACGTGTCGCTTGAATGGAAACAGACGCTTCAACGGACAGGCGGACGCTTCAACGTGAAAGGCGGACGCTTCCGAGGCTAGGAGGACCTTCCAAGGACGCAGGAAGGTGACAATTTTGCAAATGCACTTGGTCAAGAGACATTTTGGTAATTTTCCCTTTTATTTCAGTCTCCTGTGAAGTGGAGGTTGTGTTTGTATGTTGGACACTTTTGTTCATTTTATATCTTATATGCATTTGTTAAACTGGAATCTAACTAATATTAACAGTTTGTTTTGGTATGGTTTTAATTTTCAACGATTCCGTTTCGATTTTCAATAACTAAAATCGTTACTAACAGCTTGCCTCACATTTTAAAGTAAAAACCGTCAAAACCCATATATATACACACACATGAATATATAGCTCAAGTAGTGAACCATAAAAGCTAAAACTATTAGTTTTGGGTCATTGGGTGGACTCTAAACTTAGCGTAGTAACAATTTAATGTTGTTACGACACCGCAAGAACATGTGTGACATACATACAAAAACTCTTGAGTTTAGTGCATTGGTACACAAGTAGAGTGAACGTATCAGAAAAGAAACACAGGCTGGCCATTCATTTGTGGTCATTGTATTGTCAAAGAGATGAATAACTTAAAATGTTGTTGAACGTCGTTCGTAGGGGAGACAAACTGAGACAGACACTTCACAGCATACGAATTATTAGACTAGCCATTTGTGTTGTGATAAGGATTTGATAACTCGAATGACAAGTAATATGTGGATGAGTGAGAATGCTAATAAAAAAAGTTACTAATTAAACAACATTTATTAAATATATTAGAATACACACACATATATAATTTGGGGTTTAATTTAAACGAGCCAACTAACGAGCGAGCCACGAATCAAAACTACCTTGGCTCAGGCTCGGCTTGTTTACAAACAGAGCCGAGCAGAGCCAGCTCATTTAAAACAGAGCTTTTTTCAAACTTTTTTCGAGTGAGTCTCGAGCCACAGGCATTTTGAACCGCCCTAATAATGGACCGGCGCTTTCTCACCTCCTTTATGTGGATGATTGTGTTATGGTGGGTGAATGGTCGGTTCATCAGTAAAGATACAAGCAGTTTCATGGGGTTGTAGAGTTGGTTGCGTATGCCAAGGTCAGAAATTGAGTTAAATGAGTGGTCTATTTTAAACGGGCTACTTGATGAGGTTAGGATGTCGAGCAGAATAGATAGCTGGGTGTGGACAGGTGGGAGCCAAAGGGAGTTTTCGGTTGATGCGGTTAGGAATTTTCTAAGGAGTGATGTAGATTGTAGTAGCACATTTGTCTTTGATTGGTGCAAGTGGGTTCCCAAGTAGGGGTGTAAACGAGCCGGGCTGAGCCCGAGCTCGACCAGGCTCGAGCTCGGCTCGTAAGGTTTTTATGGAGCTCGAGCTCGGCTCGGTTCGAGCCTACTTCTTTGAGCTCGAGCTCGGCTCGCGAGTAAAACCCAAAGCTTGAGCTCGGCTCGACTCGGCTCAAACTATTTTGAGAACAACTTTAAATGAGCTAAAAGCTCGGCTCGAGCTCACTTCAACATCGCTTAAACGAGCCAAAGCTCGGCTTATCAATGTTAACATCATTATTAATATAATATGTATAAAAAAATTAAAATTTTGTATGGGCTCGTTTAGGCTCGCGAGCCTAAACAAGCTTTGTATTTCAGGCTCGAGCTCGGGCTCGATAACAAAACGAGCTCTATTTCAGGCTCGGGCTCGTTAAGGCTCAGCTCGTTCGAGCTTTTAACCGAGCCGATCACGAGTAGCTCTCGAGCCTCTGGGCTTGTTTACACCCCTATTCCCAAGAAATGTAACATCCTTATGTGGAGAGTGGTTATGCATTGCATCCCCCACAATTGATGCTCTTCATGCGAGGAACTGTTACATTGGAGATTTAGCGTGTGTCCTTTTTGAAGATGAGGCCGAATCCAGGGAACACCGTTTTTGCTCATGTTTTATCGCCAGTTCGCCACTACCGTTTGGAATATAATAAGCTCTTGGTGCAAGGTTGGGCCGTTTACATGTTTTATGTGAGACTTGGTGGATATTCATGAGCACATGGGGCTAGGGAGGATAGCGAAGGAAGCGTTTAAAAATATCTTAGTGGTCTCATGTTGGGTTTTGTGGAAAACGAGAAGTGAAAAAAAGGTTTTCAAATGTGGAGAAGATTATGCAGGATATCAAGACACTCAACAGATCGGTGTCTTTGGATGTGTGGTATAAATGTAATTTGATGTAAGGTGTTTTGCAGTAGCTAGCCTCTCTATTGAGGGTTAGCGTTTGTTAATAAAATTTTCCTTTCAAATAAAATTATTTACTTTAATTAGATTTATACTCTAAGTTATTTCTTTGAAACTTTTCAAATACATTTTCTCTTTTATTTTCATTTGTTGAATATTTAAATTGTTTTAAACGAATTTAATACTTCATATCAGTATACATAAATAGAATATTGAAGAGCAAGTTAGGGTATGGGTCCCGAACATAACTAACTATTATATCTAGTACTATTTGCTCTTGACATTTAAGAAGATTGTAGTGAGTGACTACTGAATATGGCCCAGACATTCTTCATTCTTGCACTCATAAAAAAGATGGTTGGGCCATAAAGTGGGTCTCCATGTGGATATTTTGCAAATGTAAGGAGCATGTTCGATTTATCATGTGCATTTAAAATTTAAGTTTTAGTTAGACATAGCGTAAAAACTTTAAGTTAGTTATTGCTTCATAAAGTTTTATATTTTTTTTATTAAAATTAAATAGATTGTAATAACTTGGCCATTGTTCCATGTATATACATATACCAACTATATTTAGATTAAAAAAAAAACCTTTCTAATATATAAAATAGGAATTGAATTCTTTTGTTATCAATCAATGACTTTCATAAGTTCTACAAAATTAAACAAAAGTGAAAGCCTACTAATAAAATTACACAAATTAATTCTAATCCACCCCATGATATAAATTGAACCTTACTTGGTATTCATTTCACTAAATGTAACAAAATTAAACTTGGATTTTAAAGAATTTATTTGAAACCCATAATCTGTTTGGTATAATTTTCAATGAAATTAGAATATAAAATATATAAAATGCCATAACTACCCGACAATTTTAAATTCAATTACAATTCCTTCTTATATTCCTTCAATTACAATTCCTTCTTATATTAAAACAAACAACATAAACAATAAAATCTACATTCTCTAAAATGCATAAGCCTCTATCATCCGGCCAACGTTGGAACAACAAATGACTGAAAAGTGAATAACGAGCAAAGAAAGGTAGGTATGAGCATTTTGGTACCGCAACCGAACCAGTATGGTACCTGATAAAATTTTGGTAGCCACTTTTTGGCATTTTCAGGATCAGTACTTTTGGTTTGGTACCAATAAAACTCTGGTACCGAACGATACAATACCAATATCTTACCGATTTTTACCTTTCAATAGTGTTTTCGATACCAATACCGTATCATATTGAGTGTTTTTAGTACCGATACCTGTACCCAATTTTAAACATTTCTAGAATAGTATGTTTGGTATCCTAAGCGAAGGGACCATTTGATAAATAAATAATAAGTTGTGAATGCCGGCCAGACAGACAGATATATAAACAGCAGATGGTGGTTTGTTGAGAGGGAAAGTTTCAGATCAAAACAATGGAAGCAGCAATGGGATTGATGAGAAGAATGCCTCCAAAACACACCGAAACCGCTCTCTCCGCTCTCCTCAGCCTCCTGCCGGACCACTCCTCCGATCTACTCTCTCAAATCGATCAGCCGCTTCAGGTACTTTTCACCTTTTTGGTTTTTCAAGCCCTAATTTGCAGTATTATATGTCGATTCTGTTATTGTAGCTCGAAATTATTGATTTGTTAATCGATTTTATCATATATGTTGTTTCAGATTCCAAATAGGAGTTCCTAGGGTTAGTAATTTGATCGATTTCAGTTTAGTTAGGGATCCGTATGATGAATAGTTATGCGCATGAAGTTTGAGATTCTGGATTTGTGATTTGGTTTTGTTAGGGCTAGAAATTTGACCGGTTTTGGTTTAGTTAGGGTTTGTATTTCATCCACGAGTGCTGAATTATCAATTACAATTGAATAGTTTTGAATCTGTATCGGATTTTGTTGTAGGATTAACCATGCAGTTAGTGAAAATAGCTTGGATCTAAGAGTTGATAAGTATGGCACTATGGCAGATGATGTTATTTTAGATGCAATTGAGGTTTTGGTTCTCGGCGACATAAGGTTCAGTTTGTGACCTTTGAGATTTTTATAGAATTTCATGTGTTTGATTGATGAAGGCTTCCTAGAGGATCACAATATTGCTTTGCCGGTTTCCGGTGTCTATTGACGGATTTTGTAGTTAGCGGACTACTGTTTTAGTGCTTATTAAAGCCTTCTTGCAGCTATCTTAATTCTTAAGGTAGCCGTAGCTATCGTTGATCAAACACAATCGAATTCTACAAAAAAATTGTTGTACAATTTGCTTTGCGAAGGAAAATAGTGCAGGTTTCAGTTCAAGATGCCTTTTGGCATAAACAAATATGCATCAGTGCATATATTCTGCATGCTGTGTTGTCTTGTCTTATATGGATCTTTTTATAAATCCTATGGTTATCTTTCGTTTTGCAACTTCGCTCTTTAAGTCTTTTTACTCTGAACAACAGGTCTTATGTGATGTGGATAATGCAAAAGAGTTCATCTTATGTGAGTACAACAGAGATGCTGACTCTTACAGGTAAGGATGATTCTCATCATAGCTGACCCTGCAATGTCTTTTTTAAGCTGTTAACTATGCCACATCTGATCAATGGCTTCTAGAACTTAGTTCGACTTCTTGGTATTGTCATATTACGTTGAGTTCCTTATTCTTCGTATTCTATTGCAGATCACCGTGGTCGAATAAATATCATCCACCATTGGAAGAGGGGATTTATCCATCATCTGAATTAAGGAAGCTAGAAATCGAAGCAAATGAAATATTTACAGTTTATCGTGACCAGTGAGGTCCTTTACTCACCTCGTCTTAAGCTGTATTCATTTTCTGACATAACCCTAACTGTTTTTTTTTTGTAAATGGCTTGTTGTCATTGTTGATTTAATTATCTGTTAGGTATTATGAAGGCGGTATTTCATCAGTATATCTGTGGGAAGATGATGACAATGAAGGCTTCGTAGCCTGCTTCTTGATTAAAAAAGGTTTTCCATGATTACTTTCTTAAACTTTTAAACCTTAACAGTAAAGTCCCATACTATATTATTAATATAATTTTATTTATTTATTAAAAGATGGATCAAAGTATGCACATGGTAAAAGAGGTTATCTTCATGAGGGTGGGTGGGATGCCATTCATGTTATCCAGGTATTTTTATTTGCTTTATTTGTTTATTATTATATTTTTGTTATCGGAAAAAAGATATATTTCCAACTTTGTGTCACAGCATAAATTTTGAACTGCTTCAGGTGGGGCCAGAAGTGCAAGGAATGGCTCATTACTGTTTAACAAGTACTATAATGCTGTCGTTAACTACAAACGGTGACACATCCGGCACTTTTAATTTGTCAGGATCCATCAGGAGACAGGTAATTTATAAATGTTTAAATGCACAAAATAACAAAATACATTCATTTTATGATAAACTTAGTTTTTGACATCTTAATATGTTGAATAGATGAAAGCGGACTTGTGTGTTGAAGATGGTCATTTATGCAATATGGGAAAGATGATAGAAGAATTGGAAGGAAAGCTGAGGAATCAACTTGACCAGGTTTGTTTGTTCATCTGATGAATCACATGCTGACGTGGCAATTCGTTTAGTTTATGTACTGCTGACGTGGCAATTCCAGGTGTACTTTGGGAAAACGAAGGAGATGGTATGTACATTGCGTCCTCCTTCCGAGCTGCTGCTGCCTATGGCCCTACCTGAGGCCAGAAAACCGTAGTATATGCCGCTTGTTCATCGTGAAGTTAAGTTGTTCTTTTTATGTTGTTGTGTTTGAATACATAAGTTTGGATGCCAAATGAGATATTAGAGTTTCTGTTCATCATGGTTTTTGAATATATATTGTCAGTTATGATACGCTTTATCATATTCATATAGCTTTGCTTGTTTGTTCATAATGACTCGACTTTGGTGATGGTTATTTTTGAGCACCCCTCTTCTCTCCTATCATATAAGATGTTTGTTATCTTATTTTGTGTACTGGACTAGCCTATCGGATCGGGTTCGCACCTACAAACTACTTGTAACAAAGTAAAAAGAAAATTTTAATTTTGTTTTTAGAAAGACTAATGGTTTTGTGGACATGCTATTCATGTTAAAGTTGAATCCTTAAATCATCAAATTGGGATAAAAGATAAAACCATCTAGATTTGGACAAATGAGTTCACAAAGTTGGCAATAACAACACAAAACAACTGAAACAAACCCATCCATCTAAACACTGACATGAACCAGATAAACTATGTAACTCTCAAACCATAACTAAACCATCAGTCTTTTTTTTAGCCATATGTTTTGATCAAAACCAAATCTTAGCTCAAGCTCCTGCCTCAACTTGGTTACCAAGGGGTGCTGCAACTTCTTTTTTACCAATGCTGTCACCTTCCTTTTCTTCTTCTGTGTCACTATCTTCATCCTCTGCAACTAAGATCAATATTATTTAACATCTGATAGATCAAATACACATAGATCAAATAGATTCTTTACCATCATCAACACCTTCTGCATCGAAGCCTCCACCGCCTCCTAGGTTAAGTTGCTGCGTATAAGGTAAACAAAATCTCATGTTAAACGCTTCATTAAAGTTTAAATGTGTAATGAATCACTTTCGAAGACATGTAAAAGCTGTACTTACAGAAAAGTCCATGTCACCAAAGTCCATACCAGCTCCAGCTGCATATTCAAAACCACATTATCAGCATATTCACATAAACATATGCGAAGTTGAGCTCGATAAGTGAAGCTTGTGCTGAAACTCGCTTATTAAACAAGCTTGTTTAAGCTCAACTCGATTCAACTTTAAACAGTATAAAAAATAAACGCTAACCTTTTTCATCCATCTCATCTTCATCTACCCATTTATCCCAATCCACTTTCACAAACGTCGGAGTCTTCCCCTCTTGCTTCAAAAGCCTATTCCACCATTTACTTTCTTCTTTCTTGATAAGGTACACAATAGCTCTCGACCCGACACTCGCCTTGCTCTCCTGCAATTTGCAGTTTAATTACTTCACTCCTCAATCACTATACATACAACAGGTTAAGAGTATAACTGATTAACTATCATGCTTACATTCACATTCACTTTGTCATGAAGCTCAATGTCAATTTCATAAGGTACATTGTCAGCTCCTGCAGTAGCAGAGAAGTAAAATTTACCCTCCGGCTCGAGTTTAAGCTTCACGTCTTTTGCGTCGGGCAGATCAATTGTGATGAATAGCACATCGGCCCGCTGAGCCCACTTCAAAGTAGGATGTCGACTAACAAACGTTCATAAACACAACAAGATAAAAAATATGCCAATGCATCAAAATTTTATACCGCTTTAGCTAACTAATCCAATCCAACAAAGATAATATTCGCAATCATAAAAATTTCTGTATAGATCTACATAAACTACCAACACAGGATCCATCAGTCAGCAAAATTATATCGCACTTCAGTTAACTAATCCAATCAATCAAAGATAATACTCGCAATCATCGAAATGCATTTACTTAAAACTACAAGACAGTGTCCAGATTCATCATCAATCCCTCATATTGAGGACTTCCATTCCATAGATTCCTTTATTACAGCTACTGAAGACCGGCTTGCTAAAAACTAGCTCGAGCCTACAATTAAGCTTGCTTAAGAAATGAGTCCAAGCACGAGCTTCACTTATCGAGCTCGAGCTAGCTCACAGACCTAAATGAGCCTATTATATAACAACAGAAGAAAAACAACAAAACCACAAGATTAAACCATAAGTAACTAAAATGATCTTCTAATAACAAGATCGTTATGCATGGTGATTACAGTTATATCTAATCAGATTTCCTCAATCCAAAATCACAGCATAATGGTTTTTTTTTTTTTTTTTTTTTTGCTACGAACAAGCATAGATTGAAGATTGATATAGAATCTGATTTACGCAAAAAATACCTCGTAAATCGAATCATCAAACTAAAAGGAATCAGATGAATTGAAGACGAAATGATACCTCATTGATTGTTGCTGTTTATAACTGAAACGAGAGAATCGATCTTCGCTGGAATGATGTTGGTATATGATAAATGGGTTGGGGTAGAAGAAGAGCGTAGCATCTAGATGCTTCCTGCCTTCCAAAAAAAATCTAGATGCTTCCTAACTCCTGTAAGTAACTTTTTTTTAAGGTGACTACTAGACCAGTGGTCACCGGATTCATGTCGAAGACAATCCCCCGTCAGCCTCGCGCTTTCGGACGCGATGTTCGATCGGGCCCCGGCCGGTGCGTAAGCTGACTTCCGTCCGGAAACCATACTGCCCCCACACGAGAGACTCGCTTGGGTAACAGCGGGGTAAAACCGGGTTGTCCTCAAGACCGCACCATGCCTCGGTAGGAAACGATCTATCATTGGGACGTCCCCTAAGACCACAAGTGGGAGAACTAACCAATTAAAGATATTTTAATATTTTATATCTTTTTTTTTTGGCTTTAACTTTTATTTAAAAATCGCGATATCCTTAGATATTTTTTCTTCTAATACGTACTTTTAAAAGGGTGAATCTAAGAAGACACTATTGTAACATGCCATAGTTGCGTATAGGCCGCGTATCGGTTAATATGCGACATATAGGGTGATTCAAAATTAGGGACTGACACAAAAAAATGAGAGTTTGATTAGTGTCAGTCTTTGATTTTGAGGCAACTTTAAGCGTTGTGTATTGGCCAATTACTCAACTCCATATGTAGCTGATGTAGTTTTTTGTTCAATTTTGGGCAAATTTTTGTGGCATTTTGTGGTATAAGTCTTGTATCGACCAATACAAGGTGTATAGAAGATTTTATTTTTTTTCTTAACTTTTTTATCAAATATTTAACATTTTAACAGCATTTATTAAGGTTTTATTTTGTAGAAACACAAAAATTACAATATTTATCGTTTTTTATTTTATATTTGTGTAGTGATTTTTTATACTTTTTTTTGACAAATATTTATACTTTTAACAGCATTTATTAAGGGTTTATTTTGTAAAAACATGAAAATTACAATATTTATCGTTTTTATTTTATTTTATATGTTTGTAAAAAGATTTTATACTCTATAAAATACAAAACATCGTATAAATAAATAAATAACGTTCATTATATAATACTACTATAAACAATATATTGAAACTAAATACATAGCCAACCAAACATGCTAAATAGTATGAAACAAAACATCACACATAGTACATACATAACAAAAAATAGATGTAACTGAATATGTAATACAAAAATACATAGTCGCCCGCCTATGCTGGCGGATCCTGATCTGCCGGCTAATGCTGACCTGGAATACCAGGATCCGAATGTTGGGATCCGAATGTTTTCGTGCCGATGGGAGCAGTCAGTGATCGAGACCGTCTCGTCTTCGTAGATCCTGCAACTCTTCAACCACACACCCCAGCATGTCCTCAATCAAGCTGCTTGATCCGACTAGTAATCGCGTGGTAGAAATCCGGAGGCTGCCCAAGATCTCGGTAAACAGAAGCCATGTTAGCCTTTGTTCCAAAAACTTAATCTTTTAACGAGCATCAAATAAGTGTATAGATGATGTTAGTTCTTGTATCAACTAAGCAAAATATTAATACATCATTCTTGACCCATTAGGTTATTTAGAGTCTTAACCATTGAGTATATACATATACGGGTTTAATGATTGGAAGAAACCTTTAATAAAAAACATGAGATTACTGTATAGTTAATATGCTATAAGTTTGATCCATTATGACACAGAAGATGAATTTCGACTTCGAGAATAACATCTAAATATTTCAATCTGACAATGATCTAAACATGATTTATATATAAATATCGAAATACAAATTACAAAACTTACACAAATTTATAAGACTACTCAAACCACTCGAATAACAAGTTACAAAACTAACTAGGCAACGAAAATGGAGAAAACGAAAGAATGGAATAAATATTATGTAAAAACAATCGATAGTTTGAGCTTGAGAACCATTACTAGAAAATCCATTTGATTGTGATTCATAGTTCCCCTGAATGTTTTGATTTGATCACACAATGAAGATGACTTAGTCTTTGGATATTACTCTTGCCTCGAAACCTCCTTCGGGCCGTTTAACAAGATCGTATGGCATATGGGTCCCAAGAAGCTTGTCCCAAATTGGGAAAAAAGGTTGTGAAAAATTATACTTTGATCCATGGAGTTGATGATGGATGTCATGAAAAGCAGTATTGTTTGGGAACAACATATGAAAAACATTACCCGGTAACCAAAGTCCACAATGATCATCAACTGTTTTTACCACAGTCAAGCAGAAGAATGGAATCGCGGTTCTCGCAGTCATTCCTGAAACAAGAAAAGCAATGGAACCACCAATCGTGTCGAATACGCCTTCCATAGGGTGATTATAAAACGCCGCTATTGCGTAAGGAGCGACCAGTTTGTGATGTTGTGCATGGACATGTCGATAAAGAAATTTATTTGTGTGCATGTAACGATGCATGAAATATTGCCATATGTCCATAACAAACATTGCAATGATTTTTTTTTTTTTTTTTTTTTTTTTTTTTAGCAAAAATATATTTATATATAAGGTCAAACAAATTACACCAAGATAGCCGGTAAGCGGGCAACAAGCTGCGCCGCTACCCCCTTTTGAATAGCGAAACCTAACCTAGTAAAAACGAAACCCCGATCTCTAGGAGACGAAATGTTGCTGTGAACAACCCGTTGGACCCGTTCAAGAAATCTGATGGCTTCTGGGGCTAGCGAGCCAAAGGTATCAAAGGCAAAAGGGATAAAGGAATGTTGATTATCCTCGCAGGCTTTGGCATGTTTGTCCATTTTGTACGAGGAGGGGTGGTTGGATTTCATGAGTCCCAACCAAATCTGTCTTTGATTGCACCTACATAGGACATGAACAAATTAATTGTCAAATGATTGTTGTAAGACATCATATAGCAATATATATCCTTTTTTATCCAGTTGAACGTCGTGCACTCTCTATGTTAGCGTGACCCTGTTGTATTTGAACAATCGTCAAACCTTAGTGGGACCGGGCTTCCAATGGGAAGGTGCGATAAGTCGATGTAGATAATTTGTCGTTCAAAAAAAAGTTAAAGTTTGAATTAGTAGTATTTAACTGTTTTGATTTCTGTAAAGGTGAAATGTAATATGAGATAAACTTCATAATTTCTTTAGAATATTAATATGATAATATCAACCTAAAATATCTTTTTAGCACACATCTAACCATGAAACAATCAATAAACAACCAAGCAATTGTAAAAGCATAACATTAAACAAAGATAACATACCAAAAACAGGAGGTAGGAAACCGTTGCATGAACTAGTTGTTGAACCAACACAGCTTTGATAGCCGAACTCATTGGCACTATGTTCTTCGCATCTCCTTCCTTCCTCGTGTGCAGCCGATATTTATCCAGTGTCGTCGGTGGTAGCGACTGATAAAACCCTGCATACAACCAGTAGACCACGATCGGAGCAAATGTACCCATCACTTCATCACTTACATACCCTTCCCAAAACACCATCGTCGTAAATCAAATGAAATCCCACTTGTTAACGCCTAAGCGCAACCGGATTCCTAAATCAAAACCGACAAGTTCTAGTGCTCTAACTGATAATGATATAGCCTGATCAAACAAACTATGATGCAACATCAAAGGGTGACAAGGAGAAGAAGAAATCAAAGGTGTGATATTACATTAAAATGGACATTTCTTGTTACATTAAAATAGGGATGAGCTCGGTCCGGTTCGGTACCGAACCGGTACCGGTACCGAAAGAACCGGTACCGAAAATTCTCAAAAGTTGGTACCGGTACCGGTACCGAATATTCCCGGTTCGGTACGGTTCGGTACCGGTATTTGTGGGTAAAAACGAGCAAAATACCGGTACCGAACCGGTACCGTACCGGACCGGTACCGAACCGGTACCGGAAATGTCTAAAGTGGGTACCGAATCGGTACCGAAAGGGTACCCGGTTCGGTAAATTCGGTACCGGTACCGGTTCGGTACCGGTTCGGTACCGGTACCGGGTCCATTTTGCTCATCCCTACATTAAAATGGGCATTTCAGGAAAAGATATTAAATATACAAAATAAATAGCCTTCAAGGGTTTAAGGGTGTGTTATTTTGAATACGTGATGGGGTTCACACATGAAATCGAATATTATTATGCTTTTATATGTATTTTTATTTTTTTAGATGTCAAAATAATCCTATTTGGAAAATATATAAAGCTTGTTTTAAAAGCATTTATAATGAACAGTAAAAGGACATGTTTGTAATTCCAATTTATAACCAGCCACGCATCCAAAAAAACCCGCTTAAAGCCCACCGCCCCTTCGTCGTTGTTTAATTATGAATAACTTTCCTTTTTTTAAATTTAAAAAACCATTGATGCCATTTTTAATACATACAAACATAAGTTGGTGACGTCAGCCGGTAATACTTCAGCCCTTTAATTGGGCTAAATGGGCGGCAGGGGTAATAGTGCCAGGCAGCTGCCTGGCACTCACCTATTGGCCCAACAAATTTACGATTTTATCCCGATTAAAAATTACGATTTTGCCATCGGTTCATAAATATGTTTTCGCCCCCGCTTAAAAATAAATTTACGCTTTTGCTCCCAGCTAAATATTTCAATTTTGCCCTCGGTTAAAAATTACGATTTTTACCCGTTTCAATTTACAGTTTTGCCATTAGTTTTTTCCCCTTAAAATTACGCTTTTGCCATCAGGTGAAAGTTATGTTTTTGCCCCCACTTAAAAATAAATTTACGCTTTTGGCATTCCCCTTTGGTCCATTTAACTTACGATTTATCCCTGATTTAAAATTGTGATTTCGCCCTCAGTTAAAAATTACGTTTTTCCCATTGTTTTAGTTTTTTTTAGCAAAACTATAAAGGTTTTTTTTATTGGATTATTCGATTTAATTTTTTTCCGTGTCAAGGAGCTGCCTAACACTGGCTCATTAGTCCTGAAAAATTAATGTTTTGGCCTGAGCCCAAAAGTACTGTCTTATCATCGTTTTTGTTTTTTTTTTCCTACCAAAATTATAGTAGTCTTTTTTAAATTTATTGAGAATATTTCGGCTATCGCCCCGCAACGCGGGCGAGGCATCAACTAGTTAACTTAAATATAGAACTATTTAACTTTCATCAATTCTAACGTATTAATAATTAATGCTTAATCTTTGACAATTCACACATATATTTCTCAATTGTAAATCTAAACTTTTCTTAACTTTTTTTTGAAAGGTAAACTTCATTCAACCAACACCACCACAAGCGTCCTCAAAGCAAGGACCCAAGGGGAAACCGAATTACATCAAATCCAACGGGTAATTACACCACTTATTCCAATCTACACTTTTATGTCTAGATCTATTACGAATCCAAAAAAACGACAAAATTTTTATATTTTCGAATACCTCCTTCGCTCTCCTAGGCTTGTTATTGAAGATTCTAGCGTTCCTCTCGTTCCATAAAACCCACATAGCCGTATAATACTTTGGATAATTCGACCTTCTTTTTTAGACTTCGACTGGTCAACCGTCAAGCGAACCAAATCAGCAACTTCAAACAGCATCGTAGGAGGCAATCTATACCAAGCTTCTAATCTGGCCCAAACTTCTGTTGAGAATATACAGCCCGTAAAAAGATGCATTGTAGATTCTTGACCCGTGTCACACATCGGACAATCCAAACTGTCAAGCGCCATCCCTCGTTTAATCAGATTCATCTTTGTAGGAATTCTATCAAGGCCAATTCTCCAAGCTAATATTTTGCATTTAAGAGGCGTCCAGCCTCTCCAATCTACGATCTGCAAGTTACCTGCCATCAAGCCTTCGGACATCAGAATCTTAGCGCTTTTAACAGTGAAAATACCATATTTGCCTGGATCCCATTTCCATTTGTCGTTCCCTTCCTCCTATTTGTATTCATGGACATCGGCTAGCAGCGCAAACAGTTCATTAATTTCTTCAAGAGAGCTTGGGACCGATCGCCATTCCCAGTTCATAAAACGAACACCTTGTTGGACTTGAATTCTTTCAGCTACATTGACCCATTTCTTTCTTTCAAGCCGAAACAGATGAGGGAACCGGAGACGTAAAGGCTCATTACCAAGCCATTTGTCTCCCCAAAAAGAAATATCATTCCCGTCCCAAACAGAAACCGTAAAGAAGCAGTTGAATCTAATACCATTAGGGGCCATTTTATCTCCTATCTTTACTATCTCTTTCCAACATCCCTTTGTCGCTTGATTACATGGTAACATCGACCACATTCTACTCGAGCCATGACAACCAATGACAATCTTTTTCCAAAGACAATTCCTTTCTCTTTTAAACCTCCAAGCCCATTTTAGAAGAAGAGCGTCATTAAAACTTTGTAACTTTGACACGCCTAGACCTCCTTCCTTCTTTCTTTTTGTAATTACATCCCAAGCTACCCATGCTATTTTTTTCTCATCGGACGCACCGGCCCATAAGAATCTTCTCATTATCGCTTCAATACTTTCTATCACTTTTTTCGGGGCCTTATACAAAGAAAAATAATAAATCGGTAAATTTTCAAGAACCGATTTAATAAGAACTAACCTTCCCCCAATCGATAAGTTTTTCGCCTTCCATGAAACAAGTCTAGACTTCACAACATCTATCACCGTAGACCAACTCGCAATCCGATTCATATTAGCGCCGACTTTAATTCCAAGGTACTCAAAAGGAAAAGAACCTTTTTTGCACCCCAAAATTTGTGTCATCTCCTCAACATGATTATCTTCCGTTCCCACCCCAATGAGGTTAGATTTATGCAGATTAATGCGAAGGCCGGAGCATAAGTAAAAAACACGGAGCAAACGCGACGTACTTTCCAAATTCTCTCGAGACCACTCCCCTAGAATCAACGCATCATCGGCATAAAAAAGGTGAGTAACTTCGGCTTCATGGTCAGTAAAATTAATCCCAGAAAACTCTCCAATATCTTTAGCCTTTTTCACCACCCAAGATAGAGCCTCCATAACAATTAAGAATAAAAATGGGGAAAGCGGGTCACCCTGACGAAGGCCTTTTTGACAATTAAATTCAAAAGTTGGCGACCCGTTGACAAGCACTGCTGACCGAGCTGACATCAAGATCCCTCTAACCCAATTGCACCATCGAATAGGAAAGCCCATTAATTTGAGACATTATAGACTCCAAAAAATTCCAGTTTACATTATCGTAAGCTTTTTCGAAGTCTATTTTCAACAAAAACGTCTTCTTCTTCCTTCTTTTTAACCACTCTGTAAGCTCATTAACAATCAGCGGACCATCAAGAATAAAACGGTCCTTTTGAAAAGCCGATTGATGCTCCGAAATGACATTTCCCAACACCTTTTTAAGCCGGTTAGAAAGCACTTTAGAAATGATCTTACTAATTAGCCCAATAAGTGTAATCGGTCTATAGTCTTTGAGGCCAATAGGAGTTTTAACCTTTGGAATCAAGGTTATAAACGAAGAACCACAACCTTGATTAATGTTTCCTGTGTCGAAAAACTCATGCAGAATTTTCGACACATCCCCCTCTAATAGACTTCAAAAGCGTTTCACAAATCGGAAACTAAAGCCATCCGGACCGGGCGCTTTATTGGAACCACAATCAAAAACCGCATCCTTGATTTCCTGTTGAGTGAATCTGGATGTTAACAAATTTGCATCCTCCTCGGTCAACCTTTTAATCCCGTCACAAACTAAAACTGGCCGATCCTTGGTCTTCTCACTAAAATGATTTCGGAAAAATCTCAACACTTCTTTTTTAATCAATTGAGGCTTTGTAACCCAAACTCCATCAATCTCCAAACCCGAACTTTTCTTAACTTAATAATTTAATTAACTCATATTTTTTTTATTAAAGAGTCATGACAACTCATTTTCTATAAGCTATAATTTTATATTATTATTGTTGTTGTTATTATTATTATTATTGTTGTTGTTGTTGTTATTAAAGAATTAAAATGGGGTGGTGAATGGTTCTTTTTGTTTTGTAAAACTTTTTTAAATAAGAAAGATATTTAAGGGTTAAGCTATTTTTAGATCATCCATACTATATTCAGATCATCCATATGTGTTACATGCATGCTATATATTTTTAGATCAGCCATATGAGTGTTCAAGCACAGTGAAATAAGAATTTAACAAGCTTTATTAAATAAGAAATTTATATGTTGCAGTGTTAATTGATGTTGGAATTGATTCTCTCATAAAATTTCTGGCTGTAAGAGTGTTCCTAAAATAATTTCTATTATATATGTGCTCAAATTTACCCGAACTCTCAAGGTTAGCTTTAAAGATATTCAATATACAAAATAAATAGCCTTTAAGGGTGTGTTATTTTGAATATTATTAATTAATGCTTTTATATTTATTTTAATTTTTTTAGATGTCAAAATAATCCTATTTAGAAAATATATAAAGTTTGTTTTAAAAGCATTAACTTAAATATAGAAGCACTCAACTTTCATCGATTCTAACGTATTAATAATTAATGCTTAATCTTTGACAATTCACACATATATTTCTCAATTGTAAATCTAAACTTTTCTTAACTTAATAATTTAATTAACTCGTATTTTTTTTTTATTAAAGAGTCATGACAACTCATTTTCTATAAGCTATAATTTTATATTATTATTACTAGTAGGGTGCCCGCGCGATGCGGCGGGGGTGACACTTTGGATTGCGGCACTCGTTGCTGGTAGTTTTCTTATTTGTATATGATAACATTATTGTGGCGGATATATGTCATAAGTGTTACACATGGGAGCCTAACACCTATAATGTCTTGCAATGTTCGATCAACTGCCTCTATCGCCTGACGTTTCGCCATCGATGCCTCATCCCATATAATTAACTTGGAGGACCTAATTAGTTGACTTATAATTCCTAAAATTTTGGGACATAGTTTACTATTTATCTACTAAATATTGTAAATTAGTATTAAATAAATATCGTAAATTAGTATTAAATAATTTCTAAAATTTTGGGATATAGTTTACTATCTATCTACTAATATCGTAAATTAGTATTAAATAATTCCTAAAATTTTGTAACATAGTTTATCTTCTATCTACTAAATATCAAAGTTTTGTTTTGTTATAAAAATTAATAATAAATAAAGTATAGAAAAAACTGTTTTAAACATGTAAAGATTCGTTTGTTAATAAAAAATACTAAACAAATGACAAAAGTATATTAGTTCAATCGAGATGTAAATTATAAGTGCAATAAAATAGCACAAAACATAAACTTCAAATATAAAATAAACTTTATTATTCATGGGATAGTCTAGATCAAACAAAAACAACTGAAAATGAAAAAAACATAAAAACACTTGATATATTTCATCTAATTTCTCTTCTTTTTTGATCCGTTTTTTCTTGTTTGTGCTCGAATCAACAGTATCATCTAATTCATCTTCTTTCTCATCGTCCTCAGAATCATCTAAATTTATAACCTCGACCCATTTCCATTCAGAGAGTCTCTTAGATCTTTTCTTTTGATTCTCATACTTCCGATCCTTAAAAAACAAAAATTTAATAAAAAAGTTAAAAAATGATTAAATAAATTTTATAAAAAAAACAAATATTGAATAAAAAAAATTAAAAAAGATTAAATAAATTTTAAAATTACCTCTTTACTAAATTGACGTTGAAGATTAGACTTGTATGGACTGAACATTGCACCATAAGAAATAATTTCAACACTATTATCACCATCATCCTACAATAAAACACCAAATAATAACATAACGAACTTGTTAATATGAAAGATTATAAGCGAAAATATTACTTAAAAACTAACAAAAGCTTGTTCGACAACTGGGGTGTTTAAATTGGTGTGTTGAATCTGAAAAATCAAATAAGTTAGTATTCACATAAAAGTAAATAAAAGAAAACAATTATTCATTATTGCGATATAACAAAACTTATCATAGAACCGACCTTAGATTTTTCAATATCGCATGCTTGTTTTTTCGCATCAAGTGAATTCAGAACTGGCTCCATATTTTAAATCTGTTTAGCAATAGAAATGTAGAATTGTGAGTGTTTGCTATGTATTTATAGTAGTCCATTAGGGTTTAGTTTTAGATTGGTCATCCACTTATTTAGGAAGTTTGTTGTGAGTTTTAAGTTTTTAAAATAAGATGCACATATCCTGTTTAGTTTGTTGTGCCATGTTTAATAGGAAGTTTGTTGTGAGTTTTATCTATACTATATTAAACATGCCACAACAAACTGACTCTGTACAAGTAAAATTAGGGAATATTTTAGTTTATTAATGCCGTTCAAAACAAAAAACTTGGGTAAAAAACAAATGTTAATGCACGGTAGCTAGGTAATGGTCAAAGCTGGCTTGGGTAAAAAACAAATGTTGGCTTTAATCAATTGTACATTTACGCATCGGCTATTTGTACTTTATGAACGCACGACGAAACTAAAAAAGACAACTATCGAAACGTTTAAAAAAATGTGCCGATCGTCATGGTACCTTCGGATTTTTTTAAAACATTACGAGTTGTAAGATATCGCAGGAATACATTAAAGAATTAAAGAGGGGGGAAGTGTAACTAATTACCCATAATTATGTTAAATGTCAAGGATTTAAATGTAATAGATTGAGGGACTAAAAAATAATTATGGTTTAAAAGACCACTTTACCCTCATTCTAGGGGTTTATTTATAAATAATGGGGGAAGAAGTTCTTAACTTTTGGGAATCATTCCCTCATGTATTATAATATAGTATAGATTATTGTTGATGTTGTTGTTGTTGTTATTAAAGAATTAAAATGGGGTGGTGAATGGTTCTTTTCGTTTTGTAAAACTTTTTTTAATAAGAAAGATATTTAAGGGTTAAGCTATTTTTAGAGGGTCTACATATTCACACACCCAACTTCCTATTTCCACACCATTCAAGACGCCTCGTATAGACCTATACGAGGCGTATTACCATTTTTAATTTCCAAGAGAATCTCTGATTATGTCATATTTTGTCTTATTTGCCTCGTATATGCCTCGTATAGGCCTATACTAGGCGTCTAGGCGAAAAAAGACCATTTAACCCCTGATTTAGGCCTATACTGGGGTAAATTGGTCTTTTTTGCCTCTCATATATGCCTAGTATAGGCCTATATGAGGCGTATGTATATAATTCAAATTACCATTTTACCCCTGAGTTAGGCCTATACTGGGGGCAAAACAGGGCTATAATGGTCTTTTGGACACCAGTATACGCCCAGTATAGCCCTATACTGGGCGTCTATTTTTATTTTTTTATTTTTTCTCTTTTTAAATATTTAAAAAGAGAAAACAAAAAAAATAAAAATAGACGCCCAGTATAGGGCTCTACTGGGCCTATACGAGGGGTCCAAAAGACCATTATAACCCTGTTTTGCCCCCAGTATAGGCCTAATTCAGGGGTATAATGGTCTTTTGGTCCACATAGACGCCCAGTATAGCCCTATACTGGGCGTCTATTTTTTTTGTTTTCTCTTTTTAAATATCAATAACACTAATATTAACTATAAAAAACTCATATTAATATCAATAACACTAATATTAATTATTAAAAACTCATATTAATTATAAAAAACTCATATTAATTATAATAACACTAATATTAATTATACAATGCCTATACGAGAGCTATACGAGACTTATACTACACTATACGATACGATACAACACGATAGACCTATACAAGACCTATACGAGACTTATACTACACTATACGATACGATATGATGCGATACAACACGATACTATAGGATACGATACTACATCCATAGGCCCATACAATGCCTATACGAGACCTATACGAGACTTATACTACACTATACTATACGATACGATACAATACGATACGAGACTATATGATAAGATACAACACTCGTATAGGCATGTAGGTGTAGTATAGGTCTCGTATAGGACTATAGGTGTGGTTTAGGTCCCGTATAGGCCAATAGGCGTATACAAGACCTATATGGGACCTATACGAGACTTATACTATACACTGTACGATACAATACAATACGATACCATACTATACGATACAATACGATACTATCGTATCATATAGTGTAGTATAGGTCCCTTATAGGTCTTGTATAGGCCTATCGACGTATACGAGTGTTGTATCTTATCATATAGTCTCGTATCGTATTGTATTGTATCGTATCGTATAGTATAGTGTAGTATAAGTCTCGTATAGGCATTGTATGGGCCTATGGATGTAGTATCGTATCCTATAGTATCATGTTGTATCGCATCGTATAGTGTAGTATAAGTCTTGTATAGGTCTTGTATAGGCCTATCGTGTTCTATCGTATCGTATAGTATAGTATAAATCTCGTATATGTCTCATATAGGCATCGTATAATTAATATTAGTGTTATTATAATTAATATGAGTTTTTTATAATTAATATTAGTGTTATTGATATTAATATGAGTTTTTATAGTTAATATTAGTGTTATTGATATTTAAAAAGAGAAAAAAAATAGACGCCCAGTATAGGTCTATACTGGGCCTATACGAGGGGTCCAAAAGACCATTATAACCCTGTTTGGCCCCCAGTATAGGCCTAATTCAGGGGTATAATGGTCTTTTGGTCCACATAGACGCCCAGTATAGCCCTATACTGGGCGTCTATTTTTATTTTTTTTGTTTTCTCTTTTTAAATATCAATAACACTAATATTAACTATAAAAAACTCATATTAATATCAATAACACTAATATTAATTATAAAAAACTCATATTAATTATAATAACACTAATATTAGTTATACGATGCCTATACGAGACCTATACGAGACTTATACTATACGATACGATACAACACGATAGGCTTATACAAGACCTATACGAAACTTATACTACACTATACTATACGATACGATACGATACGATGCGATACAACACGATACTATAGGATACGATACTACATCCATAGGCCCATACAATGCCTATACGAGATTTATACTACACTATACGATACGATACGATACAATACAATACAATACAATACAATACAATACGATACTAGACTATTGGATAAGATACAACACTGGTATAGGACTATAGGTGTGGTTTAGGTCCCGTTTAGGCCTATAGGCTTATACAAGACCTATAGGGGACCTATACTAGATATACACTATACGATACGAAACTATATGATATGATACAACACCCGTATACGTCGATAGGCCTATACAAGACCTATAAGGGACCTATACTACACTATATGATACGATAGTATCGTATTGTATCGTATTGTATCGTATAGTATGGTATCGTATTGTATCGTATAGTGTATAGTATAAGTCTCGTATAGGTCCCATATAGGTCTATACGAGACCTATACGAGACTTATACACTATACGATACAATACAATACAATACGATACGATACTATAGGATATGATACAACGCCCGTATACGTCGATAGGCCTATACAAGACCTATAAGGGACCTATACGAGACCTATACTACACTATATGTTAAAAACAATGTAATATTTCTACGATCGAATATTTTTAAAGGCCCATCTTGAAAACGGTAAAATATTTTTATAAAAAATATAACTTTTCTTAAAAAACAACTCAAATTACCCCACCAAAACACCCATTTTTTTACTCAAAAAAACATCACCCTCCAAAAACAATCAAATTACCCTACCAAAACATCCATTTTTCAACTCAAAAAAACACCAACGAGGGGTCCTAATATTAATTATTTAAAATAAAAAACTTGTTTTTGTATAAAAGTTTGCTAAAACGATTAATATTGTATAAAATGTTTGTTAAAAAAAACCCTTATATACGCCCAGTATAGGCCTATACGAGGCATATAAGGGGCAAAGGGTCATATATGAGACCTATACGAGGGGCCCTATACGCCCAGTATAGGCCTATACGAGGCATATTGAAGCAGTCAAACCAGAAGTGACATGAGTCAGACACTGACTTTGATGTAACCCTATACGCCTCGTATAGACATATACGAGGCATATACGAGGCAAATGGTGTCTAAATAGGCAGATAGGGTGTGTGAATAAGTTGAGCCTTTTTAGATCATCCATACTATATTAAGATCATCCATATTTTTTTACATGCATGCTATATATTTTTAGATCAGTCATATGAGTGTTCAAGCACAGTGAAATAAGAATTTAACACGCCTTATTAAATAAGAAGTTTATATGTTGCAGTGTTAATTGATGTTGGAATTGATTCTCTCATAAAATTTCTGGCTGTATGAGTGTTCCTGAAATGATTTCTATTATATATGTGCTCAAATTAACCCGAACTCTAAGGGTCTGTTTGGTATGGGGTAATGGAATGGACGAAGGAATGGAATGGACTAGGTAATGGAATGAACGAGGGAATGCAATGGATCATTACCATTCCATGTCTTGTTTGGTTACCATGTGTGAATGGAATGAATTATTATTGTATATTGTTCGGTAGGCAAGAAAAACGGAGTAATAAAATCAGCGGTGAGTGGTGGTGGTGGTCGGTGGTAGTGATTGCGGGTGGTTATAGGTGGCGGTGGTGGGTGTCGACGGCGGCGATGGGTGGTGGTGGCGGCGACGAGTGGCGGTGCGACGGTGACAACGAGTGGTGGTGGCGGCAAGGTGGCCGTTGGTGGTGGGTGGCAGCAGAGGTGGCGGTGGGCGGCGGCGGCGGTTGGTGGTGTCGGTGGTGGTGGCGTCGACGATGGGGGTGGGCGGTGACGACGAGTGGCGTTGGCGGTTAGTCGCGACTGTCGGTGATAACAGTGGCTAGTGGGTGGCAGCGGCGACGGTGGCTGTCGGGGTGAGGTGGTGGCGGGTGGCGGCGATGGCGTCGGTGGTGGGTGGTGGTGGTGGGTTGTGGTGAAGGTGGTGGGTTGTGGTGTTGTTGATGAATGGTGCAAGAGGGGATGGAATGGAAAAAAAAACATGGGGGGTGGAAGGAATGATTTTGAGGGAATGAAATGCCTTTTGGAATGGGTGATTCCATTCCATTGACCAACCAAACACCATTTTCTTCATTCCCTCGTAATCATTCATTCCATTCCACATCTCATTCCTTCATACCAAACACTACCTAAAGGTTAGCTTTAAAGATATTCAATATACAAACTAAATAGCCTTTAAGGGTGTGTTATTTTGAATACGTGCTACGGTTCACATCCGAAATCGAATATTATTATGCTTTTATATTTATTTTAATTTTTTTTAGATGTCAAAATAATCCTATTTGGAAAACATAAAGTTTGTTTTAAAAGCATTAACTTAAATATAGAACTATTTAACTTTCATCAATTCTAACGGATTAATAATTAATGCTTAATCGTTGACAATTCACACATATATTTCTCAATTGTAAATCTAAACTTTTCTTCGTGTAGCTTTTCTTCGACGGTTTGGTCTATTATATCCTCGTGGTGCAAGATTTCGTGTATTTGGGCGTTTTTGGTGAAGGATTTGCTTGAATCTCATGAATTGTCCGGCCTCAATGGGAAGAAAAAAGATATAGTTCAAGGTATTATTAGAATTGGGTGTTGGATTATTTGGAAGGCCAGGAACGAGTTTAGATTTAACAATAAGCCCGTGAAGTTGGAGGAAATCATTCGAGAGATCAAATCGTATGGCTTTTTCTGGTTTAATGCTAGAACAAAGGATAGTGAGATCAAGTGGAAAGATTGGTGTAGTTTTGT
Organism: Helianthus tuberosus; assembly: GCA_030545235.1. Classification (NCBI taxonomy): domain Eukaryota; kingdom Viridiplantae; phylum Streptophyta; class Magnoliopsida; order Asterales; family Asteraceae; genus Helianthus; species Helianthus tuberosus. The sequence continues at coordinate 213,870 of JARYGA010061388.1, forward strand.
TAATATGTAATTAGTTATTGTTTGTTTGTTTGTTTGTTGCCGCCCTTTCTCGAGGTTTTGGCGTTTTGGTTTAATGAAATTCTCCTTTCAAAAAAAAAAAAAAAATCTAAACTTTTCTTAACTTAATAATTTAATTAACTCATATTTTTTTATTAAAGAGTCATGACAGCTCATTAAATAAGAATTTTACATGCATGCTATACATTTTTAGATCAGCCATATGAGTGTTCAAGCACAGTGAAATAAGAATTTTACATGCTTTATTAAATAAGAAGTTTATATGTTGCAGTGTTAATTGATATTGGAATTGATTCTCTCATAAAATTGAGTGTTCCTAAAATGGTTTCTATTATATATGTGCTCAAATTAAAATTACAAATGTTGTGTTAATTCAGAATTCCACATGTGAGGTAAATTTAAATTAAAATCTACATCATCTTTGCTTCAATGTTGCATCTGGTCGATTTTAATTTAAATCCGGATTTAAAGTAATAACAAGAAATTTTCTGGAAGATGGTGAATGACAGAGAAGAATTGGGGTTTTGAACTCCGATGTTGTATACTCTACTCCATGATTTACGCCCCAGCATTGAAACCGTAGAGACCGGAGTTGCTTCTATAAGGGGTAGGGGCGCCCATCACTCATCACTCACTCACAATTTCCAATCAAGTTCCGTCATGTCATCAAGCATTATTCCATTACTAGTGATGGATTTTACTGGAAATTGTAAGATTAAATATATTATTGTAGTATTTAATCTTGTAGCCATTATAATCACTTATTTTATATAGATCAAAATATATTAATAACCTATTAATAATTAGTTGGTAATTGTTGATGGACCATATTACCCGTATTAACTAATTAGGTTTCCTCTTGTGTGTATATATAAGGAGATTATTAGAGAGGTTAAAGGTTAGACACACAACCTAATAACATAACATCATAATCGACGTCTCTCTCCCTAAGCTGAAACCTCCATTGTTTCGGTTCATCATCATCATCACTTTACACCATAAGGAGGAACCAGATCATCCTGACAAGAATGTCAAATTCAATGGCTGCATCTCTGACTAATACGAGGACAGCTGAGATTGCGACTGATATTTCGACTGGCAATCAGGTGGTTGCGACTCGAAACCTCATAATGAAGTCGAAATCTCATTAAGGCATTAATCTTCATCACTCGAAATGTGACAACCCGAACTTTCAAGGTCAGTATCTCTCTGTCGGGTAATCCTGTTTCTTGTTATCCTTCTTACGTATTCCTTTCGACGATAGAAATCGGTAAACACTCGTAATTGTAACTGGTTCGTTAAACACCGTATACGTTTAAGTAAATATGCATACGCATGCGATTGGGCTTGAACCTTGTGTCGCGCATACGATCAGGCCAAACTCACTTGTTCGTTTGTTGGTTGTTTGGCAGCCCAAGTATTCCGAATAGGTGGGCCGCGATGAATGGACTTAGTGATCTGATTAGCATGAACAATTAACCATTTATTAATAAGACCAATCTATTAGATTTAAGCCCACTTCGACACTTGAATGGCCTAACCGAATCATGTTGTTATAACTGCATGCATTAGGGGGCGGATATCATTTAACCCTAAGCAAATAAACCCTATCTTTTCTCATAACTTGTGTGCGGCAATACCAAACCCATCCCTGTTCGAGTTACATCTTGGCTAGTAAGATCTCCGGTTAGTATATATCACTTGTTAATCTTCATGCTATTACGTGTTGCGTAAATCGTTTGCTAGGATAGGATTTTGATGATCTGTTAAATGTTAATAGTGGCTATTGATGTTAAGACTCGATAACTACCTGATCCGAATATGTATTAAACGTGCAACTGAATTTATTTGTGTTGATATAACTCATGTTTGCAATGTGGGTTAAGCATACAATTCTATGATAACCGAATTAGTGAAGGATTGGTAGGCTTGTGTCATGCGATGAGTGCCACTTTGGTTAGTATTGGTGCTATTTGTATTTTATGTGTTGCTCACGTGTGATTTGATGTTGATTGTGAATGTATGGCACTAGTAGATTAGGTAATATTTTGGGTGTTAAGGAATATAGCCTAGTAATAATTATGTGTGCGATTGTTTAATATAATTGTGTTGGTTGTGATGATTGCTGTTAGGTAATAATTAAATGAATGTTAGAAATCTCATAAGATTCTAGGGAATTGTTATGTATGCTCGGTCCAATATAGTGAAGCTAGGTTAGTGGCATGATAAAATTATTAATCTTGCATGTTAAAAGTAGCGGCCATGTGCAACTGTGAATTTAATCAATATAGATACTTTTAGTGATGTGACAGTAAACGTACATGTGCAATTGATGATGAGGGGATGTGTTGAATTATGAAAGTGGCAGCCCCTATTCTTGAACAACATGCATTCTATAATTTTAGTGCACAAGAATCTTGAATGATAATGATGGATGAACAATGGAAACCGTGAATAATAGGGTTTGGTGAAGTGTGGTAACTGTTCTTCGACGAAATCCTTTGATTTCGTCACCTCTTGTGCCGACGAAAACCCTTGGAGTTCGTCACCCTGTCCAATAGATTGAGCATGAACTGTTTGGGTTATTGTTTATTAGGAGGGTTGGTTTTGACTGAGTAAATATAAGTTGATTTCTATATGTGTATATGTGTGGCATATCCAACTGTTGGACACTCTTACAAGTCATGTATGTGAACTGTGGGAAGGAATGGGTTTGTGTAACTGTTTGCGATGCATGCTACCATTTATTTGTGAATTTGATTGGGTTATATGATTGCTATATGTCACTCGGAAACTGATGCCTGAACACACAACGTGACTACAACTTATACGTGAACATTGTGAATGTGAAACTGACTATGCGTACATGAATATCATAGGCTGTGACTGTCTAAGTGTTAGCAAGTAATTAATCAAACCGAGCAAACCGAGGTGAGTTCACTGCTCTTTTCCAAGCATGCATCCCGGGAAGGGATATCGGGTAACGTTCCAGGGAGGAATGCAGGTTAATGGGATGTTTGTTATTACTTAGTTTCTATTATGTAAGACCCCCTACATCTACCGATTGTTGCCGAGAAGGCAACGAGGTATTTAGTTGATAGCGCTATTAGGATTGGCACCCTCACACCGTGCCGAAAGGACGGGCGTGAACTAATTACCTTGACCACTTGACCAATGCCTAGATAGAGGCATTGGGGTTGGGCATTCACATCTAGTAGCCACATACGGTAATCGAGTTAATAACATCATCAAAACATAACGTTGAACTGTTTTATACACATATCTGGTAACCAACGCGTTAACAAAACTTTGAACTCACCAGCGTCGTCTGACACACTTGTCTGCATGCTTGCAGGTCGTTAGATTTCTGATTGCGGACTTGCTATCTGGGAGCACTGGAGTGGTCATGGATCGAAACTCTTGGATACCCGCTCTACTGATTATGAACATATGATTTGAAACATTTGAATCACTATTTATATTATGCTTCCGCTGAATACTTGTTTTGGTTTAACTTATGTCTTGGATTGATACTTTGAAATGAAAGGAACGTTTTTATTAAATATTACGCATAGTTCAGTGTGATTGGTGGCTTGGATCCTGGTACGTCATACGTCCCGCGGTGTTTCCGCATGTGGTATTTTGGGGGTGTGACACGAAACCTCGAGATTTCGACTGGCATTAGTGACTCGCAATCAGGTTGTTGCGACTCGAAATCTCATAATGATTCATAACTGAGTCGAAATCTTACACGAAACCTTACTCGAGATCTCACTCGAAATCTCAAGTTGAGTCGAGATCTCATAATTGAGTCGAGATCTCACTCGAAATCTAAGGTTAACTAGAAATCTCACTCGAAACCTTATTACTTTATTAAGCTGTTAATGTGAACTAAAAGTTAGCTCGGGGCACCACCCCGAATCCTGTGCAGGGGGCTCACTGTCCCCCTGCACCCAACAGCTGTTAATATGTTATAAGTTTGATCCATTATAATATAGAAGATGAATTTTGACTTTGAGAATAACATCTAAATATTTCAATCTGACAATGATCTAAACACGATATATATATATATATATATATATATATATATATATATATATAGGGTTGAGTTCATTTCAGAACTCTAAATAACTACAGAACTTTCAGAACTCCTAATAACCAATCATTTTATATATAAGTTTTTGTAATTAGCATCTTTTTATCATCTATTATATGTATTTCTTTGATTACATACATGTTCAAAGTAGTTTACATATGTTTAATTTCCGAAATTATATATATGTGTCATAACTAATTACATATATGTCAAAAAACTAGTTTACATATGTGTAATTATAAAATTATAAAAATGATAAAATTACTCTTGACATGTTTGTAATCGTAAAAATACACATAATAAATGATAAAATTATCCTAAACATAAAAATATATAAATAAAAAGATTGTTTATTAGGAGTTCTGCGAGTTCTGTAAATATTTATGGTTCTGAAATGATCCTGGCCCTATATATATATATATATATATATAGGTAAAGAGTAAAATACAAATGCGCTTATCGTACGATACGTACGCGATCATCCCAGCCGTTCGATCAGGTGCAGATCTGGTGCGAATTCAATACATATCGCATGTGAAAAAATGGTTAGCATGGGGTAGTGTGAAAAATGGCATGGGGTGTGTAGATGGACAAAATCGCATGTGGAAGATTTGAATATCGCATGTGAAAAAATGGCATGGGGTAATGTGAAAAATGGCATGGGGTGTGTAGAATCGCATGTGGAAGATTGAATATCGCATGTGAAAAAATGGCTAGCATGGGGTAATGTGAAAAATAGCATGGGGTGTGTAGAATCGCATGTGGAAAATTGAATATCGCATGTGAAAAAATGGCATGGGGTAATGTGAAAAATGGCATGGGGTGTGTAGAATCGCATGTGGAAAATTGAATATCGCATGTGAAAAAATGGCATGGGGTAATGTGAAAAATGGCATGGGGTGTGTAGAATCGCATGTGGAAAATTGAATATCGCATGTGAAAAAATGGCTAGCATTGGGTAATGTGAAAAATGGCATAGGGTGTGTAGAATCGCATGTGAAAAATCTGTGTGTGTGTTACTGTTCATCTTCTTCGATTGTTGGTCGATCATTGTCAGTCTTCTTCCGTTTGACCCTTACAACTCACAAATTAGTAGTTCTTATTATCGATATCGCACTAAAAGGAACGAAGGGAGGTTGGGGAAGAAGATTTTCAGGTTTTTGAATTTGATTTTGAACTATCATCGGTCAATTACAGAGATTTATGACCTCACAATGACGTTTAACCTTCCTGGTATGATTTAGATATATTAAAATGATTAATTTAATCATTTAAATTAGTTTCGCCCGCGTTTGATCGATTGATGATCGTACGGCTGAGGGCATCGCGTACATAATGTAGGATAAGAGGTATTGTACGTTAACCGGCCTCTATATATATATATAGGGGAAGTTTCATTTGAGAACAAATTTAATGTGAGAAGAAAAAGAAGAAATGTCATATTAGTAAAATGCTATTTAATTTATAACTCATATCATTAATTTTTCTCTCTTTAATTAATTAGTCAATTAATTATTAATTATCCTACATATAATCTACAAAACCTACACATATCAAAATTTTCCTACATATACCCTACACATTATAGAATTTTATCCTACACAGTCGAAATTTATCCTACACACCTCGAAATATATCCTACACAACTCGTGATTTATCCTACACAACTAGTAATTTATTCTACACTTTAAATTAAGTTGTTGTTTTTTTTTAATTTGAAAAAAAATATATATTTTAAAAAGGAGTTACAAATTTAATTTAGCTAGTTATTAAAGGGGAAGAATGCACATTAATGATTTATTTAAGTTTACCAATATACCCTTATATTAAAATTAAATACAAATATTAAATGAAGTAAAATGAAGCATTCTATTGGTTGAAACTTCTTCTTTTTTCTTCTTACAAAAAAATTCTTCTCATTTGAACCTTCCACTATATATATATATATATATATATATATATATATATATATATATATATATAAATATATATATATATATCCAAATACGAATTACAAAACTTACACAAATTTACGAGACTACTCAAACCACTCGAATAACAAGTTACAAAACTAATTAGGCAACGGAAATGGAGAAAACGAAACAATGGAATAAATATTATGTAAAAACAATCGATAGTTTGAGGTTGAGAACCGTTACTAGAAAATCCACTTGATTGTGATTCATAGTTCCCCTCAATGTTTTGATTTGATCACACAATGAAGACGACTTAGTCTTTGGATATTACTCTTGCCTCGAAACCTCCTTCGGGCCATTTAACAAGATCGTATGACATATGGGTCCCAAGAAGCTTGTCCCAAATTGGGAAAAAAGGTTGTGAAAAATTGTACTTTGATCCATGGAGTTGATGATGGATGTCATGAAAAGCGGTATTGTTTGGGAACAACATATGAAAAACATTACCCGGTAACCAAAGTCCACAATGATCATCAACTGTTTTTACCACAGTCAAGCAGAAGAATGGAATCGCGGTTCTCGCAGTCATTCCTGAAACAAGAAAAGCAATGGAACCACCAATCGTGTCGAATACGCCTTCCATAAGGTGATTATAAAATGTCGCTATTGCGTAAGAAGCGACCAGTTTATGATGTTGTGCATGGACATGTTGATAAAGAAATTTGTTTGTATGAAATATTGCCATATGTCCATAACAAACATTGCAATGATGATCTGGAAAATCTGTACGAAGGGAGAATGTAAGATTAAATATATGTGTGGCATATCCAACTGTTGGACACTCTTACAAGTCATGTATGTGAACTGTGGGAAGGAATGGGTTTGTGTAACTGTTTGCGATGCATGCTACCATTTATTTGTGAATTTGATTGGGTTATATGATTGCTATATGTCACTCGGAAACTGATGTCTGAACACACAACGTGACTACAACTTATACGTGAACATTGTGAATGTGAAACTGACTATGCGTACATGAATATCATAGGCTGTGACTGTCTAAGTGTTAGCAAGTAATTAATCAAACCGAGCAAACCGAGGTGAGTTCACTGCTCTTTTCCAAGCATGCATCCCGGGAAGGGATATCGGGTAACGTTCCAGGGAGGAATGCAGGTTAATGGGATGTTTGTTATTACTTAGTTTCTATTATGTAAGACCCCCTACATCTACCGATTGTTGCCGGGAAGGCAACGAGGTATTTAGTTGATAGCGCTATTAGGATTGGCACCCTCACACCGTGCCGAAAGGACGGGCGTGAACTAATTACCTTGACCACTTGACCAATGCCTAGATAGAGGCATTGGGGTTGGGCATTCACATCGTGTATATATAAGACCTCTTACATCTACTCGAGGTTGTTAGTTGAACTAATTACCTTGACCACTTGACCAATGCCTAGATAGAGGCATTGGGGTTGGGCATTCACATCTAGTAGCCACATGCGGTAATCGAGTTAATAACATCATCAAAACATAACGTTGAACTGCTTTATACACATATCTGGTAACCAACGCGTTAACAAAACTTTGAACTCACCAGCGTCGTCTGACACACTTGTCTGCATGCTTGCAGGTCGTTAGATTTCTGATTGCGGACTTGCTATCTGGGAGCACTGGAGTGGTCATGGATCGAAACTCTTGGATACCCGCTCTACTGATTATGAACATATGATTTGAAACATTTGAATCACTATTTATATTATGCTTCCGCTGAATACTTGTTTTGGTTTAACTTATGTCTTGGATTGATACTTTGAAATGAATGGAACGTTTTTATTAAATATTACGCATAGTTCAGTGTGATTGGTGGCTTGGATCCTGGTACGTCATACGTCCCGCGGTGTTTCCGCATGTGGTATTTTGGGGGTGTGTCACGAAACCTCGAGATTTCGACTGGCATTAGTGACTCGCAATCAGGTTGCTGCGACTCGAAATCTCATAATGATTCATAACTGAGTCGAAATCTTACACGAAACCTTACTCGAGATCTCACTCGAAATCTCAAGTTGAGTCGAGATCTCATAATTGAGTCGAGATCTCACTCGAAATCTAAGGTTAACTAGAAATCTCACTCGAAACCTTATTACTTTATTAAGCTGTTAATGTGAACTAAAAGTTAGCTCGGGGCACCACCCCGAATCCCGTGCAGGGGGCTCACTGTCCCCCTGCACCCAACAGCTGTTAATATGTTATAAGTTTGATCCATTATAATATAGAAGATGAATTTTGACTTTGAGAATAACATCTAAATATTTCAATCTGACAATGATCTAAACACGATATATATATATATATATATATATATATATATATATATATATATATATATATATATAGGGGAAGTTTCATTTGAGAACAAATTTAATGTGAGAAGAAAAAGAAGAAATGGCATATTAGTAAAATGCTATTTAATTTATAACTCATATCATTAATTTTTCTCTCTTTAATTAATTAGTCAATTAATTATTAATTATCCTACATATAATCTACAAAACCTACACATATCAAAATTTTCCTACATATACCCTACACATTATAGAATTTTATCCTACGCAGTCGAAATTTATCCTACACACCTCGAAATATATCCTACACAACTCGTGATTTATCCTACACAACTAGTAATTTATTCTACACTTTAAATTAAGTTGTTGTTTTTTTTTAATTTGAAAAAACTATATATTTTAAAAAGAAGTTACAAATTTAATTTAGCTAGTTATTAAAGGGGAAGAATGCACATTAATGATTTATTTAAGTTTACCAATATACCCTTATATTAAAATTAAATAAAAATATTAAATGAAGTAAAATGAAGCATTCTATTGGTTGAAACTTCTTCTTTTTTCTTCTTACAAAAAAATTCTTCTCATTTGAACCTTCCACTATATATATATATATCCAAATACGAATTACAAAACTTACACAAATTTACGAGACTACTCAAACCACTCGAATAACAAGTTACAAAACTAATTAGGCAACGGAAATGGAGAAAACGAAAGAATGGAATAAATATTATGTAAAAACAATCGATAGTTTGAGCTTGAGAACCGTTACTAGAAAATCCACTTGATTGTGATTCATAGTTCCCCTCAATGTTTTGATTTGATCACACAATGAAGACGACTTAGTCTTTGGATATTACTCTTGCCTCGAAACCTCCTTCGGGCCATTTAACAAGATCGTATGACATATGGGTCCCAAGAAGCTTGTCCCAAATTGGGAAAAAAGGTTGTGAAAAATTGTACTTTGATCCATGGAGTTGATGATGGATGTCATGAAAAGCGGTATTGTTTGGGAACAACATATGAAAAACATTACCCGGTAACCAAAGTCCACAATGATCATCAACTGTTTTTACCACAGTCAAGCAGAAGAATGGAATCGCGGTTCTCGCAGTCATTCCTGAAACAAGAAAAGCAATGGAACCACCAATCGTGTCGTATACGCCTTCCATAGGGTGATTATAAAATGCCGCTATTGCGTAAGAAGCGACCAGTTTATGATGTTGTGCATGGACATGTCGATAAAGAAATTTGTTTGTATGAAATATTGCCATATGTCCATAACAAACATTGCAATGATGATCTGGAAAATCTGTACGAGGGGAGAATGTAAGATTAAATATATGTGTGGCATATCCAACTGTTGGACACTCTTACAAGTCATGTATGTGAACTGTGGGAAGGAATGGGTTTGTGTAACTGTTTGCGATGCATGCTACCATTTATTTGTGAATTTGATTGGGTTATATGATTGCTATATGTCACTGGGAAACCGATGTCTGAACACACAACGTGACTACAACTTATACGTGAACATTGTGAATGTGAAACTGACTATGCGTACATGAATATCATAGGCTGTGACTGTCTAAGTGTTAGCAAGTAATTAATCAAACCGAGGTGAGTTCACTGCTCTTTTCCAAGCATGCATCCCGGGAAGGGATATCGGGTAACGTTCCAGGGAGGAATGCAGGTTAATGGGATGTTTGTTATTACTTAGTTTCTATTATGTAAGACCCCCTACATCTACCGATTGTTGCCGGGAAGGCAACGAGGTATTTAGTTGATAGCGCTATTAGGATTGGCACCCTCACACCATGCCGAAAGGACGGGCGTGAACTAATTACCTTGACCACTTGACCAATGCCTAGATAGAGGCATTGGGGTTGGGCATTCACATCGTGTATATATAAGACCCCTTACATCTACTCGAGGTTGTTAGTTGAACTAATTACCTTGACCACTTGACCAATGCCTAGATAGAGGCATTGGGGTTGGGCATTCACATCTAGTAGCCACATACGGTAATCGAGTTAATAACATCATCAAAACATAACGTTGAACTGTTTTATACACATATCTGGTAACCAACGCGTTAACAAAACTTTGAACTCACCAGCGTCGTCTGACACACTTGTCTGCATGCTTGCAGGTCGTTAGATTTCTGATTGCGGACTTGCTATCTGGGAGCACTGGAGTGGTCATGGATCGAAACTCTTGGATACCCGCTCTACTGATTATGAACATATGATTTGAAACATTTGAATCACTATTTATATTATGCTTCCGCTGAATACTTATTTTGGTTTAACTTATGTCTTGGATTGATACTTTGAAATGAATGGAACGTTTTTATTAAATATTACGCATAGTTCAGTGTGATTGGTGGCTTGGATCCTGGTACGTCATATGTCCCGCGGTGTTTCCGCATGTGGTATTTTGGGGCTGTGACAGTTTTGGTATCAGAGCCACTGGTTATAATGAACTAGGTTTTAAAACGTTTTCATAAAACCAGACTATAACCGAACACCTTCGAAACTCGATCATGACACCCAGCTCCAGATTGCAAGGTTCGTCTTCTGTTTACTTTATGCATTACTTGTTTAGTAGTCACACACTCACAGCTTGCATGAAACAACATACTAGACACTATGGTGACTTGATATCATGACACTACTCTTTGACTTTTGTGAATTCGTAATCCTGTAATACCTTCTGTTCTGCTATTTGAATGTGGGGGAAACTTCTAGCGCAAGTTAAGAGGCGCTGAGATAAGCATGCAAATTTCCTTATTATTATGGGTGCACACATAATAATAACGTGAGGTGCATGTAAGTCCCAGTGAGGCTTAACCAGTGTGAGAAGGGTTCCGCCCTAATGTGTGCAAACTTGATAGATTGTAGACTTCAACGTGATGCATGAATTTTACCTCATTTCGACTTCTAAATTTGTTCACTCTCCTTATATAGAATCATGAGTGGACGAGGACATGGACGTGGTCACATTGCGATGACCCAAGCTGAGCTGACAAATCTGATTAACACACGTGTGGCTGAGGCTTTGGCAGCCTACCAAGCTGGTACGAAATGTGCCAAACACTCTTTAATCTTGTGTCGCGTACACGACTCTTACCCCTGTAATGTGTTTTCTTTCGTCCAATAGGTCAGCAAAACCAAAACAATCCACCTGCTTGTACGTTCAAGATGTTCATGGATTGTAAGCCACAGACCTTTAATGGGACTGAAGGGGCAGTAGGACTCCTGCGATGGTTTGAGAAGGCAGAGTCGGTATTTGCTATGTGTAACTGTCCTGCTGGGGACAGAGTGAAGTATGCTACGGGCACACTCGAGGATGGTGCCCTGACATGGTGGAATGCCCAGGTTCAGCTGTTGGGTATCGAGGCGGCGAACGCCACTACTTGGGATGACTTTAAGGAATTGATCAGGGAGGAGTATTGTCCTCGCGTTGAGATCCAGAAATTGGAGAACGGGTATTATGACCTGAAAATGGTGGGATCTGAGATTGAAGCATACGTGAAGCGGTCGTATGAGTTGGCTGACATGTGCCCGAATTTGTCCCGACCTATGTCTCGAAGAATTGAGTTGTTCATCAAGGGATTACCTCCACGAGTGAAGGGTTTGGTTACTGCAGCAAATCTCAACAACTTGACACAGATTGTCCGTTTGGCTCACAAGATCGTTGATCAAGGGGTGGAGAGTAATTCACTACCACCACGTGTTTCTGCTACTGCTACTACTGCCGCTACTACAACCACTACCCCCGTCACTGACAGCAAGCGTAAGTGGAACGATGTGGACAAGGCGTCCAATTCGGTGCAGTCACAGAAAAGGCCGGACACCGGCAGCAATCGTAGTTTCAGCCAGTCGTCTTCGGTGAATCAAAATCAGGGCTCTTATGTTGGGAAGAAGCCGCAGTGCAACAAGTGTGGTTATCATCATTATGGGCAGTGCGTCCGGGCTTGCCGTAGGTGCGAGAAAGTGGGCCATGAGGCCAAAGACTGTAGAGTCCCCCAGCCAAAGCAGCAGTATCAGAGACAGCAAAGACAGCAACCCCAGCAGAATCAAGGCTTTGGGAAGGGGTGTTATCAGTGTGGGGATGAGGGCCACTTTAAGCGGGATTGCCCTCAGTTGAATTAGAAT
>JARYGA010061389.1:0-87911 GCA_030545235.1 Helianthus tuberosus
AATAATTATGTTAACACTGACCGAAAAGAATGAGGGAGCTTCGGCCCAAGAACTGCCGGCGACTCAAGGGAGGAGAGAAGAAGGTGATTAGGGTTTGCTAGGAACTTGTGGGTGCTAAATTATGAAAACCGTATCTAGTTACTTGCGTGAACGTGTGTATATGCGAATCTCATAACAGCCGGCCCAACTTCTAAGTCTTGATTGGGCTTGTGTAGTTAGGGCCTATGATAACATGTGTGTGGGCCGAAAAGATTTATAACTAGGGAAAGTGTGTGGCCCAACCATAAGCGCGGCCCAATTATATGCTATGTGTGTGTGTGAGTTAAGCGAGTTCGCGGCCCAAGTGTGCCCAAATTTGTTAGTTTTCTAAATTAGCCAAACGACACATAAAAGCGTTTAATGGTTTCTTGTAGTTAATCAGTCAAACACACGTAAGCATACTCAATCATGTTTTACATTTAGCAAGTATATTACAGTCACAAGTGTTTAACAATTTTTATCATCGTAAGGGATGTGAAAGAGAAATATTAAGAAAACAGGATCACATGACTAAGAGACACTGACCTTGAAAGTTTGGGTTGTCACATCATCCCCAACTTGAAAGAAATTTCGTCCCGGAATTTGATAAGTAAACCAAAAGTGACACGGTGACCCAAAAGTAACACAAAGCGGCAAAGTGTTAGATTAGGATGACTGTGGATTTTCCTCGGGTGCCACAGTCTTGACAACCAATCCATACCAACAACTATATCAAAGCTACCAAGAGTGATGGGGAGAAGGTCAATGTCGAACACTTGACCCAAAAGATCGAGTTTACACCTAAAAAGAACATGCGAAGCTTTAATCGATTTGCCATCGGCTAATTCTACTACATGCTTGTTTATAAGAGGCGTAGGAGTCAACCCTAACTGACGACTGAACCCCAAGGACACATAACTCCAGTCGGCACTAGAGTCGAATAACACAGAAGCGAAAATACCATTAACAGAGAACGTACCGATCACGACGTTGCCATCGTTCCTTGCATCGCCTGCTCTAATAGTAAACACTCTCCCGCGAGTGCCATTCCCACCGTCATTCCCATTATTGTTGTTTCCCGCGTGGTTGTTGTTCTGGCGATTATTGTTCCCACCATTGTTGTTGTTGGCATTCTGATTCAATTGTGGGCAATCCTTCTTGAAGTGCCCTTCACTGCCACACTGATAACATCCCCTCTGATTACCCCGATTCTGCTGGGGTTGCTGCCTTTGTTGCTGTTGCTGGGGCTGTTGCTGATGTTGCTTGGGATGTGGAGCTCTACAGTCTTTCACCATGTGACCCACCTTGTCACACCTTTGACACGCCCGGTTACACGAGCCGTAGTGGTGAAAACCGCACTTATTGCACTTCGGCTGTTTCCCCACATAAGAACCCGAAGTTTGGCTGTTGTTCTGATTCTGGTTGACAGAAGAGGACTGACTGAAGCTGCGGGTGTTGTTGTTGTCAGGCTTCTTTTGCGACTGATTCGAGTTAGTTGCCTTGTCCGCGTCATTCCACTTACGCTTGTTGTCGGTGGTGGGGGTAGCAGTGGTAGCAGTAGTGGCAGCAACACGTGGTGGCAGCGAGCCACGCTCCACCTCCTGATCAGTGATCTTGTGAGCCAGTCTGATTATCTGTGGTAGGTTGTCGGGGTTTGCTGCAGTGACTAACCCCTTAACTGGTGGTGCCAACCCCCTTAATTTAGAGCTCGATCCTGCGGGGTGGTGGTCGGGATAGGTTAGGACACATGTTTGCCAACTCGTGAGACCGTTTCGTATAAGCCTCGATCTCAGATCCCTCCATCTTCAAATTATAGTACTCGTTCTCCAACTTTTGTACTTCATCATGAGGACATTACTCCTCTCTCATCAGTTCCTTGAAATCATCCCAAGTAGTAGCTTTTGCCATCTCAATGCCAGCATCTGCACCTGAGCATTCCACCAAGTCAAAGCACCGTCCTCCAAGGTGCCAGAAGCAAACTTCACCCTGTCCCCAGCTGGACAGTTACACATAGCAAAAACGGACTCGGCTTTCTCGAACCAACGGAGCAGTCCCACGGGACCTTCAGCTCCACTGAAAGTTTGAGGCTTGCAATCCATGAATGTTTTGAACGTACACACAGGTGGATTGTTCTGGTTTTGGTTCGCAGGTTGACCTATAACAAAGAGAAAGTACGCACAAATAAGAATCGAGTGAGTAACCGAAGACTATGCTTTGTCTGGTATATATCGTACCAGCTTGCTGAGCTGCCAAAGCCTCAGCCACACGTGTGTTAATCAGGTCAGTCAACTCTGCTTGAGTCATGTTGATGTTGCCACGTCCACCGCCGCGGCCACCTCCACGTCCACCGTTACGTTCGCCACGTCCGCTCATGATTCTATACAAGAAGAGTGGAAAAGATAAGGATCGCAGTCGAGTTGAAGTCAATCATCACTATGACTTCCATGGATTTGAGAAACTCTTAACATAATACGAATAGTGGAACAAAACCCCTTTCACACTTATTAAGCCTCACTGGGATTCACATGCACCTCACATTATTATTATGTGTGCACCCATAATAATAAGGCAATTTGCATGCTTATCTCAGTGCCTCTTAACTCGAGCTAAAAGGTTCCTCACACTCAAACGATAAAACAAAGGATATTGCAAAACTAGACATCACACAAGTCGAAGGGTAGTGTTAAACTATCAAGCATCATTAGAGCATGTATCACATGTATTCACATCATGGTATGTAGTTTCATGCAAGTCGTGGGTGTGTGTCTACTAGGTAAGTAATGCATAAAGTAAACAGAGGACGAACCTTGCAATCTGGAGCTGAGTGTCATGGTCGTTTTCGATACTGTTTGGTTATAGTCTGGTTTTATGAAAACGTTTTAAAACCTAGTTCACTATAACCAGTGGCTCTGATACCAAACTGTCACACCCCCAAAAATACCACAAGCGGAAACCCCCGCGAGGCGTGTGACGTACCAGGATCTAGCCACTAATCACATTGAACCATATATACATAAATAAAATAAAACTTTCCATTAAATGAAATTGTGTAATTCAAACACCTGTTAGAAAATCAACATGTTCAGCGTAAGCATAATAGTTTATTCGATAAGTTTAAAAGAAAATGTTCAAAACAATGCAACATCGAGAAGCGTTCCAAATGCCACGACCCATGACCACTCCAGCTTCCCAGACAGCAAGTTCCATAACAGTGTACCTAAGGACCTGCAAGCATGCAGAAAAGTGTATCAGACAACGCTGGTGAGTTTACATTTTGCTTAACCGTTTGTTACCAAGTATTGACTTTTGTTAAGTTATGTTGATAATAACTCGATACCGCAGACAACCCTTTTTGCCCTTCTCCAATGCTCTATCAAACATTGGTCATGATTCTAAAGTTATTAGTTCACGCCCGTCCTATCCAGGTACGTCGTGAGGTTGCCAAACCTAATAGCGCTATCAACTAATAACCCCGTTGCGCTACAAGCCACTAACCCGGTAGTATGATGGGACTTAAGTGATAGAAAGTGAGTGTATTATCCAACATCAACATTTTACTGAAAACTGATTCATATCCCCTGCAAAGATATGGGTTTGTGAAATCCGCCTCACATCCCCTACAAGGATGTGGGTGTTTAAAAACCGCCTCACATCCCCTACAAGGATGTGGGTTTATGAAAACCCGTTTATTTGTTTGCCTGTTTGATTATCCCCACCGGACGCATGCTTGTTTTGAGAGAAGTGAACTCTCCTTGGTTTGCTCGGTATGACTAGTTACTTGTTCACACTTAATCAGTCAAAGCCTATGGTGTTCATGTACACGTAATCAGTTTACATTCACATTGTTCACGTATAATCATGGTGTGCATTCATAACAAAGATCATCACATATCAGATAGAAATCATCTAAATCTCATACAAGTCATAAGCTGTATAAATTGTTACAACAATTCTGTTTGTTTGTTATCAGGATGCTCTACGGCGAAGAATCAGAGCCGGCGAAGAATCTCTTCACGACGAAGAACCCTCTCGGTGAACCTTCCTCATGGCGAAGAACCATACTTCGCCAAGAACAAGTTCCGACGAAGAATCAGAAGGTTCGTCAAGGTCTTGTCGACGAAGATTCCATCCTTCATCGACATGGATACTTCGTGAAGGGAAAGTCTTCGTCACTGTTTATCATGATTTCCCACAACCCTAGCCATGGCAGTTTCATGCTATCGCACACAATCTCATCAGCTACTCATGAATTCATAGTTTTTAACCTAAAAATCCTAAACCGCGCCCACATATCTTGCTAATCATCCATGGATCTTATTCAAACCGATCGAACATTCAAACAGATCGAACATTACTCAATAATTCACCAATTATTCATCTAGGGTTTTACATCATCACTTATCTATCAATTTCTTTATTACCCAAGGCATTAAACACCAATCATTAATCTAATTCAGTTTCATTTTAATGTAAACATAAAACTTTACATCGTGATTAGATCTCCTACGCATGCCATAACCAACAAGTATAACACAACCGGGATCAACAAAGAAAGTCAATTTAGAACTAAGGACAATATACAAACCGAGGATTGGAGGGTGTGTGAGAGAGCTAGATCAAGAGAGGTTACGTTTCCGATTCAAAGAGGGCTTCAAGGAGAGGTAGGGCTGCCGTTGATAGTTGAGAGAACTAGGGTTGAGTCTTGTGCGTGTGTTATGATCACATAGCAGTTATACACGTAATGTATATATTCGCTAGTGGGCTGGGCTTGAAGTTGTTTGGGCTGAGAATCCTTTCGGTGAAGGTTCCCTATCGACGAAGAACTAATTTTCGTCATGTATGGTAATGACGAAGGACCTAGACTTCGTCGAGCATAGAGATGACGAAGTATCAAACTTCGTCGAGTTTAGTGATGATTATAAAGTTATGAAACATAAATTGATCTTAAGCTTTCATTAAACAATCAAACATAGCAGTACATTAATCAAATATCAAATACGCACATGTTGCCACGCAAAACGAATTATGAAAACAGAGTTGTGAAACAACTAATGTGTAGACGAAAGACCTTGAAATCTCGGGTTGTCACATGAATCCTTCTGGTTAGAGTTGCTATAAGATCCGAATCCATCCGAGTCTTACTAATTTCCAAATTACTCTTTGTTTGGTTACTACTGGATCCATAAACGACCCATTCTGAATCCTGCATGCTAGGGAAGCTACAGGATTTGATCTCAACTGAGACTGGATAATTCTAGATCTAGATACCACCTATTCTGAATCCTTCTTGTTAGGGATGCTACATGAACCGAATCCAACCAAGTCATGATGATATTCAAATCACTGTTAGTTAGGTTTCTATTTGATCAGGAAAAAACCACCCATTCTAAATCCTTATTTCTAGGGAAGCTACATGACCCGAATTCAACGAGTATGCATGATTAAGGATCCGGATACCTCCCTTTCTGAATCGCTCTTGTTAGGGATGCTACAGAATCAAAATCCAACCGAGTATGAATAATATTTGAATAACACTTAGTTAGGTTGATATTGCATCCAGAAACCACTTATTTTGAATCCTGTGGGCTAAGATAGCTAAAGGAACCGAATACAATAAAATACGGATGATTTAGGATACGGATAACACCCCTTCTAAATCCTTCTCGTTAAGGTTGCTATAGGATCTGAATCCAGCCGAGTCTTACTGATTTCCGAATTACTCTTTGTTTTGGTTGTTATTGTCTCCATAAACCACCCATTCTGAATTCTTCTGGTTAGGAATGCAACAGGAACCGAATCCAACAAAGTCATGAATATATACAAACCACTCTTAGTTTGGTTTCTATTTGATCGGGAAAAGACCACCCATTCTAAATCCTTTTTGCTACGGAAGCTACATGATCTAAATTCAACGAGTATGCATGTTTCAGAATCTGGATACCTCTCGTTCTTAATCATTCTTGTTAGGGATGCACATAATCAAAATCGAACCGAGTATGACTGATATTCGAATCACTCTTAGTTTGGTTGCTATTGCATCCAGAATCCACTCATTTTGAATCCGGCAGGCTAGGATAGCAAAATGATCCGAATTTAATCAAATACGGATGACTTAGGATCCGGATAACACCCCTTCTGAATCCTTCTGGTTAGGGTTGTTATAGGATCCGAATCCAACTGAGACTTACTAATTTCCGAATTACTCTTTGTTTGGTTGCTATTGGATCCATAAACCACCCATTCTGAATCATGCAAGCTAGGGAAGCTACAGGATTCGAACTCAACCGAATCTAGATGATTCTGGATCCAGATTCCACCCGTTCTGAATCCTTCTAGTTAGGGATGCTACAGGAACCGAATCCAACCAAGTCGGGATGATATTCAAATCACTCTTAGTTCGGTTTCTATTTGATCGGGAAAAAACAACCCATTCTAAATCCTTTTTGCTAGGGAAGCTACATGATATGAATTCAACGAGTATGCATGATTCAGAATCCGGATACCTCCCGTTCTAAATCTTTCTTGTTAGGGATGCTACATAATCAAAATCCAACCGAGTATGAATGATATTTGAATCACTCTTAGTTCGGTTGCTATTGCATCCAGAAACCACTATTCTGAATCCTGTAGGCTAGGATAGCTAAAGGATTCTAATTCAATCAAGTACGAATGATTTAGAATCCGGATAACACCCCTTCTGAATCCTTCTAGTTAGGGATTGATCAGGAAAAAACCATCCATTCTAAATTCTTTTTGCTAGGGAAGCTACATGATCCGAACTTAACGAGTATGCATGATTCAGAATCTGGTTACCTCCCGTTCTGAATTTTTCTTGTTAGGGATGCTATAGAATCAAAATCCAACAGAGTATGAATGATATTCGAATCACTCTTAGTTATGTTGCTATTGCATCCAGAAACCACTCATTCTGAATCATGTAGGCTTGGATAGATAAAGGATCTGAATTCAATCAAGACGGATGATTTAGGATCCGGATAACACCCCTTCTGAATCCTTCTGGTTTGAGTTGCTATAGGATCCGAATCCTTCAGAGTCTTACTGATTTCCAAATTACTTTTTGTTTGGTTGTTATTGGATCCGCAAACCACCCATTCTGAATCCTGCATGCTAGGGAAGCTACAAGATTCGATCTCAACCGAGTCTGGATGATTTTGGATCTAGATACCACCCGTTCTGAATTCTTGTGGTTAGGGATGATACAGGAACCGAATCCAACCAAGTCATGATGATATTCATATCACTCTTAGTTCGTTTCTATTAGATCGGGAAAAAAACCACCCATTCTAAATCTGTCACACCCCCAGAATACCACATGCGGAAACACCGCGGGGCGTGTGACGTACCAGGATCCAAGCCACCAATCACATTGAACCAATAATAAATATTTAAGTAAAACATTCGATTCACTTCATAATATAAATCCAAATCATAAGTTAAAACCAAAGTAAACGTTCAGCGGAAGCATATATAGTATTGTTAATCAACTGTTTCAAAACAAGTGTTCAAAACCAATGTAACAAGTATCCAAGAGTCTCGATCCATGACCACTCCAGCACTCCCAGATAGCAAGTCCACAATCAAGAATCTAACGACCTGCAAGCATGCAAACAAGTGTGTCAGACGACGCTGGTGAGTTCAAAGTTTGTTAACACGTTTTAGTTCCCAGATATAAGTATAATTCATGATTTGATGTTGTTATTAACTCGATTACCGCAGATGGCTCTAGATTTATTTGCCCAAACCCCAATGCTCTATCACACATTGGTCAAGTGGTTAAGGTAATTAGTTCACGATCGTCCTCCCCAGTACGGTGTGAGGGTGCCAAACCTAATAGCGCTATCAAGTAATAACCCCGTTGCCTCCCCGGCAACAATCGGTATATGTAAGGGGACTTAATGATAGAAATGAGTGTAATAACCAACATCCCAATAACCTGACATTCCTCCCCGGAACGTTACCCGATATCCCTCCCCGGGATGCATGCTTGGAAAAAGAGCTGTGAACTCACCTTGGTTTGCTCGGTATGATTAGTTACTTGTTCAAGTTAATCAATCAAGCCTATGGTATTCATGTATACGTAATCAGTTTATGTTTGCATTATACACGTATAAGTTTATAGTCACAGTGTGCATTTAGAACAATGATCACTAAATAACACATAACATCATTTCAAGCCCATGCAAAACCATACTTCACATATATGATTCATAACCACGCTTAACAGTTAATTGTGCCATCCATAAAAGCCAATTTAATGTTCCTCAGTCATCACTAACATCTTTTTTTTTTGGGTAAAGGGTTACCCCGGTGATTCTATATATTCACGACCAAATAAAACAAGTAGTGTAGAAAGTCTACACTAGTTCAATCATGAGACATGCCTCATGAAAGTGGAAACAAAGTACAACCACTGAAACTAAAACAAAGCAACGTGACAACTAGACTAAAACTCTAGAGACAATGAAAAACAAAACACTTAATCAGCCTCCATCATCGTCATTTGCTACCCCATGAATCTCCCATTCTCCAAGCAACTTCCGCACTCTATCATTATTCTTTAGATTCGCTCCCATCAACTTGTATCTAACCGTCAATATAATAATTTCACTCAGCTTTTCCGGAGGTCTCACCTGATTTTTGAATAGCCTGGCATTCCTTTCTTGCCATATGTAATACGAAGTAGCCGCAACAAGAAGTTTAGCAACATAATTCGTAACCGATTTTGATCTCGCACGAACAAGAAGCCAATCCACGATATCCACCCATCTCGGCCGAACATAATTCATACCCACTTTTTGTCGGACTATACTCCAAACTTGAGAGGAGTATTTGCATTCAAAGAATAAGTGAGTATGAGAATCAAAATTCTCATAACATAGAAGACAACACATCATGTTCATGTTCTTTCTTCGCGAAAAATCCCATTGTAGAATTTTATCTTGCGTAAGTAATTTACCTTTAATGACCAACCACATCATAAAGGCATGCCGAGGAATGCATTGAGCAAACCAAACAACACTACACCAATTCACTTCAGGTTCCGTGTGCCTAACCGAATGCCAGACGCACGAAGTAGAGAATTCGTTTAGAACATCACCATCTCTCCATAATAGTCTATCAAGTTTAGTCGGAATTAAATGCACTTGGTCAAGTTGAATAAGAACCGGAAAAAGATCTCTCCATGCTACGGGCCAGGTCCATGTACCATTCGAATAAACGTTAGCCACCGAATCATTCAGTCTAAAATCAGCATCAGTAATGGTTCTGGGAGACAAAAAATCTCCGAGAGGCCCCAGATCACACCAGTAATCGTACCAGACTGATGTATTAGCGCCATTACCTATGTCTGACCAAATATGACTTCTGATAAGCGACCGCAACTGCATCAGTTTTCTCCAAGACCAACAACAATTAGAAGGCGTTTTGCAAACCCAAAAATTATTACCTTTTAATCTGTAACTGTGCACCCACTCAACCCATAAGGACTCTCGCCTAGAAATAATACTCCAAATATGATTCGTCATAAGGGCTTTATTCATATCTCCAATACGTCTAATACCCAAACCCCCTTCATACTTCGGAGTGCAAACAGACTTCCAAGAAACTTTAGATTTGCCCTTAGAAAACGAAGTATCTTGAGACCATAAAAAGTTCCGCATTTTGGATTCAAGCTCATTAATCAGACGAGCCGGTAACATAAAAACAGAAGACCAATAGATATGCATGGATGAAGGACCGAAAGGATAAGTTGTAACCTTCCCGCAAAGGAGAGTAACTTGTTCCTCCAGTTTGTGATACGATTCTCTAAACGATCCACAAGCACACGACAATCATTATAACCAAGTCTAGAAGAAATTAGAGGCACACCCAGATACCTGACAGGCAATTTTCCTTCGACAAACGGTATAATATCCAGAATAGCATCTTTGACATGGCCAGTAACATTACAAAAGAAAATCGTACTCTTCCGATTACTAGGCACTAACCCCGACATCTTTGTGAACTTTGAAAGAGACGTCATAATACACCTCGCCGAGCTGACTTCTCCTCTAGCAAAAAGGAACAGATCGTCCGCAAAACATAGGTTGATAATTCGCTGCTTTTCGCATTTATTATGAAATTTTAAAGATGAGTCAATACGAACTGTATGTTGAAGAATGCCCGTCAGAACCTCCATGACTAGGGTAAATAAATAAGGGGAAAGTGGATCCCCTTGCCTTAAACCACGCTTACCCTTGAAAAAACCATGCACAGAACCATTAACACAGATCGAAAATGAAGCGGTAGAGACACATACCATAATCCAATTCACCATCTTATCATGAAAACCAAATCCAAGCAACACACTTTTGACAAATCTCCAATCGACAGTGTCGTAGGCTTTCTGGATATCAACTTTAAAAGCACATCTTGGAGGCCCCGAATGTCTATGGTAGTTGTGCATTAATTCTTGAGTTAGGAGAATATTATCAGAGATTCTCCTGCCCGGAACAAAAGCCGATTGATTAACGCTGACGATATCATTCAGCGCGCCTTTAATCCTATCCGCAATAATCTTACTGATACACTTGTATAACACATTACAACAAGCAATCGGTCGATAGTCAATGACATTCGACGGAGAACGAACCTTTGGAATAAGCACAATAGTCGTATGATTCAATTCCCGAAGCAGATTACCAGTTTCAAAAAAATCAATGATAGCATAAGTAACATCATTACCAATAATAGGCCATGCCCCTTTGAAAAAAGCCGCTGTATAACCATCCGGGCCAGGAGCCTTATCAATCCCAATAGAAAACATCGCCTTTTTCACTTCCTCCGCAGTTACCGGGCTGACCATATGAGTAGCAACCTGGGGAGATAGAACTTTAGAGAATAAATCTGGGGCCGGAGTGAGAGAAATATCACCTTGAGAGCCAAAAAACTTCTCATAATGCTTAACGAAAGCTGGAAAAACCATATCACCTTCATAGAGCTTCCCTTCCGAATCCTTAATTACATCTATTCGGTTATAATGATTCCTGATTTTCAAAGAGGAGTGGAAAAATGCAGAATTCATATCCCCCGCCCTCAACCAATCTACCTTCGACTTTTGTTTTAGAAAACACTCTTCATCCAAAGAAGCCTCCTGCAGATCACGGCTCGTAGTAGACTCGGCTGCCCTAAGATCCAGATTTAACGGATCTTGATCAATTTTTTGCTGTATCTCATCCAACTTTGACCGAAGAGATATCACTTTATTGTGTAGATTTCCTTGTTTAAATAACAGAGATCGAAGAGGATTTTTCAGCAACCGTAACTTCTTGACAACCCTGAACTGATGCACACCATTCACACTAGACTCCCAAGTCTTTTTTACAATATCTAAAAACTCTGGCTTAAAAACCAGGAAATTAGCAAACTTAAAAGAACGCGGCTTCAACTTACCAGCATCAGGAAATGATAAAATACACAGACAATGGTCCGACAGCTTATACGGCTTGAATACGGCCACCGAGTTCGGATATTCAGCAACAAAAGGAGTATTCCCCAACACTCGGTCAATTTTCTTCAGCAAACCAATCCCCTGCTTAGGCTTTTGGTTCCATGTAAAATGAATCCCTACTCGGTTAATATCAAACACCTCCATATCATTCACACAATCTTGGAAATCCCTCATACCAATAGAAATCGAAGAGGATCCCATAGAATTATCCTCCGGATTTAGAGCGGAATTAAAATCACCCATAAGACACCAAGGTTTATCACCCACAAGAACTTTGTGTATGGAAAGATTATGCCATAACTCTCTACGGGATACATAGTAATTATCAGCATAAACGATAGAACATAAGATCATCCTCTTATCCAATTTAAAGACAAGCTGAAGATGCATAACCTGAGAAGACTGCGCTAATATCATCACATAAAAAATGGTAGGATCCCAGCCAATAATAATTCGCGTACCTTTGTCACAACATCCTCCATTAGAGGTCCAATCCCAAGAACGAAACACCGATTTGCACACTTTACCCAATTTTCCGACATCAACATGAGATTCCAGAATAGCACACAAGCACAAATTAAAATCCTTCACTGCCTGCCGAACCTCCATTTGTTTGAGAGGGCGGTTCAACCCCCTTATATTCCATGAAGCGATACTAACCATCAGTAACAACCTCCGAAGGAGTGCTTGCCCCTTTTTTAGTATTTATATTTTGAGAACCCTCCATCATAAAACCATCCATTTCATTATAAACCTCCACTACATCATCCTCATCTGTATCCTCACTATTCATACCCGACTGTTTTTTACTAGTGCCCGATTCGGCCTCCACTTCATTGAGAACATCAAAAGGATTCGCTGACCTGAAATTATAAGAAGTCGAAGGCTTTCCATTGTCACCCTTGGGCTTTGGCCCGATAGGTCTATATTCGAACTTAGATTTTTGCTTATTCACTGGGATCCCAACCGTCTTAGCAGCTTTCTTACCATAAACTCCTATATATCCATCCTGATCCACAGCAGGCATCTTCTTTGGAATTTTGTTTTTTTGTCTAGCGTGATCTTCATACATAACCTTACCTGTTTTCATTGGTTGCTTTGGACACGGCTCAGTAGAATGACCAAACACACAACACGTAGCGCAACGATGCGGACTCCATTCATACTCCACATACATAGTCTCTTTAATAAAACCCTCCCCTCCAGATTCAGGTATTGCCATAGTTATTTCTTCTCGGAAGTCTTTATCAGCAGAGATCTCAATCAACGCTCGAGCGTAACTACTTCGACCCCATGAATCCAGGCACATAGACGTGGTATAAGAATCCAGCATCTTTGGTTCCCCAATTGTCGTTGCAATCATGCTTAGCCCATCCTCCGTGTAAGCCGCAATAGGAACTTCATGAATCTTAACCCAAACTTGAATATGCTTTACCTCTTTCTTCTCAAGTTTAGTTGTTGGAGTCCAGCTATTAAGAAATAACGGTTGCGACCTAACTATCCATGGCCCATCCTTAAGAACATTCAGCATCCCAACTTGATCATTAAACTTGAAAAAGAAAAAAACCATTCGCGTTCATCATAGTTTTTTGCAACCCATATTTCTTCCAGTTATTACGCACAAAATAATCCAAAACTGGGAACGCAACTCGATCACCTACCAAGTACCCATACAGAGTGTTAGCCAATTTATCTTGCACGACCCGCATAGATTCCCTCGGCAAAACAACATCACAGCCATCCTGGACCAATAAGCTAGCAAGAGATCTAAAATTAACTTTCTTTGAGTTATTAGCTACAACCGAATCTGCATATGACATGGCTTTAGAACTGGTTCCCTGAACCGGCTGATCTTCTTTAACAGTTTCAGTTCCAGCCAAATTAATACCCGAGCCTGCACCTTCCGATGATTGCACATGAACCGGAACATAAATCTTGTTTAATTCATCGATGACGTTGAATTTCTTAGCATCAAATTGAGACCCTTGCACTGTACCTCTTCTGGGCAGCATCAGATTCCCGTCTATATTCAACACACGACTGGCCAGACCTTGATACGGTAATGGAGGTTTACCTCGATCTCCCAGAACATTATCATCAGGTTTTAAATGATCATCCATTAAAGAAAACACACCTCTCTCCTTTAAACAATGAACAAAACAACCATGCACAAGAAACCACGATCACCAGAGCCGCAACACGCAACAAACCGAAAACCAGAAAAACCCTAATCTAGTAAACCCTACCCTATGAACCCTTCGGAAGCATATAGTAATCCTGGTGAGTCAAAGCTATGATCGACAAACCGAGAGCACTATACACCTCGTTAGAAGATCACAGAGGTAAAGCGGCGATTGAAGGAGAAAAAACAAAAATCCTAGACGTAAATCGATCAAGGCTGCTAACGAGTTCGTTATAGAGATTGATAAATCAAACCCTAATCACAGACTGTTATACAGGAAATCACGATGAAAATCTAAGGATTCATGAAGAACAAAAAATCGCCAACTAGAGAGAGAGAATTAGGGTTTTAATCACTAACATCATTACAAACAGTAACATAGTCGTTTATTAACATGCACATTATAACCTACAGTATGATGACGGGATTCCATCCTAACGACGAAACAACATGGTTTTTCGTCGATAGGAGTGTGATGAAACACTAAGGTGTCTCGTCGAGGTGTGGGTGATGAAACTCTGTTGTTATTCGTCGAGATAGGGGTGACGAAACACTAAGTGTTTCGTCGAGGTGACTTTCGTCGCCTAACACATCAGTTTCAAGATTCACAACTCTAAACCTGGCAGTTCTAAACATCCTCCGATCCAACTGCCAATAATCTCATGAGCCCTTAACTTATCTGTGACAACCCTCATAATTCCATGTATCCGTACAAATTATTAATGATAATTAAAGTGCTTGATGACTGTGCTGAATCACTTAACTGTTTTCTGATTACTGTGTTATACTTACATGTGCTTGTTAACATACTAGTAGTGTACAGAAAAGTTACTAAATAGTCCGGTATGCTTTCCTGAGTGTTGAGAATTTAAAACGTTACAAAAATATATATGTAGGACACTAAACGGAATAATTAAGCACTTTAACGAAACAACACCCAACCGAACAACCGGACATTACCCGGAACACTAAAATATTGCAAGAAATATTGTTTCACTTTTTCTGAGCTAGTTATGGTCCCCGAACACTTAAACACACTACATGATACATGTAACACACTAAACATTATATTTTACACTTAACACCCTACTAATCACCTACTTACCAATAATTTACAAATAACCCCCTCCCCCCCCCCCCATGTAATTTTCGGCTCACCCAAAGTGGCCCACCCCAAGATTGTAAATCTTCTAAGAATCCCTCCTTGGAATTTGCTAGATTGTGAGTTGATGTTTTTTGTACTTAGGAAGACAAGGGATCCAATGGATAATAGGAATTAGGAATTATAAGAAGGACTTTAACCATCAACACACTCACCACCACAACTCCTTCTTCCTCTTCCCTACATCTCGGTTGAACTACCCCCTCACCACCACCATTATTTTAGTTCCAAGTTCAAGCAATCCAAGGTCCTTACAAGGTGTCTAACGAAGCTCGGGGCTCACGGAACTTGAAGGACCTCTCTTGTGTGCTTTTACCCACTCAATCTTCATCATAGTTCTTCCCTAGCTTGAAGCTAGTAGTAAGCTTCTTATTAATCCTTAGATACTTCATCTTTTTGGTGGTTAATAGATGTATTATGAAGAAAACATATGAACACCATAAGATCTTGCACTTAAAAACTTAAACATAAGCTTAAACAAGATGATACATGAAGAAATGATGTTAGAATGATGTTGTTTGGTATATGATGATTATGTGCTGATATGAAGGACTTATAACCTACTGTAAGTGTGTATAAGAGTCGTTGTTGATCGCTAAACATGTTAACGGAATCAATCGAGCACGCTTTAGAATGTTAAAAGCTGAAAACAGGAGGCTGTTTGGTGATTACAGCCAACTTCAGTTGGCTGTAACAGGACCTTAATTAAATGAAAAATGTATTTTCTGAAGTCTAGATTTATGTATTATGAAATACGGTTCTAATGGCACTGGAATCATAATTTTTGGACTTCGTTTACTATTTTTAAAGTGTTGTTTTGTAACAGCAGCTAAAGCTGCATTTTTGCTGCTGAAAATATGTGTTATATTCTCCATCGTAACTTGAAACTTGAGTAGAACTAGGTCATGAAATTTGTACTGTAGATGACCACTGATGTATTTGTAATCCTCCCACTGGAATTTCGTAAATCGGACTTACGATGAATTTTTAATAAATTATTCCGTGGACTGTAGTCAGAAAAAGATGAATCTGATTGCAGTCCGGAAAATGAATTTTTATAAAATATTGGTGATGAATTGGATCCCGATATTTTTACACAATAATATTTAGATCGTTTAAGACCTTCTGTAAAAAGTTGGGAATTTTTGGAGTAAGTTAACTATTTTATTAAAATCCCCGAAAACAGCCCAGTTTTGAATATAAAAGCTGAAACGACATAAGTAGTAATTTGTGTGTCTAAATGTCGGGTAGGTTATCTGAGAATAATCTAACATGTTATATGTCAATGAAAGTATTATTGTGCAATATCGTATGCTTGTTCTTGAGTAGCTATAGGTGGAAAGTTTATATGGGCATGAACCGTTAAAGTAATGCATGTTATGTGGTAGATGCGTGTAGGAACTTTGTGCTTATTTGAAACCACTAAATGACTAACTGGTAATCATATTAGGACGTGATTGACCGACCTTGACTGTTAGCTATATTTGAGAGTCAAACCGAGCAACCAAAGGTGAGTTCACACACTTTCTAAGGCATGGGATTCCCGGTGGTTTGGGAATGGGTTAAAGAATTAAAACGGAATCTACATATCCTACTTAGGTAGGATATGTACGGCCATCCTCCTTGGGTAGGATGCCAATATTAATCCTGCGTATTCTCTTGGGGAGAATACGTACGTTCGTCCTCCTTGGGTAGGACAACACCCTTAAAACTTACTAGACAAAACTCTATCATTAAGTCCCTCATTTTATATCGACTTAATCGCCGAGGCCGATGGCGAGCGGGTCATTAGTTAATAGCGCTATTAGGTTTAACAAACTTCACACCGTGTCGTCCGAATGGGCGTGTACTAATGGACTATGGCAAACTGTCAGTGATGATAGACACTGATGTAGGGCACAACTATTGTTCGTCAGTTGTCGATATCTTAACGGTCTAGTAGTTTACATGGGGAAGCCCCCACTGATTATGGATATGGTTTGGGTAATAAAAAGGAACTGGTTAAACATACTTTCAACTATGGGGTAACCCCCACGGCAAATAAGCCAACGAAAGTCAAACCACGTTTTCAGAAACAACTTAAAACTAATCAACCAACCGTGAACTCACTCAACTTTGTTGTTGACTCGTTGTTACATGCCTTACAGGTCGCTAGATGCTTATGGAGCTTGCACGAGGAGGAGGTTGTTGTGGGATGCGGACTGTTATGTCCCATGCTTAATATTTAATCTTTATGAACCTACTAAACTTACGTTTTGAACTTTAAACTTATGAACTTTGGAATTTATGTTTTGGACTTACGTATTACGCTTCCGCTGTTTACCTAAAGTCGGTTTACTTTCTTTTGGTCACTAATCGTATTGTGGTTGGTTTTAATTACTCAATTGTGTTGTTCAATATGATTGGTGGCTTGATCCTGGTCATGTCACGCCTCCAAGCGGTGATACTCCGCATGGTGGATTTTGGGGGGTGTGACAGATTGGATAATAGGAATTAGGAATTATAAGAAGGAATTTAACCATCAACACACTCACCACCACAACTCCTTCTTCCTCTTCCCTGCATCTCGGTTGAACTACCCCCTCACCACCACCATTATTTTAGTTCCAAGTTCAAGCAATCCAAGGTCCTTACAAGGTGTCTAATGAAGCTCGGGGCTCACGGAACTTGAAGGACCTCTCTTGTGTGCTTTTACCCACTCAATCTTCATCATAGTTCTTCCCTAGCTTGAAGCTAGTAGTAAGCTTCTTATTAATCCTTAGATACTTCATGTTTTTGGTGGTTAATAGATGTATTATGAAGAAAACATATGAACACCATAAGTTCTTGCACTTAAAAACTTGAACATAAGCTTAAACAAGATGATACATGAAGAAATGATGTTAGAATGATGTTGTTTGGTATATGATGATTATGTGCTAATATGAAGGACTTATAACCTGCTGTAAGTGTGTATAAGAGTTGTTGATCGCTAAACATGTTAACGGAATCAATCGAGCACGCTTTTTTTTTGGGTAAAGGGTTACCCCGGTGATTCTATATATTCACAACCAAAACAAAACAAGTAGTGTAGATGCTCTACACTAGCTCATTCCTGAGACATGCCCCAAGAATGGAAAACAAGGAAAATTTCAAACACGAAACAAAACCAACTAAAAACAAATAGACAAAAATCTAGAAACAATGACACCAAAAACTTATTAATCAGCCACCATTGTCTTCAATTTCTTTCGTATGAATCTCCCATTCTCGAAGAATCTTGCGCACCCTGACGGTATCCTTCAACTTTGCTCCCATCAGCTTGTATCTCACTGTCTTTATGATCACATCACTAACCAATTCAGGAGGTCTCAACTGAATTTTAAAGATCCTAGCATTCCTCTCTTGCCAGATAGAATACGCGGCAGCCGCAACAAGAATCTTAGCAACGTAAGCATCAGCCTTCCTAGAATGAACTCGAGCACTAAGCCAACCAACTATATCGACCCATTTCGGACAGACAGAGTTCATCCCCACCCTGTCTCGTATCGTAAGCCACACTTGTGACGAATACTTACATTCAAAAAACAAATGAGAGTGGGAATCAAAATTCTCATAGCAAAGTAAACAGCACATCATATTCATATTTTTCCTTCGAGCCAGATCCCATTGCAAAATTTTGTCTTGTGTAAGGAGTTTACCTTTCATAATCAACCACATCATAAAGGCGTGCCGTGGAATACATTGAGCAAACCAAACGATACTGCACCAGTCAACTTCCGGCTTTCTATGCCTAATCGAATCCCAAACACTAGACACAGAAAAATCATTAAGAACACCTCCATCTTTCCAGCGTAATTTGTCAGATTTTAACGGGTCCAGATGAACCTGATCAAGTTGAATGAGAATGGGGAAAAGATCCCTCCAAGCCAACGGCCATAACCACACACCATTAGAATAAACGTTCGCCACTGATTGATTCAAGCTAAAATCAGCATCATAAATAGTTCTTGGCGACAGAAAGTCACCAAGAGGCCCCAATTCACTCCAATAATCGAACCAGGCAGAAGTATTAGCTCCATCCCCTAATTCGGACCATATATGCTTCCTGATAAGAGGCCTCATCTGAATGAGCTTTCGCCAGGACCAAGAGCTATTGGAAGGAGTTTTGCAAACCCAGAAACTCTTGCCTTTTAACCGATACGAATGCACCCAATCCACCCACAGCGATTCACGTTTAGAGACTACACTCCAAATGTGAGACGACATCAAAGCTTTGTTCATATCCCCAATACGTCTAATTCCCAAACCCCCTTCGTATTTAGGTGTAGAAACAGAATTCCAAGACACTTTAGCCTTACCTTTATTAAAAGAGGAATCTTGAGACCATAAGAAATTTCTCATTTTAGCTTCTAGCTCCTGAATCACCCGAGACGGCAAGATAAAAACTGAGGACCAGTATATGTGCTTAGAGGAAATAACTGAAATAATGAGTTGAAGTCTTCCCGCAAAAGATAATAATTTGTTCCTCCAGTGCATAATACGTTTCTCTAATTTTTCCACAAGAACCCGACAATCATTATACCCAAGCCTAGAAGAAATAAGAGGAACCCCCAAATACTTCACCGGTAATTTTCCTTCCGCAAAAGGCATGATATCCAGAATAGCCCGTTTAACATGGTCTTTAACATTACAAAAGAACGCTGTGCTTTTCTGATTACTAGGCACTAACCCCGACATCTTAGTGAACTTTGATAAAGAAGACATAATACATTTAGCCGAATTCACCTCCCCTCTTGCAAAGAGAAATAAATCATCTGCGAAACAAAGATTGATAATCTGCTGTCTTTCACATCTGTTATGGAACTTAAAAGAAGAATCAATACGAACCGCATGATTGAGAATAGCCGTCAAAACTTCCATAACTAGAGTAAATAAATAGGGGGATATTGGATCCCCTTGTCTTAACCCACGCTTACCCTTGAAAAAACCATGAACCGTGCCATTAACACAAACCGAAAATGAAGTAGAAGAAACACAAAGCATGATCCACTCCACCATCTGACTATTGAAACCAAAACTGAGCAGAACACTTTTCAGAAATCTCCAATCCACTGTATCATAAGCTTTCTGAATATCAACCTTAAAAGCACATCTTGGAGGTCCCACGTCTCTATGATAGTTGTGCATTAACTCTTGAGTTAGAAGAATATTATCCGAAATCTTCCTTCCAGGAACAAAGGCAGACTGGTTAATACTGACAATATCATTCTGGGATCCTTTAATTCTATCAGCAACAATCTTACTAATACACTTGTATAGGACATTACAACAAGCAATCGGCCGGAAATCAGTAACAACCATAGGAGTCGTAACCTTTGGGATAAGTACAATAAGGGTATGATTCCATTCCCGAAGCAAATTTCCAGTGTCAAAAAAATCTTTAATAGCATTAGAAATATCATTACCAATTAAAGACCAAGCACTTTTGAAAAACGCTGCCGTATAACCATCCGGCCCAGGAGCTTTATCATTACCAATAGAAAACATCGCCTTTTTTATCTCCTCCGTCGTTACTTGCCGAACCATATAAGATGCAACCTGAGGAGATAAAACTTTCGGAAATAAATCTGGAGCCGGTTCAAGGGAAATATCACCATGATTGCCAAAAAAACTTTTCATAGTGCTGAACAAAAGCATTATAAACCATGTCACCTTCATAAAGAATCCCTCCCGAATCATTAATAACATCAATTCTGCTAAAGTGTTTTCTGACTTTTAAAGAAGAGTGAAAAAACGCGGTATTCATGTCACCCGCACTCAGCCAATCCACCTTAGATTTTTGTTTCAGAAAGCGTTCCTCATCCAACAGAGCCTCCTGTAGATCACGGCTAGTAGCAGCCTCTTCATTCCGGATATCAACATTTAGCGGACCTGGTCAATCTTACGCTGAAGATCATCCAACTTGGTTCTCAAATTTTCAGCTTTCTTGTGGAGGTTACCTTGTTTAAAAAGCAGTGAACGAAGAGGATTTTTCAGCAATCGAAGCTTTTTTACAACTCTAAACTGGTGCACACCATCAATGTTAGATTCCCAATATTTTTTGACAATGTCTAAAAATTCTGGTTTAAAAACCAAGAAATTCGCGAATATAAAAGGCCTCGGCTTGATTTTCAAAGCTTCCGGAATAGAAAGAATACATGGGCAGTGATCGGAAAGACGATACGGCTTAAATAAGGCAACCGATTTCGGAAATTCAGCCACAAACGAGGTGTTTCCCATCACACGATCAATTTTCTTTAGTAGCCCAACCCCCTTTTTTGGCTTTTGGTTCCAAGTGTAATGGATACCTGTCCGATTTATATCAACCACTTCAATATCATCAACACAGGCTTGAAACTCTCTCATACCAATAGATATAGAGGAAGATCCCATAGATTTATCCTCTATGTTGAGAGCCGAATTAAAATCGCCCATAATAAACCATGGTTTATTAGCAACAAGGGTTTTATGCATAGAAAGATGATGCCATAATTCTCTACGGGAAACATAATAATTGGCTGCATAAACAATAGAACAAAAAACCATCTTTTTATCCAATTTAAATATTAGTTGGAGGTGCATAACCTGAGAAGACTGAGCCAAGATCATGACATAAAAAATAGCAGGATTCCACCCAATAATGATTCTTGTACCTTTGTCACAACACCCTCCATTCGACGTCCAGTCCCAAGACCGAAAAACAGTTTTACAAACTTTACCCAGTTTATCAACATCAACATGGGATTCTAGAATGGCACATAAACTCAAATTGTAATCTTTCACTGCCTGACGAACCTCCATTTGTTTAAGGGGGCGGTTCAACCCCCTTATATTCCAAACTGCAAGACTAACCATTAATAACTACCTGAGAAGGAGTGCTTGCCCCTTGTTTGCTTGTTCTTTTAAGAGAACCTTGCTGAATAAAGCCATCCATTTCATCATACACCTCTTCAACCTCATCATCATCCGTATCCTCTAGGCCCCTACCCGGTATCTTTTTGCTGGAACTTGACTCCGGTTCATCCGGATTAACTTCATTCAACACGTCAAAAGGGTTACTCGACTTGACAAGGTTCGAAGTTGGACCATTATTATCATTCGACTTAGTCTTTGGTCCCACAGGTCGATATTCAAATTTAGGCTTTTGTTTATTCACCGGGATACCAATCTTTTTAGCTACTTTTTTGCCATGAACTTGAGTGTATCCATCCTGATCCACAATCGGCATCTTATTAACTTGCTTGTTTATTTGAACATTGCGATTTTGAACCTCTTGTCTAGCATCCACAGGTTTCATTGGCTTTTTCGGACACGTCTCATTTGAATGACCAAACACACAACATGTAGCACAACGGTGCGGGTTCCATTCATATTCCACATACATAGTCTCTTTAATAAAGCCCTCCCCGTCAGGTTCAGGAATTGCCATTGTTATTTCTTCACGGATTTCTTTTTCAGCAGAGATTTCCACTAAAGCTCTAGCATAACTACTGCGACCCCAATTATCCGTGCACATAGACGTTGTAAACGAATCCAGAATCTTTAGCTCTCCAATTGTTGAAACTATCAGGCTAAGACCGTCTTCCGTATAAGCCGCAATTGGTACCTCATGAATTTTTACCCAAACTTGTAAATGCTTTACTTCTTTCTTTTCCAGTTTTGTCGTTGGGGTCCATGTATTCAGAAACAGTGGCTGAGACCTGATTATCCACGGCCCATCCTTGAGGACATTCAACATTCCGAGTTCATCATTAAACTTGAAAAAGAAAAATCCATTTGCATTCATCATCGTTTTCTGCAATCCATATTTCTTCCAGTTCACCCTCACATAATAGTCTACAACCGGAAAAGCCACTCGGTCACCCAGGAAATAACCATAGATAGTATTAGCCAGCTTATCCTGCACAATTCGGACTGATTCCTTAGGGAGAACAATGTCACAGCCTTCATGCACAGCTTTTTTTTTTTTGGGTAAAGGGTTACCCCGGTGATTCTATTAAAACAAACCGCAAAAAAAAAGTACAAGTAGTGAGGATGAGTTCCACACTAGTTCATATATAGGACATGCCCCATATATGCAAACCAAAAACACAAATGTATCAATGACACCACATAACCTAGCCTACTTTACATCATGAAAAATAAAGTAGACAAAAAAATAAACACCAAAACAAAAACCCTCAACCTCCATCATCAAAAACGAAATAATCACACACCATCCTCCCCTTAACGCGACACAAAAAAAGTCTATCCATTGCTGAACTTTGTGGAAGATGTGCTTGCCCCGGCTCTTGAAGATGAAGAACGTGTACCCGAAGTCATAAACTCATTAGTTTCATTATAGACTTCAACAACCTCCTCCTCATCCGAATCCTGCTTGCCACTCGACTGTGTAACCTTTTTCTCCACTCGACCCACAGTGATACCTCCCTGATCTCCATTATCATCCTTGAGGACATCAAATGGGTTAGATGTTGAAACCTGGTTCGAACTCCTCAAGGACTGTTTTGGTTTAGGATTGATAATTGGTCTATAAATAAACTTAGGTTTCTGATTTTTCATGTGGAGGCCTTGGTTGTTAGCTTTCTTATTTTTGGAACCCACAACCTGAAAATCATCACCCATCTTTCCAGCTTCCCCATTCGAAACAACCTGATGGCTTTTTGGGCATGAGTTATCTTCATGACCAAACACACAGCAAGAAGAACACCTTAACGGTTCCCAATCATATTCAATTTTAACCTCCACCTTTGAATAACCATTACCATCTAAAGAAGGAATTGCAACAGTAACACTCCTCTTTAAATCAGTCCCCGCCTGAACTTCTATAAGTGCCCTAGCATAACTGCTTCTACCCCAAGACTCAGCACACATCGTGGCAGTATACGAATCCAACATCTTGGGCACCCCTATCTTAGAGGCAACCAAACTAATACCATCCTCAGTATATGCCACTAACGGCACATCATGCATCTTTACCCAAACTGGAATAGCTTTAATATCCTCTTTCTCTAGTTTGACAGAGGCCGACCACTCCTTCAAAATTATGGGAACATTTCTTATCATCCATGGCCCATCCTCTATCATTTTGTCCATCCCTTCCTTTGTTTTGAACTTAAAGAAAAAGAAACCGTTTGCATTCATCATCAATCTCGACATACCATACTTAACCCAGTTGCTCTTAGCAAAAAAATCCATCACAGGAAACGCTAGACGTTTACCCAAGAAATACCCATACAGAGTGTTTGCATACCTGTCTGTGACTTGTTTAACCGAAGACATTGGAATAACAACATCAGCTCCATCTACAGTCTCGGTAGATTCCATCTCCCTAAAATTCACCTTTGCCTTCTCCGTAGTGTTGTTTACAACTTTAGCAAACGATAACGGTTCCTTCATTCCCGAAGATTTTATGTTCCCTTGACCAGCCGATTCAGCATAATCAAAATCAGAATTTGGCACATATCTCATGTTTGACTGATCAATCCCATTCTTATCAGAAACCCTAGTAACCGGCCTTGGGTTTTCAGCCATGGTTGGAACAGAAATCTTTGACAGTTCATCAATTATGTTAATCTTACGGGGTTCAGTTGTAGGTGTCTGAACTGTGCCCCGTCTAGGTAACCATGAATTACCATCTACATCCATGATTCGGCTGGCCAAACCCTCAAACGAATATGAAGGTCTGCCGCCGCCATCAATCTGTGTATTATGCTCTTCCATTCAGAAAAACCAACTCTCTTAAAACAATGCAGAATCAAACTCGAAAAAACAAAACACCAAACAAAACCCGTCGACAACCAAACCGAAGAGACAAAACAGAAACCCTAAACTAGCAAGAAACCCTAACCCATGATTCGAACAATTCAGATAGCTTACTCGGAAGAATCAGGCCGAAGACCAATGAAATCAACTTCGAAGAATGGGTTTGGGCGGCGATTGAAGGAAACCCTAGATGAAACTCGAACAGATCTGCGAACCAACTTCATTTTAGATGTTAGAAACTTCTATAAACTAATCAGCAACAGAAAGATCGATGAAAAATTAGGGTTACGGATGAAGGTTCAGGATCGCCATTTGCTAGAGAGAGAATTAGGGTTATACGTTTCCTATTATCCTTCATGCACAGCTGCACTAGCAAGAAACCGGAAATTGACTTTCTTTGAGCTACTAGCTAAAACCGAATCCGCATAAGACAAAGGTTTAGACGTACTTCCCTGAACCGTATGACTACCCTGAAAACCTTTTGCCTCCGCATTAGCCTCAGACCCTCCACTGTCCGAGGATTGAACCGGGACAGTGATCTTGGTTAGTTCGTCAATAACATTAAACAGCTTCGGATCAGAATTAGAAGACTGTACCGTACCTCTCCTAGGAAGTATTGGATTACCATGAATATTAAACACCTTACTGGCCAAACCCTTGTACGGTAAAGGTGGCTTACCACGATCACCCTTAGCAACATCATCAGAAATTGAACGATCATCCATTGTGAAATAAACGACTCTCTCCGTAAACCAGCAAAAATCACAGGCATGCACAGAAGACAACGAGAACCAGCACCACACTAAGAAAACGAAAAACAGAGAACCTGAAAACCCTAATCTAGCAGAACCCTACCCCATGAATCCGTCCGAACATATAGAGCACTTGGTAAATCAATTACAAGATAGTAATAACGACAACCTAGAACTCTATACCTTCATTAAGATCACACAAGAGTAAGGCGGCGATCAAAAACAAAGAGAAAAACGGAAACACTTAGACGTAAATCGGTCAGGTTTGCTAACTAGTTCGTTATAGAGATTACAAATGAATCCCAAATCACAGACTGTTATACAAACTATAACGATGAAAATCTAAGTATCCATGAAGAAGAACAGGAATCACCAGCTAGAGAGAGAGAATTAGGGTTTTTTTTATGTATGTCCATTGTTGCATAATCGAGCACGCTTTAGAATGTTAAAAGCTGAAAACAAGAGGCTGTTTGGTGATTACAGCCAACTTTAGTTGGCTGTAACAGGACCTTAATGAAACAAAAAATGTATTTTCTAAAGTCTAGATTTATGTATTATGAAATACGGTTCTAATGGCACTGGAATCATAATTTTTGGACTTCGTTTACTATTTTTAAAGTGTCGTTTTGTAACAGCAGCTAAAGCTGCATTTTTGCTGCTGAAAATATGTGTTATATTCTCCATCGTAACTTGAAACTTGAGTAGAACTAGGTCATAAAATTTGTACTGTAGATGACCACTGATGTATTTGTAATCCTCCCACTGTAATTTCGTAAATCGGACTTACGATGAATTTTTAATAAATTATTCCGTGGACTGTAGTCAGAAAAAGATGAATCTGATTGCAGTCCGGAAAATGAATTTTTATAAAATATTGGTGATGAATTGGATCCCGATATTTTTACACAATAATATTTAGATCGTTTAAGACCTTCTGTAAAAATTTGGGAATTTTTGGAGTAAGTTAACTATTTTATTAAAATCCCCGAAAACAGCCCAGTTTTGAATATAAAAGCTGAAACGACATAAGTAGTAATTTGTGTGTCTAAATGTCGGGTAGGTTATCTGAGAATAATCTAACATGTTATATGTCAATGAAAGTATTATTGTTCAATATCGTATGCTTGTTCTTGAGTAGCTATAGGTGGAAAGTTTATATGGGCATGAACCGTTAAAGTAATGCATGTTATGTGGTAGATGCGTGTAGGAACTTTGTGCTTATTTGAAACCACTAAATGACTAACTGGTAATCATATTAGGACGTGATTGACCGACCTTGACTGTTAGCTATATTTGAGAGTCAAACCGAGCAACCAAAGGTGAGTTCACACACTTTCTAAGGCATGGGATTCCCGGTGGTTTGGGAATGGGTTAAAGAATTAAAACGGAATCTACATATCCTACTTAGGTAGGATATGTACGGCCATCCTCCTTGGGTAGGATGCCAATATTAATCCTGCGTATTCTCTTGGGGAGAATACGTACGTTCGTCCTCCTTGGGTAGGACAACACCCATAAAACTTACTAGACAAAACTCTATCATTAAGTCCCTCATTTTATATCGACTTAATCACCGAGGCCGATGGCGAGCGGGTCATTAGTTAATAGCGCTATTAGGTTTAACAAACCTCACACCGTGTCGTCCGAACGGGCGTGTACTAATGGACTATGGCAAACTGTCAGTGATGATAGACACTGATGTAGGGCACAACTATTGTTCGTCAGTTGTCGATATCTTAACGGTCTAGTAGTTTACACGGGGAAGCCCCCACTGATTATGGATATGGTTTGGGTAATAAAAAAACTGGTTAAACATACTTTCAACTATGGGGTAACCCCCACGGAAAATAAGCCAATGAAAGTCAAACCACGTTTTTAGAAACAACTTAAAACTAATCAACCAACCGTGAACTCACTCAACTTTGTTGTTGACTCGGTGTTACATGCCTTACAGGTCGCTAGATGCTTATGGAGCTTGCACGAGGAGGAGGTTGTTGTGGGATGCGGACTGTTATGTCCCATGCTTAATATTTAATCTTTATGAACCTACTAAACTTACGTTTTGAACTTTAAACTTATGAACTTTGGAATTTATGTTTTGGACTTACGTATTATGCTTCCGCTGTTAACCTAAAGTCGGTTTACATTCTTTTGGTCACTAATCGTATTGTGGTTGGTTTTAATTACTCAAATGTGTTGTTCAATATGATTGTTGGCTCGATCCTGGTCATGTCACGCCTCCAAGCGGTGATACTCCGCATGGTGGATTTTGGGGTGTGACATTATCAATCACCAACATTATATCTAGCCATGAACCCTAGATTAACAGATCATCGTTATGTCCGTACTCGTATACAACATCAACAGATAACATACAACATCAAACAGAAACATCGACTCCAAGCAGTGAACATGAATGAATACAAATCATAGAGTTCTCATCCTGTATATGCTAATCTAATCGACTAGTAATAAAACATCAAAACCCTAATTGTCATAGCATAAGAGATTGGTTTCTAACGAATCCCTATATTCATAACAGATCACGACCATCGCATAATAATCATCAATCAATGCATCAAGTATATTAAGTCGGGTAATCACATACTAACCGATCGTAAGATGAGACTGGGAATAGCTTCGAGAGGGATGATGATTGCCGTCGAGTGCAAGGGAGAGGAAAAGAGTGTTAGGTTTCACCGTTTGTGATCTTACGTGATGTTATGAGGTTAATATAATTGGTTCGTAACTGGACCTCATCTGGGCCACATGCCCACATGGCGAAACACCTATGTTTCGTCGTGATGTGTATGACAAAACCCCTAGGTTTCGTCGAGTGAGGGTTGTAGCGAAAATTCTATGTTTCGTAGTCATAAGGATGAGAATGCATGTGTTAAGTTTATAACTCAAACAGTTCATAAGTTCATAAGTTCATTACTTACCAAACTATAATACAATACACCAAACATATATCAAACATGAACAAGTTAAAATGCAAACGAATTATGAAAACACTTTGCGAAACGAGTAACGTGTCAAGTAAGGACCTTGAAAACTCGGGTTGTCACATCATCCCCAACTTGAAAGAAATTTCGTCCCGAAATTTGATAGTAAAACAAGAGCGGTGAAGTGTCGGATCAGGATGACTGTGGATTTTCCCCGGGTACCACATCATCCCCAACTTGAAGGGGAATTTCGTCCCGAAATTCATTAGTTGCATCAGATTTTGATTTGTCAGCTGGGAATAGGTGAGGGTACTTGAGCTTCATCTGATCCTCGTGTTCCCATGTGAACTCCGGTCCACGCCTTGAGTTCCAACGAACTCTCACAATTGGAATTCGGCTATGCTTGCGGACCTTGACCTCCCGGTCCATAATTTCTATTGGTTCTTCAACAAACTGCAACTTGTCATCAATTTTCAGCTCTTGAAACGGTACCACAAGTGTCTCATCAGACAAACACTTCTTCAGCTGTGACACGTGGAAAACATCATGAACGTTACCCAACTCAGCAGGTAACTCTAGCTTGTATGCCACTTTACCAATTCGCTCCAGAATTTTGAATGGCCCAACATAACGAGGGTTAAGCTTGCCGCGTTTTCCAAAACGCACCACACCCTTCCAGGGTGAGACCTTCAACATAACATGATCATTAACCGCGAACTCCAAAGGTTTTCTACGCTTATCGGCGTAGCTTTTCTGGCGATCACGCGCTGCCGCCATACGATTCCTGATCTGAACAATTTTCTCGGAGGTTTCAAGTACAAGTTCCGGGCCTGTAATCTGGCTGTCACCCACCTCAGCCCAACAGAGAGGTGAACGACATTTTCGTCTGTACAAAGCTTCAAATGGAGCTGCCTGAATACTAGTATGGTAGCTATTGTTATAAGAAAACTCTATCAAAGGCAAGTGTTTCTCCCAAACCTAGCCAAAATCAATCACGCACGCCCGCAGCATGTCTTCTAGTGTCTGGATGGTTCGTTCACTTTGACCATCCGTTTGTGGGTGATAAGCCGTACTCATGTCGAGGCGTGAGCCAAACGATTTGTGCATCGACTGCCATAAATCTGAAATAAAACGCGGGTCACGATCCGAGATAATAGAGGTCGGCACCCCGTGCCTAGAAACCACTTCCTTTAGGTAGACAGCAGCTAGTTGTGAGAACTTATCTGTTTCCTTGATTGCTAGAAAGTGCGCTGACTTCGTGAGACAATCAACGATCACCCAAATAGTGTCGTTCCCATTTTGAGTTCTAGGTAGCTCAGTGACAAAATCCATTGCGATTTTCTCACATTTCCACATGGGTATTTCTGGTTGTTGCAGCAATCCAGACGGTTTCTGATATTCCACTTTAACTTTCGAGCAGGTCAAACACTTACTCACATAAGTCGCGATGTGAGCTTTCATCTACGGCCACCAATACATGACTTTGAGATCCTGATACATCTTATCCGAACCTGGATGAACAGAGTATCGAGACTTGTGTGCTTCGTCCATCACAAGCTCTCTAAGGTTACCAAACAAAGGGATCCATACACGCTCCATGAAGTAGAGGATTCCATCCGATCTCTCTACAAGTCGTTTTCCCATGCCCCTTAAGTACTCCGCTTCAATGTTTTCCTCTTTCAACGCTTCAGTTTGTGCAGAACGGATCTGGTCAGGAAGATTTGAGTGAATAGTGAGCTGTAAGGCTCTCACACGCTTCGGTTTCGTTTCCTTCCGACTAAGGGCATCAGCTACAACATTAGCTTTGCAGGGATGGTACTTGATGGCGCAATCGTAGTCATTCACAAGTTCTACCCAGCGACGCTGTCGCATATTCAATTCCTTCTGGTCAAAGATATGCTGAAGGCTCCTGTGGTCGGTATAAATAGTACATTTCGTACCGTACAGGTAATGCCTCCAGATTTTGAGCGCAAACACCACGGCTCCTAACTCCAAGTTGTGAGTCGTGTAATTCTTCTCGTGAACCTTCAACTGTCTCGAGGCGTAAGCTATCACCTTCTCGCGTTGCATCAACACGCAACCGAGACCCTGAATCGAAGCATCACAATATACCACAAAATCTTCTGTACCTTCTGGTAGAGCCAAGATCGGTGCACTGCAGAGTTTCTGTTT
The DNA here is from genome assembly GCA_030545235.1 of Helianthus tuberosus. Classification (NCBI taxonomy): domain Eukaryota; kingdom Viridiplantae; phylum Streptophyta; class Magnoliopsida; order Asterales; family Asteraceae; genus Helianthus; species Helianthus tuberosus. The sequence goes on from JARYGA010061389.1 coordinate 30,527, forward strand.
TAACAACAGGAAAGCATCTTCTTGCTTCGTTCCCCACGAGTACACAACGCCTTTCTGTGTCAATGAGGTAAGAGGTTGGGAGATCTTCGAAAAGTCCTTAATAAACCTGCGATAGTACCCAGCGAGTCCAAGAAATTGCCGCACCTCTGAAGGAGTCTTTGGTGCCGCCCAATTCCTGATAGCATCGATCTTAGCAGGATCCACGTGTATCCCTGATTCGTTCACGATGTGGCCAAGGAAGTGTACCTCTTGAATCCAGAAGTCACACTTAGAGAATTTCGTGTAAAATTGCTCCTTCCTCAGAAGCTCCAAGATGAGACCCAAGTGCCGCTCGTGATCTTCCTTCTTCCTTGAGTAGATCAGAATGTCGTCGATAAATACGATAACGAAGTCGTCGAGATACGGTTTGCATACACGGTTCATGAGGTCCATGAAAACCGCTGGCGTGTTTGTCAACCCAAACGGCATAACTAAAAACTCATAATGCCCATACCGCGTTCGAAAAGCCGTTTTAGGAACATCCTCCTCTCGGACTCTCATCTGATGATAGCCCGATCTTAAGTCGATCTTCGAGTAAAAACTTGACCCTTGCAACTGGTCAAATAAGTCGTCGATACGTGGCAATGGATAACGATTCTTAACTGTCACCTTGTTGAGTTCTCGATAGTCTATGCACATGCGAAAGGACCCATCTTTCTTCTTTACAAATAGAACTGGGGCTCCCCAAGGCGAAGAACTGGGTCGAATAAAGCCCCTATCCAGTAACTCTTGCAGATGATTAGACAACTCCTGCAACTCTCCAGGTGCTAAACGATAAGGAGCACGAGCTATCGGGGCTGCTCCTGGTGCAAGATCAATCTGAAATTCCACTTGACGGTGAGGAGGTAAACTAGGAAGCTCCTAAGGAAACACATCAGAAAATTCACGAACGACTGGCAGGTCTTCGATCTTTCTTTCTTCAGACGGAGCATTAGTAACAAGTGCTAGAATAGCAGGATACCCCTTTCGTAGACACTTCTGCGCTTGCATAGCTGAGATGATACCAACCATCGCCCCACTACGATTCCCTTGAACCGATTATGACTCTCCACTGGGAAGAGGAATACGTACAATCTTCTCCTTACATAGAATCTCAGCTTGGTGCTAAGACTACCAGTCCATACCAACCACTACATCAAAACTACCGAGGATAACAGTAAGGAGGTCAATATCAAACACTTGACCCACAAGATCTAGTTTACATCCAAAATGGACACGCGAAGCTTCAATCGTTTTGCCATCAGCTAATTCTACTACTTGCTTAGCTTCTAAAGGTGTTGGGGTTAACCCTAATCGCTGACTGAACTCTAGGGACACATAACTCCAATCGGCACTGGAATCAAATAACACAGAAGCAAAAAGATTGTTCACAGAAAACGTACCAGTCACGACATTGTCGTCGTTCCTAGCATCACCAGCACCGATCGTAAATACCCTTCCACGAGCACCATTGCCCCCATTATTGCCATTGTTGTTGTTCCCAACATTGTTGTTGTTGTTCTGGCAGTTGTTGTCGTTGACATTCTGATTCAGCTGAGGGCAATCCTGCTTGATGTGGCCCTCATCCCCACACTGGAAGCACCCCTTCCTATAGCCTTGGTTCTGATGGGGCTGCTGCCTTTGCTGTTGCTGATGCTGCTGATTCTGCTGCTTCTGCTGCTTTGGGTGCGGGGCTCTACAGTCTTTGGCCTCATGGCCCACCTTTTCGCACCTACGGCAAGCCCGGACACACGGTCCATAATGAGGAAAACAACACTTGCTGCACTTGGGCTTCTTACCAACGTAGGTGCCTTGACTCTGATTGCTGCCCTGGCCTTGGTTAACTGAGGACGACTGACTGAAACTACAGGTATTACTGTTGTCAGGCCTTTTCTGAGATTGACTGGTACTGGTTGCTGCTTTGTCAGCATCGTTCCATTTTCGCTTGTTATCACTAGCAGGTGTGGTAGCTGTAGCAGCAGGGGTAGTAGCAGATACACGAGGCGGCAATGAGCCACGCTCGACCTCTTGGTCGGTAATCTTGTGTGCTAAACGGATGATCTGAGGTAGATTGTTAAGGTTTGCAGTAGTGACATAACCCTTTACGGCTGGTGCTAGGCCCTTGAGATACAACTCAATTCTTCGAGGTAGAGGTCGAGACAGGTTAGTGCACAAAATTGCTAGTTCTTGAGATCGTTTCGTGTAAGCCTCGATCTCGGACCCTTCCATCTTCAAATCGTAGTACTCGTTCTCGAGCTTCTGAATCTCGTCACGGGGACAGTACTCCTCCCGCATTAACTCCTTGAAATCATCCCAAGTAGCGGCATTAGCCATCTCGATGCCCAAAATTTGCACCTGGGCATTCCACCAAGTTAAGGCACCATCCTCCAAAGTGCCTGTAGCATACTTCACACGGTCCCTCTCGGGACAGTTACACATAGCAAACACTGACTCAGCTTTCTCAAACCAACGTAGCAAACCCACAGCCCCTTCAGTCCCACTGAATGTCTATGGCTTACAATCCACAAACGTTTTAAAAGTGCAAGCAGGCGGATGGTTTTGGTTCTGATGCGCTTGCTGACCTAATGGACGAAAGAAAATACAACACAAGGGTAAGAGTTGTGTACGCGACACAAGAATAAAGAAGATTTGGCACATATCGTACCAGCTTGATAGGCTGCTAATGCCTCAGCCACACGGGTGTTAATCAGATTTGTCAACTCAGCCTGAGTCATCGCAATGTGTCCATGTCCATGGTCGCGTCCACTCATGATTCTATATAAGGAGAGGGAACAAGTTTAAGAATCGAGATAAGGTAGGAGTCAAATCTCACGTTGACATTTACAAACTACAAAGTTTACACCAAACAATAGGGCAGAACCCTTCTCACACTCGTTAAGCCTCACTGGGACTCACATGCACCTCACGTTATTATTATGTGTGCACCCATAATAATAAGGCAATTTGCATGCTTATCTCAGTGCCTCTTAACATGCACTAAAAGTTTCCCCCACATTCAAATAGTAAAACGAAAGGCATTACAGGATCAATAATCACAAGAGTCAAAGGGTAGTGCCACATTATCTAGCTCCACTAAGACATGCAGCACAGGTAATCACATCAAGGTATCAAATACGTTGTTTCATGCAAGTCGTGTGTGTGTAACTACTAAGCAAGTAATGCATAAAGTAAACAGAAGACGAACCTTGCAATCTGGAGCTGAGTGTCATGGTCGATTTCGAAGTGATTCGGTTATAGTCTGGTTTTATTAAAACGTTTTAAAACCTAGTTCACTATAACCAGTGGCTCTGATACCAAACTGTCACACCCCCAGAATACCACATGCGGAAACACCGCGGGGCGTGTGACGTACCAGGATCCAAGCCACCAATCACATTGAACCAATAATAAATATTTAAGTAAAACATTCGATTCACTTAATAATATAAATCCAAATCATAAGTTAAAACCAAAGTAAACGTTCAGCGGAAGCATATAGTAAATTGTTAATCAACTATTTCAAAACAAGTGTTCAAAACCAATGTAACAAGTATCCAAGAGTCTCGATCCATGACCACTCTAGCACTCCCAGATAGCAAGTCCATAATCAAGAATCTAACGACCTGCAAGCATCCAGACAAGTGTGTCAGACGACGCTGGTGAGTTCACAGTTTGTTAACGCGTTTTAGTTACCAGATATAAGTATAATTCAATGATTTGATGTTGTTATTAACTCGATTTCCGCAGATGGCTCCAGATTTATTTGCCCAAACCCCAATGCTCTATCACACATTGGTCAAGTGGTTAAGGTAATTAGTTCACGACCGTCCTCCCCGGTACGGTGCGAGGGTGCCAAACCTAATAGCACTATCAACTAATAACCCCGTTGCCTCCCCGGCAACCAATCGGTATATGTAAGGGGACTTAATGATAGAAATGAGTGTAATAACCAACATCCCAACAACCTGACATTCCTCCCCGGAACGTTACCCGATATCCCTCCTCGGGATGCATGCTTGGAAAAAGAGCAGTGAACTCACCTTGGTTTGCTCGGTATGATTAGTTACTTGTTCAAGTTAATCAATCAAGCCTATGGTATTCATGTATACGTAATCAGTTTATGTTCGCATTGTACACGTATAAGTTTATAGTCACAGTGTGCATTTAGAACAATGATCACTAAATAACACATAACAGCATTTCAAGCCCACGCAAAACCATACTTCACATATATGATTCATAACCACGCTTAATAGTTAATTGTGCCATCCATAAAAGCCAATTTAATGTTCCTCAGTCATCACTAACATCATTACAAACAGTAACATAGTCGTTTATTAACATGCACATTATAACCTACAGTCTGATGATGAGATTCCTTCCTAACGACGAAACAGCATGGTTGTTCGTCGATATGAGTGTGACGAAACACTAAGGTGTTTCGTCGAGGTGTGGGTGATGAAACTCTGTTGTTATTCGTCGAGATAGGGGTGACGAAACACTAAGTGTTTCGTTGAGGTGACTTTCGCCGCCTAACACATCAGTTTCAAGATTCACAACTCTAAACCTGGCAGTTCTAAACATCATCCGATCCAACTGCCAATAATCTCATGAAACCTTGACTTATCAATCACCAACATTATATCTAGCCATGAACCCTAGATTAACAGATCATCGCTATGTCCGTACTCGTATACAACATCAACAGATAACATACAACATCAAACAGCAACATCGACTCCAAGCAGTGAACATGAATGAATACAAATCATAGAGTTCTCATCCTGTATATGCTAATCTAATCGATTAGTAATAAAACATCAAAACCCTAATTGTCATAGCATAAGAGATTGGTTTCTAACGAATCCATATATTCATAACAGATCACGACCATCGCATAATAATCATCAATCAATGCATCAAGTAGATTAAGTCGGGTAATCACATACTAACTGATCGTAAGATGAGACTGGGAATAGCTTCGAGAGGGATGATGATTTCCGTCGAGTGCAAGGGAGAGGAAAAGAGAGTTAGGGTTTCACCGTTTGTGATCTTACGTGATGTTATGAGGTTAATATAACTGGTTCGCAACTGGGCCTCATCTGGGCCACAGGCCCACATGGCGAAACACCTATGTTTCGTCGTGATGTATATGACGAAACCCCTAGCTTTCGTCGAGTGAGGGTTGTGGCGAAAATTCTATGTTTCGTAGTCATAAGGATGAGAATGCATGTGTTAAGTTTATAACTCAAACAATTCATAAGTTCATTACTTACCAAACTATAATATAATACACCAAACATATATCAAACATGAACAAGTTAAAATGCAAACGAATTATGAAAACACTTTGCGAAACGAGTAACGTGTCAAGTAAGGACCTTGAAAACTAGGGTTGTCACAAAATCCTTTTTTCTAGAGAAGCTACATGATCCGAATTCAACGAGTACGCATGATTCAGAATCCGGATACCTCCAGTTCTGAATCTTTCTTGTTAAGGATACTACAGAATCAAAATCCAACCGAGTATGAATGATATTCGAATATCACTTAGTTCGGTTGATATTGCATCCAGAAACCACTCATTATGAATCCTGCATGCTAGAAAAGCTAAAGGATCCGAATTCAATCTAGTACGGATGATTTAGGATCTAGATAGTACTCATTCTGAATCCTGCAGGCTAAGATAGCTAAAGGATCTGAATTCAATCAAGTACAAATGATTTAGGATCCGGATAACACCCCTTCTGAATCCTTCTGGTTAATGATGCTACAGGAACCGATCCAACCAAGTCATTATGATGTTCAAATCACTCTTAGTTTGGTTTCTATTTGATCATGAAAAAACCACCCATTTAAATCCTTTTTGCTCGGGTAGCTACATTGTGACAACTCGTATTTTTTAACCCTTTCCTTCTGTACTGATCGTTCCATGCTTCGTCGTACATTGTAATTTCTTGACTGCTATGTGAATTGTGTAACTGTTATGTGATTTGTGTTTTAAGAATTATTATGTGGATGGATTAAATGATAAATTGGTCATGTGTTATAAAAATCCAAACCTTTACCACCCTTGGGCCGCACACCCCTTTGCGAGTTGACCCAATCCATCGAGCCCAAAAGTAGGCCTGGTTCCTTACTCGATCGCATACATCACTTGGGTATGGCCTACACTCCTCATAATTGTTGCAAACACCAAAACTTAGCAAAACCCTAGCTCTTTTTCCCCCTCAAGCAAACCGATGACATCTTTTGGTCCATCTCGAAGAATCTCCTTGATTTCCACCATGTTCTTTCGGTTAGTATGTTCCCATCATTATTCGATTTGATTCTCTTGTTGCACATGCTTGTGTTGTTACAAGTTAAGGTGTTAGGGTAATAGAACCTTTTGTGAGATTGTATTCATAGGTCTAAATTGAATGGTTGGTTGTGAGAATCCTTACGATTGATGAAACTATGTGTTGTGTTGAAACAGTCATGGGTTTAGATTGTTGGTTTATGATATTATGATAATTTTGATCTAGAATTGATAAATAGAGTGCCATTGAATCGATTAGTATGCATGCTTGTTGATCGAGTTGGATGATGTTTATGATTGGTTTTATTATTCCGATTTAAGTGATGAAACGGGATCATACGTTAGTAATTATGTTGATGAAGATATGTATACTGATGATCATGATTTCGATGTGGATATGGTATCTAATTAGGGTTGTATGAATGTATTTCGTTGTTGCTAAAAGTTGTTGTATGATCTGGATGGAAACATGCTAAATTGATAACTGATGTTATGAAAATAGTGGACAATCAAGAAGGAAAGCAGTCACACCTCCTGGGTCTCGACTGAGGTTGCGAATCGAGACCTCATGGTTCTGACTCGAGAACAGACGCCACAAAAACTAGAGGACCCGAGACCCACTGGTTGCGAGTCGAGACCAGTGTTGTTTCGACTTAGGTTGTCACTCGAGACCGTGTGATTTCGACAAGAGTAGTCATCACTCGAGACCTTCGCTTGCGACTCGAGATCGTTGGTTTCGAGTCGAGACTCCGGGTTGCGAGTCGAGACCTCCTATCCTCGACTGATGATTGCTTGAAATGATACGTTGGGCCTTTTGGGCCACATGCGGGTTGTTGGGCCCAACGTACACCGAGTCGCATAAGTATAGGGGCTTATACTGTTTGGCCATATGATGGTATTGGACTGATATGTCACTTGATTGGCTGTTGAGAATTATACGTGTTAAATGTTGTTATGTGATATACTCGTATACTATGCGCTTAAATGTGTGTAAGTGCCTACTTGATTTCTTGAACATAAAACTGATAACTATTGGTAACCGTCATAGGGCGTGATTGACCAACTTGAAATAAGTAGATAACCAACCGAGCAATCTAAGGTGAGTTCACTGCTCTTTTTCAAGCATGCGTCCCAGGAAGGGAAATCTGGTAAATATTCCGAGAAGGAATATTGGGTTATTGGGTTTAACTGGAATGTTAAACTGGGATGTTGGATAATTTTTTTTTGGGTAAAGGGTTACCCCGATGATTCTATATATTCACAACCAAAAACGCACAAGTAGTGTAGAGAGTCTACACTAGTTCAATCACAGGACATGCCCCATGAAAGTTAAAACTAGAAAACAAAAAACACCACCAAAAAAGGAAAGAACAACTAGACTAGGCTCTAGAAAGACAAACAAAAAAACGAATTTAATCAGCCGCCATCAACATGAAGTTCAATCCCATTGATCTCCCAATCTCTTAGAAGCCTACGCACGTTGTCACAGTTCTTCAACTTCGCACCCATCAATTTGTAACGCACCTATTGGATAATAATTTCACTTATAGTTTCCGGAGGTCTCAACTGATTCTTGAATAATCTAGCGTTACGCTCCTGCCAAATCAAATAAGCACTAGCCGCCACCATCAATCTTGCAACGTAGTTAGCCGCGGATTTTGACTTGGACCACAAAAGAAGCCAATTAACAATTTCATCCCACTTAGGTTGAACCGATTTCATGCCCACTTTTTGCCTAACCATATGCTAAACTTGTGAAGAGAACTTACATTCGAAAAACAGATGACTATGAGAATCGTGATTAGCATAACAAAGCAAACAACACATCATGTCCATATTCTTTCTACGCGAGATATCCCAATTCAAAATTATATCTTGAGTGAGTAACTTACGCCTCATGATAAGCCACATTAAAAAAGCATGACGCGGGATGCACTGACCGAACCAAACAACACTCTATCTCCAACTCTCGATGCCTAACTGAATCCCAAGTACGAGCCGTAGAAAAATCATGATTCTGATCCCCTTGGCGCTACATGAGTTTATCAGACTTATTCGGATCAATCGACATCTGATCCAGTTGGATAAGAACAGGTTAGATATATATCCCTCCAAGCGGCTGGCCATCTCCACGAATTGTCCGAAAACACATCAGAAACCTTAGACTCCATGTTGAACCCTGCATTAGCAATAACTCTAGGCGACAGGATCTGATCTAGTGGACCTAAGACACTCCAAGTATCGAACCAAGCTGAAGTATTTGAACCATTACCAATATCAGACCAAATGAACTTCCTCATACTCGTCCGAATCTGAAGAAGCTTTCTCCAAGACCAGCAACTAGCAGGAGCTCTACAAGCCCAAAAACTTTTACCTTTCAACCTGTATGAGTGAATCCACTGAACCCACAAAGATTCACGTCTCGAAAGAATACTCCAAATATGCGCCGTCATAAGAGCTTTATTAACATCACCAATCCGACGGATGCCTAACCCACCCTCATACTTAGGGACACAAACCGCTTTCCAAGAGACCTTAGCCCGACCTTTTTGAAACGCACTGTCATGAGACCATAAAAATTCCGCATCAAAGCCTCCAAACTAAGAATCACCCGAGAAGGCAAAATAAACACAGAAGACCAGTAAATATGCATCGAAGACAAGACCGAAACAATAAGTCGCAACCTGCCCGCAAAAGAAAGTAACTTATTCCTCTAATGCATGATACGTTTTTCAAGCTTCTCCACCATCACATAACAATCTTTATAAAGTAATCGAGAGGATATAAGTGGCACGCCCAAGTATCTCACAGGAAAATTACCCTCCTTAAAAGGCATAATATTCAAAATAGCAGTTTTAACATAAGATGGCACATTAGAGAAAAAAACTGTACTTTTCTGAACACTAGGCAATAAACCCGACATCTTTGTAAAAGAATTAAGGGACTTCATAATACACCTGGCTGACGCAATCTCACCTTTCGAGAAGATAAACAAATCGTCCGCAAAACAGATGTTGATAATCTGTTGACGTTCGCACTTGTTATGAAATTTAAATGAAGAATCAATCCTTACCGCATGCTGTAAGATAGCCGTAAGAATCTCCATAACCAGCGTAGATAAGTACGGAGAAATAGGATCACCCTGTCTTAACCCCCGGCTACCCTTGAAAAAACCATGAACATCACCATTAACACACACTGAAAACGTGGTAGTGGAGACACAAACCATAATCTAGTGAACCATGTTGGAATGAAACCCGAAACCAATCAAAATATTCTTGAGAAAACTCCAATCAACAGTATCATACGCCTTCTGAATGTCAACTTTGAACGCACATTTAGGGGGACCGATATTTCGGTGGTAGTTATGCATCAACTCTTGCGTTAACAAAATATTATCTGAAATTTTTCTACCCGGCACAAAAGCCGATTGGTTGACACTCACAATATCATTCAAAGCCATCTTAATACTCTCAGCAACAATCTTACTAATGCATTTATACATGACATTGCAACAAGCAATTGGATGATAGTCCGTGACCACAGACGGGGAAGGAATTCCCGAAGAAGCTTCCCTGTAACAAAAAAATCAATAACAGCATTCGAAACATCATTACCAATGATAGGCCAGGCGCTTTTAAAAAATCCAGCAGTAAAACCATCTGGACCTGGCGCCTTGTCCGAACCAATAAAAAACATCGCCTTCCTAACCTCTTCAGTTGTGACTGGACGGACCATATGAGTCGCAACATCCATATCCAACGTTTTAGAAAACAAATCAGGAGTAGGACTAAGAGACGTATCACCCTGGCATCCCAAAGAGTTCTCATAATGATCAACAAACGCTTTTTGAACCAAATCATCCTCAAACACATTCCCACTAGCATCCCGAATGACATCAATACGACTATAATGAATTTTGTTTTTGAGCGAGGAGTGAAAGAAGGCCGAATTCATATCACCAGCCACTAACCAGTCCACTTTGGACTTTTGCTTCAAAAATCGCTCCTCATCTAATAAGTCCTCCTGATAATCCCGACGGATACTAGTTTCCTCAACCCGAAGCGTCTCGCTAGCCGGTTCATTATCAAGCTCACGCTGAATCACATCAAGTCTATCTCGCAAGAGTGGAACTTTCTTATGCAAGTTGCCTTGCTGAAAAAGTAACACTCGTAAAGGAGATTTAAGCATCCGAAGTTTCTTTACGACAGAAAATTGAAACACACCACTAATACTCATATCCCAAATCCTCTTGACAATCCCCAAGAATTCAGGTTTATGGACCAGAAAATTTGCAAATTTGAAAGACCGATGTTTAGCTTTACTGACTTCCGGAATCTTGAGAACACACGGACAGTGGTCTGATAACCGGGACGGGTAGAACACTGCCACTGCACTCGGAAAACGGGCTATGAACTGAGTGTTACCCATTACTCTATCGAACTTTTTCATCAAACCAATCCCCTTCTTTGGCTTCTGATTCCACGTAAAATGAATACCTGAACGATTTAAATCAACCATCTCAATATCATCAACGCATGCTTGAAATTCCTTCATACTAGTAGAAACCGAAGAACATCCCATAGATTTATCTTCAAGATTCAACGCAGAATTAAAGTCGCCTAAGATAACCCAGGGTTCATTACAGACAAAATTTTTATGCAATGAGAGGTGATTCCAAAGCTCCCTACGAGTCACATAATAGTTTCCAGCATAAATAATTGAGCAAAAAACCATTCTTTTCACCTGTTTAAAGATCAGTTGCAGATGCATAACCTGATCAGACTCCGAGAGCACCATAACATCAAAAATATTAGGATTCCACCAAACAATAATTCTCGTGCCTTTATTACAACGAGCCCCATTAGACGTCCAGTGCCAAGAACGAAAGATTGACTTGCAAACTTTAGAAAGATTACTCACCTCCACGTGTGATTCAAAAATAGCACATAAACTTAAGTTAAAATCCTTAATTGCTTGTCGAACCTCAGTGTGCTTTATGGGCCGGTTCAAACCCCTAATATTCCAAGAAGCAATACTAACCATCATTAACCAACTTAGAAGGAGCGCTTGTCCCTTTTTTAACATCAGTTTTAACAGTTCCTTGCCTCAAAAAATCATCCATCTCATACCCATCCGTCTCGTTATAAACCTCGACTACCTCTTCCTCCTCCACATCCACATGGGCCGAACCTGATGTGTTACCACCCTCATCCACATTAATACTAGGATCGTTGAGAACATCAAAAGGATTCGAAATCAGAATGTTAGATGAGTTCGACCCTTTGACCGGCTCATCTTTTTTCATGGAAACCACCGGATTAGAACTAAGATCCCCTCCCTTACCCTTAGACGTAATAGGCCTATATTCAAATTTTTGCTTCGGTTTATTCACATTAAAACCAACCTTCCTAGCTGCCTTCTTACCTTGAACAGTCGTGTAACCATCATCGTCCACAGTGGGTTGCCGCTTAGAAGGGCCCCTCTCCTGAATCGGCTGCTTAAACTTCTTATCATGACCAGGAATCTTTCCATCTAGAGGTTTGCCATTAGATACTTTAGAAGCCTGCTTTGGACAACAATCCTCATTATGGCAAAAAACACAGCAACGACCACACCTATGGGGACACCATTCATATTCAACATAAACCTTCTCCTTAACAAATCCATCTCCATCAAGACAAGGAACCTTAATAGTCAACTCCTCCTTAAACTCAGAATCGGCTGAAATCTCAACCAGTGCCCGAGCAAAGCTGCTTCTACCCCATATATCTACGCACATCTACGCACATTGGATAATACACTCACTTTCTATCACTTAAGTCCCATCTACTACCGAACTGGTTGCCGGGGAGGCAACGGGGTTATTAGTTGATAGCGCTATTAGGTTTGGCACCCTCACACCGTACCGGGGAGGACGGGCGTGAACTAATGACCTTAAGCACTCGACCAATGTCTGATAGAGCATTGGGGAAGGGCAAACAAACTAACACCATCTTGCGGTATCGAGTAATTATCAACATGCGTTAAACTAATATTTGGTAACTAACCGTTTTTGATAAACTTTGAACTCGCCAGCGTTATGCTGATACACTTGTCTGCATGCTTGCGGGTCGTTAGATTCTTGGACATGGAACTTGCTATCTGGGATTGCTAGAGTGGTCGTGGGTCGAGCCTCTTGGAAACACGTGACAAGCCTATTGGTTTTCGTACATTTGGTTTTGAAACATTTGATTAATGATTTACTTCACGCTTCCGCTGAACGTATTGGTTTTAAGTAATGTTTTGAAAATGCCATATCGTAATAAATGGAAACTTTTATTTAATATCATGTTATAGTTCAATGTGACTGGTGGCTGGATCCTGGTACGTCACACGTCCCACGGGGTTTCCGCATGTGGTATTTTAGGGGTGTGACAGTTTGGTATCAGAGCCACTGGTTATAGTGAACTAGATTTTAAAACGTTTTTATAAAACCAGACTATAACCGAATAGTTTTGAAATCAACCATGACACTCAGCTCTAGATTGCAAGGTTCGTCTCTCGTTTACTTATTGCATTGCATAACTGTTTGGCCATATGATGGTATTGGACTGATATGTCACTTGATTGGCTGTTGAGAATTATACGTGTTAAATGTTGTTACGTGATATACTCGTATACTATGTGCTTAAATGTGTGTAAGTGCCTACGTGATTTCTTGAACATAAAACTGATAACTATTGGTAACCGTCATAGGGCTTGATTGACCAACTTGAAACAAGTAGATAACCAACCGAGCAATCTAAGGTGAGTTCACTGATCTTTTTCAAGCATTCGTCCCAGGGAAGGACAGCTGGTAAATATTCCAGGAAGGAATATTGGGTTATTGAGTTTAACTGGAATGTTAAACTGGGATGTTGGATAATACACTCACTTTCTATCTCTTAAGTCCCATCTACTACCGAACTGGTTACCGGGGAGGCAACGGGGTTATTAGTTGATAGCGCTATTAGGTTTGGCACCCTCACACCGTACCAGGGGGGGGGGGGGACGGGCGTGAACTAATGACCTTAAGCACTCGACCAATGTCTGATAGAGCATTGGGGAAGGGCAAACAAACTAACGCCATCTTGCGGTATCGAGTAACTATCAACATGCGTTAAACTAATATTTGGTAACTAGCCGTTTTTGATAAACTTTGAACTCGCCAGCGTTATGCTGATACACTTGTCTGCATGCTTGCAGGTCGTTAGATTCTTGGACATGGAACTTGCTATCTGGGATTGCTAGAGTGGTCGTGGGTCGAGCCTCTTGGAAACACGTGACAAGCCTATTGGTTTTCGTACATTTGGTTTTGAAACATTTGATTAATGATTTACTTCACGCTTCCGCTGAACGTATTGGTTTTAAGTAATGTTTTGAAAATGCCATATCGTAATAAATGGAAACTTTTATTTAATATCCTGTTATAGTTCAATGTGATTGGTGGCTGGATCCTGGTACGTCACACGTCACACGGGGTTTCCGCATGTGGTATTTTGGGGGTGTGACAGTTTGGTATCAGAGCCACTGGTTATAGTGAACTTGGTTTTAAAACGTTTTTATAAAACCAGACTATAACCGAATAGTTTTGAAATCGACCATGACACTCAGCTCTAGATTGCAAGCTTCGTCTCTCGTTTACTTATTGCATTGCATAACTAGTGTACCCTTACGTATGACATTACATGTGATTGCACATTTAGCACTATAGTATGAATTCATGTGTTGTTTGCCTGTATTATGTGATTGATAGCGTGACATTTCCTCTAGACCCTTGTGATCCATGTTTTGTGATGTCCTTTATCTTGCTACTCGAATCCAAGGAACCTTTTAGCGTGAGTTAAGAGGAGCTGAGATAAGCATGCAAATCTCATTATCATTATGGGTGCACACATTATAATAATGTGGGGTGCATGAGAGTCCCAGTGAGGCTTAACTCGTGTGAAGGGGGTTGAGTTCCATTATCTGACATAATGGTAGCATTTATAAATATGTGGAAGTCATAGCGATGTTTGACTCCTACTCAATCCCGAACCTCAAATTTTTCCACTTTTCCTATATAGAATCATGAGTGTGCGTGGTGGACGTAACGGGGGACGTGGTGGTGGCCGCGGCGGTGGACATGGCAACATTGTAATGTCCCAGGCAGAACTAACCGACTTGATCAATACTCATGTGGTTGAAGCCTTAGCAACTCAGCAAGCTGGTATGACATATACCGAACGCTCTTTATTCCTGTGTCGTGTACTCGACTCTCACTCGTGCGTTGTTTTTCTCTCGTCTTTAGGTCAACCTGCGAATCAGAACAACCCAGCTGCCTGCACGTTTAAGACATTCATGGACTGTAAGCCACAGACTTTTAGTGGAACTGAAGGAGCAGTGGGACTACTCCGTTGGTTTGAGAAAGCTAAGTCAGTTTTTGCTATGTGTAACTATCCCGCAAGGGACAGGGTGAAGTATGTTACGGGCACACTAGAGGATGGCGCCTTAACCTGGTGGAATGCTCAGGTGCAGATGTTAGGCATCGAGATGGCGAATGCAACTACTTGGGATGATTTCAAGGAGTTGATGCGGGAGGAGTACTGCCCACGCGATGAAATTCAGAAGTTGGAAAACGAGTACTAATATTTGAAGATGGAGGGGTCCGAGATCGAGCCTTACACGAAACGATCTCACGAACTGGCGAATATGTGTCCTAACTTATCACGACCACCACATCAGATAATTGAGCTGTATATCAACGGCTTGGCGTCGCAGGTCAAGGGTTTAGTTACTGCTGCAAACCTTGACAACTTGCCTCGAATATTTCGTTTAGCACACAAGATTACGGACCAGGAGGTCGAGCGTGGTTCGCTACCACTTTGTGTTTCTGCTACTACCGCTACTGCTATAGCTACCACACCTTCTAATGATAACAAGCGTAAATCGAACGATACGGACAAGGTGTCCAGCGCAAGTCAATCACAGAAAAATCCTGACAACAGCAACGGTCGTAGTTTCAGCCAGTCATCCTCTGTTAATCAAGGTCAGGGTAGCAATCCAAACCAAGGCCCCTACGTGGGAAGGCAGCCAAAGTGTAACAAGTGCAACTATCATCATCGTGGACCGTGTACCCGAGCCTGCCATAGGTGTGATAAGGTGGGCCATATGGCAAAAGACTGTAGGGCTCCATTTCCAAGGCAGCAACAACAGCAGCCGCAACAACCGCAAAGGAAGCAACCCCAACAGAACCAAGGCAATAGGAAAGGATGCTTCCAGTGTGGGGACGAGGGTCACATTAAACGAGATTGTCCCCAGTTGAATCAGAACGCCAATAACAACGGAAACAACAACCGTTAGAATAACTACAACGCGGGAAATAACAATAACAATGCTGGGAACAACAATGGGAATAATGGTGGTAATGGTGCACGCGGAAGAGTATTTACGATTGGCGCTGGGGATGCTAGGAACGATGGCAATGTCGTGACTGGTACATTTTCTATGAACAACCTTTTTGCTTCTGTATTATTCGACTCTAGTGCTGATTGGAGTTATGTGTCCTTGAAGTTCAGTCGACAGTTAGGGCTAACTCCAACGCCTCTTGAGACCAAACATGTAGTAGAATTGGCTGATGGTAAGTCAATTGAAGCCTCACACGTTCTTATAGGGTGCAAACTCGATCTTGTGGGTCGAGTGTTCGACATTGACCTTCTTCCTGTTACTCTTGGTAGTTTCGACGTAGTGGTTGGTATGGACTGGTTGTCTAAGCACCGCACTGACATACTTTGTAAGGAGAAAATCGTACGTATACCACTTCCTGGTGGAAAATCACTGTCTGTTCAAGGTCATCGAAGTGGTGAAATGGTTGGCATCATTTCGGCTATGAAAGCCCCGAAGTGTTTACGGAAGGGCTATCCTGCTATTCTAGCGCTTGTCACCGACGCTCAACCTGAGGAAAGGAGGATCGAAGATTTACCCGTTGTTCGTGAGTTTCCTGATGTTTTTCCCGAAGAACTTCCAGGTTTGCCACCACACCGTCAGGTGGAATTTCAGATAGATCTTACGCCAGGGGCAGCCCCGATCACTCATGCTCCTTACCGTCTTGCGCTAAGGGAGTTGCAAGAACTGTCTAATCAACTCCAAGAACTGTTGGATAGAGGCTTTATCCGACCCAGTTCTTCGCCCTGGGGAGCCCGAAGAAGAAAGATGGGTCTTTCCGTATGTGTATCGACTATCGGGAACTCAACAAGGTGACCGTCAAGAACCGTTATCCCGTACCACGTATCGACGATCTATTTGACCAGTTGCAAGGGTTAAGTTTCTATTCGAAGATCGACTTAAGATCGGGCTATCATCAGATGAGAGTCCGATAGTCCGAGAGGAGGATGTCTCTAAAACAGCTTTTCGAACACGGTATGGACATTACGAGTTCTTGGTCATGCTATTCGGGTTAACTAATGCTCCAGCGGTTTTCATGGACCTCATGAACCGTGTGTGCAAGCCGTATCTCGATGATTTTGTCATCGTGTTTATTGATGACATCCTGATCTATTCTAAGAGCAAGGAGGACCATGAGCGGCTCTTGCGTCTTATCTTGGAGCTCCTGAGGAAGGAGAAACTCTACGTGAAGTTTTCTAAGTGCGACTTCTGGATTCGAGAAGTACACTTCCTTGGCCACATAGTCAACGAATTGGGAATACACGTGGATCCAGCTAAGATCGATGCTATCAGAAATTGGGCGGCACCGAAGAATCCTTCGAAGGTGCGACAATTTCTTGGTCTCGTCGGGTATTATCGCAGATTTATTAAAGACTTCTCAAGGATCGCTCAACCTCTCACTACGTTGACACAGAAAGGGGTTGTGTATTCCTGGGGAACGAAACAAGAAGACGCTTTCCAGCTTCTGAAACAAAAACTCTGCAGTGCACCAATCTTGTCCTTACCTGAGGGTACCGATGATTTCGTGGTGTACTGTGATGCTTCTATTCAGGGTCTCGGTTGTGTGCTGATGCAACGCGAGAAGGTGATAGCTTACGCCTCTCGACAGTTGAAGATTCATTAGAAGAATTACACGACTCACGACTTGGAGTTGGGAGCCGTGGTATTTGTGCTAAAAATCTGGAGGCATTACTTGTACGATACTAAATGCACCATTTATACCGACCACAAGAGCCTTCAGCATATCTTTGATCAGAAGGAGTTGAATATGCGACAACGTCGCTGGGTGGAACTCTTAAATGATAATGACTGTGCAATCAAGTATCATCCATGCAAAGCTAACATTGTAGCTGATGCCCTTAGTCGGAAGGAAACGAAACCCAAACGTGTCCGCGCTTTGCAGCTCACCATTCACTCAAATCTACCTGACCAGATTCGTTCTACTCAAACTGGAGCGCTGAAGGACGAGAACCTTAAAGCCGAAGCCATGCGGGGCTTGGAGAAACAACTTGTGGAAAGATCTGACGGTATTCGCTATTTTATGGAGCGAATATGGGTTCCTTTGTATGGAAACCTTAGAGAGCTTGTGATGGACGAAGCACACAAGTCCCGCTACTCTGTTCACCCGGGTTCTGATAAGATGTATCAGGACCTAAAAGTCATATATTGGTGGCCGAAGATGAAAGCCCACATCGCGACGTATGACAGTAAATGCTTGACTTGTGCAAAGGTTAAGGTGGAATACCAGAAACCGTCTGGATTACTTCAGCAACCGGAAATACCCATGTGGAAATGGGAACAGATTGCCATGAATTTTGTCATCGGTCAACCTAGAACTCAAAACGGAAACGATACCATTTGGGTGATCGTCGACCGTCTGACGAAATCAGCGCACTTCCTTGCAATCAAGGAAACAGAAAAGTTTTCGCAGCTTGCTTGCATATATTTGAAAGAGGTGGTTTCTAGGAACGGGGTGCCAACCTCTATCATTTTCGATCGTGATCCGCGTTTCATATCCGATTTGTGGCAAACGATGCACAAATCATTTGGCTCACGTCTTGACATGAGCACTGCTTATCACCCTCAAACGGACGGTCAAAGTGAACGAACCATCCAGACACTTGAAGACATGTTGCGAGCATGTGTGATTGATTTTGGTAAAGGTTGGGAAAGACACTTACCCTTGGGAGAGTTTTCCTACAATAACAGTTACCATTCCAGTATTCAGGCAGCTCCGCTCGAGGCACTGTACGGGCGAAATGCCGAACACGGGTCCAGAACTTGTACTTGAAACCTCCGAAAAGATTGTCCATATTCGAAACCGTATGGCGGCAGCGCGTGACCGCCAGAAAAGCTACGCGGATAAGCATAGGAAACCCCTGGAGTTCGCTGTAGGCGATCGTGTCATGTTGAAGGTCTCACCCTGGAAGGGTGTGGTGCACTTTGGGAAGCGCGGCAAACTTAACCCACGATACGTTGGACCATTCAACATTTTGGAACGGATCGGTAAGGTGGCGTACAAACTCGAGTTACCTGATGAATGGGGTAACGTTCAAGATGTCTTTCATGTCTCAAACCTAAAGAAGTGTTTATCCGATGAAACATTTGTTGTACCGTTGCAAGAGATCAAGATTGATGATAAGTTACAATTTGTGGAGGAACCTATTGAAATCATGGACCGGGAAGTTAAGGTTCGTAAACATAGCCGAATCCCAATCGTGAGAGTTCTCTGGAACTCAAGACGTGGATCGGAGTTCACATGGGAACGCGAGGATCAGATGAAGCTTAAGTATCCTCAATTGTTCAAAACGGCCGAGTCAAATCCTGATGCGACTGGTGAATTTCGGGACGGAATTCCCTTTCAAGTTGGGGATGATGTGGCACCTGAGGAAAATCAACTGTCATCTTAATCTGTCACTTCACTTTTCCGCTTCTGTTTACCAAATTTCGGGACGAAATTTCTTTCAAGTTGGGGATGATGTGACAACTCGTATTTTTGAACCCTTTCCTTCAGTACTGATCGTTCCATGCTTCGTCGTACATTGTAATTTCTTGACTGCTATGTGAATTGTGTAACTGTTATGTGATTTGTGTTTTGATAATTATTATGTGGATGGATTAAATGATAAATTGGTCATGTGTTATAAAAATCCAAACCATATACCACCCTCGGGCCGCACACCCCTTTGCGAGTTGACCCAATCCGTCGAGCCCAAGAGTAGGCCCGGTTCCTTACTCGATCACATACATCACTTGGGTATGGCATACACTCCTCATAATTGTTGCAAACACCAAAACTTAGCAAAACCCTAGCTCTCTTTCCCCCTCAAGCAAACTGACGGCATCCTTTGGTCCATCTTGAAGAATCTCCTTGATTTCCACCTTGTTCTTTCGGTTAGTATGTTCCCATCATTATTCAATTTGATTCTCTTGTTGCACATGCTTGTGTTGTTACAAGTTAAGGTGTTAGGGTAATAGAACCTTTTGTGAGATTGTATTCATAGATCAGAATTGAATGGTTGGTTGTGAGAATCCTTACGAATGATGAAACTATGTGTTGTGTTGAAACAGTCTTGGGTTTAGATTGTTGGTTTATGATATTATGATAATTTTGATCTAGAATTGATAAATAGAGTGCCATTGAATCGATTAGTATGCATGCTTGTTGATCGAGTTGGATGATGTTTAAGATTGGTTTTATTATTCCGATTTAAGCGATGAAACATGATCATACGTTAGTGATTATGTTGATGATGATATGTGTACATCAGATCATGATTTCGATGTGGATATGGTAGGTAATTAGGGTTGTATGAATGTATTTCATTGTTGCTAAAAGTTGTTGTTTGATTTGGATGGAAACATGCTAAATTGATAACTGATGTTACGAAAATAGTGGACAATCAAGAAGGAAAGCAGTTACACCTCCTGGGTCTCGACTGGGGTTGCGAGTCGAGACCTCATGGTTCCGACTCGAGACCAGACGCCATAAAAACTAGAGGACCTGAGACCCACTGGTTGCGAGTCGATACCAGTGTTGTTTCGACTCAGGTTGCGACTCGAGACCGTGGAATTTTGTAAGTGCAGTCATCACTCGAGACCTTCGGTTGCGACTCGAGATCGTTGGTTTCGAGTTGAGACTCCGGGTTGCGAGTCGAGACCTCCTAGCCTCGACTGATGATTGCTTGAATGAAATGTTTTTTTTTTGGCCACATGCGGGTTGCTGGGCCCGACGTGCACCGAGTCACACAAGTATAGGGGCATCATACTATTGGGCCATATGATGGTATTGGACTGATATGTCACTTGATTGGCTGTTGAGAATTATACGTGTTAAATGTTGTTACGTTATATACTCGTATACTATGTGCTTAAATGTGTGTAAGTGCCTACGTGATTTCTTGAACATAAAACTGATAAGTATTGGTAACCGTCATAGGGCGTGATTGACCAACTTGAAACAAGTAGATAACCAACCGAGCAATCTAAGGTGAGTTCACTGCTCTTTTTCAAGCATGCGTCTTGGGGAGGGACATCTGGTAAATATTTCGGGGAGGAATATTGGGTTATTGGGTTTAACTGGAATGTTAAACTAGGATGTTGGATAATACACTCACTTTCTATCACTTAAGTCCCATCTACTACCGAACTGGTTGCCGGGGAGGCAACTGTCACATCCCGACCACGTAAAACAACAAACCATGGCGGAAACGTCGGGGAGTGTTGTGGCAGAATTATTGTTTCACAACCAAGGATACAAAAAGAGTTTTGTTTTATTTATTCATTAAGTAATTTACATTGTTTTAACACAAAACAAACGAATTCGGTGTTTTTCCAATGTTCCTACATTGATACTCTGGTTTAATTAGTTAAGGATTGATTTTCGGCTTTAGGGTATAAGGATTAGGGTTTTCTTCTGGTTCGTGTTCTTTGTTCTCTTGGTGCGGTGGTCTTCTTCTGGTTTGCATGGTGTTTTCAGCTTCGTTGTTTAAGGGAGAGTTGTGTTTCTTCTAATGAATGAACGTGGTAATCATGGGAGTAACATCCCATCTGATCAGTTGAACCAGGGATTGTTCGATGAGTATGGGTATCCTTTATCTCCGGCTGCAACTGATGATATCAATGATCCCCATGAATCTCCCATTCTTCAAGAAGTCTCCGCACTGATGATATCCTTTATCTCCATCCAAAGAAAAACAAAACGCCAACTAGACTATCCTCTAGGCAAAAGCAACCTGACACAAACTAATCAGCCGCCATCGTCATCCACATGATCCCCATGAATCTCCCATTCTTCAAGAAGTCTCCGCACACTTGTAGTGTTCTTTAATCTAGCTCCCATCAGCTTGTATCTGACCGTGTTTAAAATAATTTCACTAAGTTTCTCCGGAGGTCTCAACTGATTTTTGAAAATTCTAGCATTTCTTTCCTGCCAAATAAAGTACACAGCAGCCGCAACCAGAATTTTAGCAACATAAGTCATAGCCGATTTAGATCTAGAACGAACCAGCAACCAATCCACTATATCAGTCCATTTCGGACTAACATCACCCATATTCACCTTGTTTCGAATTAGATGCCAAACTTGAGATGAAAAGTTGCATTCAAAAAATAAATGCGGATGTGAGTCGAAATTCTGATAACACAACATGCAACACATCATATTCATGTTCTTCCTCCGCGAGATATCCCACTTTAGAATTTTATCTTGAGTTAACAACTTACGTTTAAGGACCAGCCACATCATAAAAGCATGTCGAGGAATACACTGCGAAAACCAAACAATATTACACCAATTAACTTCTGGAGCCGTGTACCGAACCGACTGCCACACACATGAAGAGGAGAACTCCCTTGTATCACTACCATCTTTCCATACCAATTTGTCATGATTTGTTGGAATTAATTGTACTTGGTCTAACTGAATAAGAACTGGAAAAAGATCTCTCCAAGCCACAGGCCAAGACCAAGAACCCTGCGAATAGATGTTAGCCACAGAATCATCTAGTTTAAAATCTGCATCGGTAATGGTTCTAGACGAAATAAAATCACCAAGAGGCCCTATATCACACCAATAATCGAACCAAGCAGATGTATCAACTCCATTACCTAAAACCGACCATATATGTTTCCTGATAAGAGGCCGTAATTGCACTAATTTTCTCCAAGACCAGCAGCAATTAGCTTGGGTTTTACACACCCAAAAACTCTTGCCTTTTAACCGGTAACTGTGCACCCAATCCACCCATAAAGAATCCCGTTTAGACACGATACTCCAAATATGAGAAGACATAAGAGCCTTATTCATATCCCTAATCCGTCTAATTCCCAACCCTCCTTCATACTTCGGAGTACACACGGTCTTCCAAGAAACTTTAGATTTACCTTTAGAAAACACACTCTCTTGAGACCAAAGGAAATTTCGCATACAAGCTTCAAGCTCAAGAACAATACGGGTCGGCAACATAAAAACAGAAGACCAATAGATGTGCATAGCTGAGAGAACTGAAGTAATAAGTTGTAATCTACCAGCAAACGAAAGCAACTTGTTCCTCTAATGCGTTATACGTTTTTGTAAACGATCGACGATCACTCGACAGTCACTATAACCGAGTCTGGAAGAGATCAGAGGCACACCCAGATATTTAACAGGCAACGATCCTTCCACAAACGGCATTAACTCCAAAATATCCTCTTTGACATGGCCATTGACATTGCAAAGGAATATCGTACTTTTCTGATTATTCGGCACTAACCCCGACATCTTCGTGAACTTAGATAGAGATGTCATAATACACCTAGCCGAATTAACTTCTCCTCTAGCAAAAAGGAACAAATCATCCGCAAAGCAAAGATTGACAATCTGCTGTTTTTCGCATTTATTATGAAATTTAAAGGAAGAATCAATACGAACCGCATTCTGCAGGATGGCCGTCAAAACCTCCATAACTAAGGTAAAGAGATAAGGGGATATTGGATCCCCTTGCCTTAAACCTCGCTTGCCTTTAAAGAACCCATGAACCGAACCATTGACACACATAGAAAAGGAAGTAGTCGAGACACACACCATGATCCACTCAATCATCTTTTCTTTGAACCCAAACCCAAACAGAGCACTTTTTAGAAATCTCCAGTCAACCGTGTCATAAGCTTTCTGGATATCCACTTTAAAAGCACACCTTGGAGGACCCGTCTGTCTATGATAATTATGCATTAATTCTTGAGTCAACAAAATATTGTCAGAAATTCTCCTACCAGGAACAAAGGCCGATTGATTAATACTAACGATATCATTCAGAGCACCTTTAATTCTATCCGCAAGGATTTTACTGATACATTTGTATAAGACATTACAGCAAGCAATCGGCCGATAGTCAGTGACTGCCGAAGGGGTAGGAATTTTCGGAATAAGCACAATATTAGTGTGATTCAATTCACGAAGAAGGTTTCCTGTCTCAAAAAAATCAATGATAGCACAAGTAACATCATTACCAACAATATGCCAGGCACTCTTGAAAAAAGCCGCTGTATAACCATCAGGGCCCGGAGCTTTATCAATACCAATAGAAAACATCGCCTTTTTCACTTCATCCGCCGAGACTTGGCGAATCATATGACCAGCAACCTGAGGAGATAGAACTTTAGAGAATAAATCCGGAGCCGGAGAAAGAGAAATATCACCTTGAGTACCGAAAAATTTCTCATAATGCTTAACGTTTGGTTGGAAAACCGTATCACCCTCATAGAAGTTCCCTTCCGAATCTTTAATTACCTCTATTCGGCTACAATGATTTCTAAGTTTCAGAGATGAGTGAAAGAAAGCCGAATTCATATCCCCCGCACTTAACCAATCAACTTTAGACTTTTGTTTCAGAAAACGTTCTTCGTCTAACGTTGCTTCTTGAAGGTCACGACTTATCAAACACTCGGCTGCCCGAAGATCAGCATTAGCAGGATCACGATCAATCTTTTGCTGTATGTCATCTAGATCCAATCGCAGATTTTCAACTTTTTTATGAAGATTACCTTGTTTGAATAATAAAGACCGCAACGGGTGTTTAAGTAAACGAAGCTTTTTAACCACTCTAAACTGATGAACACCATTAACGTTAGTACTCCACTTGCTATTAACAATCTCTAAAAACTCAGGTTTATACACCAGGAAATTAGCAAACTTAAAAGACCTCGGCTTCAGTCTACTAGAATCCGGGAACGAGAGAATACAAGGACAGTGATCCGATAGTCTATACGGTTTAAACATGGCCACAGAATTCGGAAATTCAGCTATAAATTCCGTATTTCCCATCACTCGGTCAAGTTTTTTCAGCAAACCTACCCCATTCTTTGGCTTTTGACTCCATGTAAATTGTATCCCTATACGGTTTATATCAACAACTTCAATATTATCCACGCACTCTTGAAAGTCTCGCATACCAGCAGAAATCAATGAAGTTCCCATCGAGTTATCCTCAATGTTAAGAGCCGTGTTGAAATCGCCCATAATGCACCAAGGTTTATCCTTAACAAGGGCTTTATGCATTACAAGATTACTCCATAACTCTTTCCGGGTCATATAATAATTAGCAGCATAAACAACTGAACAAAACAACATTCTTTTATCCAATTTGAAAACAAGTTGAAAATGCATAACCTGATTAGATTGCGCCAAGATCATGACATCAAAAATGGCCGGATTCCAACCAATAATAATTCTAGTGCCTTTATTACAGCAACCTCCATTCGAAGTCCACTCCCAACATCTAAAGACTGACTTGCAAACTTTACCCAAATTACCAACGTCGACATGAGACTCTAAAATAGCACACAAACTGAGATTAAACTCTTTAACTGCTTGCCGAACCTCCTTCTGTTTAAGAGGGCGGTTCAACCCCCTTATATTCCATGCCGCAATGCTAACCATTGGAAACTATCGGAGAAGGAGTGCTTGCTCCTTTACTTTTAACATTAAGAGTACCTTCCGTCAAAAACCCATCCATTTCGTTTTCCACCTCTATAACCTCTTCCTCATCAGATTCATCATTATTCAGCCCCGATGTCTTGTTACTAGTGCCCGCCTCATCTTCCACTTCATTAAGAACATCAAAGGGGTTATTCGATATTACATTCATAACACCCGCATCTTTTTTGGCGTCGCCTTTTGGTTTAGAACCAACAGGACGATATTCAAATTTAGACTTTTGCTTATTAACAGGAATACCAACTTTCTTAGCAACTTTCTTACCATACACTCCTATGTATCCGTCTTGATCCACAACAGGCATCTTCTTAACAGGATGATTCTTTTGAACATTCCGATTGTGATTCTCATACACAGGTTTAGTTGGTTTCTTCGGTTGTTTCGGGCAACTATCAGTGGAGTGACCGAAAACACAGCAGTTAGCACACCGATGCGGACTCCATTCATACTCAACATACATAGTCTCTTTAATGAAACCCTCCCCTTCCAGTTCAGGAATTGCCATTGTAATCTCTTCTCGAAACTCATTCTCAGCCGAGACCTCAATCAAAGCTCTAGCATAGCTACTTCGACCCCAAGCGTCGATACACATAGACGTAGTAAAAGAATCCAGCATTTTTGGTTCCCCAATAGTAGTTGCAATCAAGCTAAGACCATCCTCCGTATAAGCCGCTAAAGGAACTTCATGAATTTTGACCCACACCTGAACCTTCTTAACCTCCTTCTTTTCTAACTTAGTTGTTGGAGTCCAGACATCCAGAAATAATGGCTGTGATCTAATAATCCAAGGCCCGTCCTTCAGAACATTCGACAATCCAACTTCATCATTAAATTTAAAGAAGAAAAAACCATTCGCGTTCATCATAGTTTTTAATAAGCCATACTTCTTCCAATTCGTTCGAACAAAATAATCAACTACAGGGAAAGCAATCCGATCTCCTAAAAAATACCCATAAAGAGTATTAGCCAGCTTATCTTGCACTGATCGAACAGATTCCCTCGGCAAAACAACATCACAACCATCTTGTATTGCGGAACTAGCAAGTGATCGAAAGTTTACTTTCTTCAATCCATTAGCAGCCACTGTATCTGCATATGACATCGGTTTGGAAGTAGTGCCCTTACTCTGCTGGTTTACATAATTATCCCTACCCTCATAATTTAAACCCGCAGCCTCATATTCCGGTGACTGAACCGGAACGTTAACATCCTCTTTTAAAACAGGTTCAACCGGAACAGTAATTTTAGACAACTCATCAATGACGTTGAACTTACCAGGTTCACTTGCAGCCGACGACACAACACCTCTCCTCGGCATCAGCGTTTATCTTCAATATCGACTACCCGAGACGCTAAACCCTGGATTCTTGTAGGAGGCTTTCCACGATCAAAAATCATGTTTTCCCCATATACTTGCTATGTTCATATAGTACACATATAGTACATGATTTCATCCATGTTTTTGCTATGTATGTTCATTTAGCATACTTAGTACATTGTTTTCACATAACATGCTTAGATTTGGTATGACATTTGGTTTGTTTAACGGCTCAAAAATACGTTCATTAACATTGATCACGCCGCTCGGTAGTATGTAGTGGTACCATAGGAATTGACAACTCCCATTCCCGGCTTCCTAGGTTTGTTTGGAAGTAAGGAATGACTGAATCCGATATACATAATTTTGATAAACCTTTAATTTGTTTAAGGGTTTGTCTCCACAGTCGCAAGGCCTGAATGTATGCGATAAACGTTACCGCATAGATGTGTGTATCAATAAAGCATTGATTTTACAAAACATAACTTTTGATTTAAACTATGATTTATTCAAATACATTGTTTTATACATTTTACTTATGGTTTGAGTAGATACTTTTTATTTGCCATACATAAAATTTGATTATACATGAACATTTTTACATTGGTTTAAACAATACATTTTGGTGGTTTATTTGGGTAAGTGACTTAAATAACGAGGCGACGTGTAATATGATAAAAGCATGGTGGATACGCCGCTGGTACTTCCTATATATAAGTGCTTTTATGATATTACATATCGTAGCGTTATTTAAACCACTTCAATTTATACGAAAACATGATGCATCTCACATAAATGACATAATTTATGCAAATCCTTTTTACTTGGTTATTCATTTAACCTCACACCTTTCTTTTATAACATCTGATTTCCTTATAAAGTTTCGTATGATTTATAAAAGAAAACACTTTTAATAAGATCCATGACTAACTTTTTGTTAAACATTTCCTTCAACTACAAGTCATGAATCCTAAATCAATAAACCTATGTATCTCACAGGCATTTTTATGCTGACGTACCTATTTTCACATGTGTTTTCAGGAGCTGATGCATAGGATTGGTCAAGATACACTTAGGCGGACTTGGGCCTGAGTGACATAAAATGAAGCAAGAATAGTTTAATTACGTTATGTACTCTTTGTTTTCTTTGTTTTAAGACAATGTAACCACTTTGTTAATAAATAAAATGAAACTTTAAATACCATGGTTGTGAAACAATAATTCTGCCACTCCATTCCCCGACGTTTATGCCACAGTTTGTTATTTTACGCGGTCGGGGTGTGACATGTAGCTTCCCAAGCAAAAAGGATTTAGAATGGGTGGTTTTTTCTCGATCAAATAGAAACCGAACTAAGAGTGATTTTGTGACACCTGTGCTCTGTAATCGATGTACGATGTAAAACAATGTCAATTATCAATAAAACAATGTGATTTGGTGTTATTATGTGTGTATTTGTGTTTGATGATTTTACGTTTTGATTCGAGTTCGGTTTCAAGCTTTAAATCGCTTTCTGGAAAGTTATACGCAAACTAGTGCGTAAACGCAGTCAGTTTAACGCGACAAACACTACGGAATAGTGACATAGGCTTAACATACCTTAAATAACCGAAACATAACTTAGAAATAAGTTTTGGAAGGTTTGGTGTGTCAAAATCAAGTTTGTTCGATCGCAGGGACTATTTGTGTCAAATTGCGAAAGTATGCCGATTCGTATGGTAACGAACGTTCCGGAACTTGATCATAAGTTAAACATACCTTAAATATCCTTTACATAGCTTAGAAATAGGCTTTGAGGGTTTGGTATGCGAAAATAAACTTTTTGATCAAACAGGGGCTAAAAGCGTCAAAAGTGCATAAGTTTGCATTTTCGCGCATATCTTACGTTCTGAATATATCCGGACATCCAAAAATTTTTGTAATCATTAAAATATGTTATTTTAGTGATTGGAATGCAAAAGCTTCATTCGTTTCACAATTTGGATCGTACACGCGTTCGTTACGACTTCCGTCGTAATTAACCGATCAACGCAACCGTACGACCAAACGAACTAACATCCGAGATGTTTTCAAGCATATTTCATGTTCCCCATGCTTTAACATCATTGTGGAGCTTGAAAATGGGCTTGATGGGTGTTAGAAGTGCCGAAACGCGACGAAACAAGGTGCATGGGCTAAACTGTCAATTTCTGAAAGTTGCCTGGTCTGCAGGTCCCATACGGACCGTATGGGTATCTGCTTATGGTCCGTAAGCTATCACCAGCTCAGCAGAATTCATAAACATTGAATCTAGCTTTCCAGCCTGTTTTGATGGTTTTAATCCCTGAAATTCTATACCATTTGATTGTTTTTAGTGTCCCCTTGTATTGTAAAACCTTGTGCCCACATGTATGGTCTTGATCAAAGCTCAATTATCAAGAAACGATCCTAACGGTTGTGGGAATTCTATAAATACCCATATAAGTTTCACTCATTTCTCACACTCTTGGTCTGAATTGCTCTAAGTTGAAGTTCAAAACTTCATATCTGAGTATTTTGGATCAAGATCTTCCTAGCTTGTACCCTTTCATGCTCGTTTATGTATTTCAAGCGTAAAAGTCAAACAGTGTTTGACATTCTGCTTTGACCACGAATTGGTCAACACAAAGTTCGTTCGAACTTTGCAACGTGAGCGTAATCACGATGGTTATAGCCCTTGTGACTATACCTACTGATTACCACATTTATTAGGCATAGTGACGAGTGATAGTTTCGGCCAAAATGCGTATTTATGCGTATTTTGCAACCAAACTATTCTTGGGTATCAAAACCCTTTGTTTTGATATCAAAACCTGTTTTCTAACTTAGTTAAACATGTTTAACTCGTCACTTTTAGTCTAGTGCTTGTATAGGGTCGTAAGTCAAGCGGTCTTGACAACCGCTTAGACTTTCGAACTCGACCCGTTTGGTCGATCATTAGGATCCGACCAAGCATGTTTAGTGACCATAGTTGTATAGGGAATAACCTTCCGAGGTTATACCTTATGGTCACTTAGTTTAATTAGTTGTATGATAGGTAGTTTATATGCCTTAGGAAAATGACCGAAATGCCTTTTTCATGCATAATTGGATTTTAAGCATATGTAACCTAAACTTTTCTCACTTAACTGATTATGCAACATATTTAAACATGTTTAGGCATATAATACTTGTCATAGGACTAGTTAGGCGTCTCGAACGCGCATTTGCGCGAACGACACGTTAAAGTAGCGTAAGGTACCTTAATGGGTCGTAACGGGTCGAAAACACTTAGGATAGGTTCCGTTTTTGGATGTAGGCTTCATTAAACCATATCGCATGAGTTCCAATACTCATTTGGTTTGCGAGACCTCATTCTATCCGATCTCCAATTTAGGTGTCGATTTATTGACTTAGCAATCCGATTACTAGGTGCTACTTGATTTCTTGGGTTTGCTTGAGCTTGTTGAGTTCTTTAGATTGATGATACTTTACACTTCGATGTGAGTACATAGTTCCCCTATTTTACTGTTTTACTGTTTTCAATTGTTTTGGGGTGATTCATATGTGTTAAATGTTTTTAACGATGGTTTCAAAAATGATTAATCTGGTTTATATTAAACTAATAACGATTTCGATAATGTGAACAAACTTGTTGGACGTAACTTCATGGAATCATTTGTGAATTATCATAAGTAAATTTGAGTAAAGGAGAATATCATAGTAAAAACAACCCTAATTTCTCTCTCTAGCATGGCGATTTTGGATCCTCTTGCAACCTTCGATTTTTCTTCGTGATCTTTGTATAACAGTCTGATTATTAGAGTGTTGATTCATCAATACTTCTAGGGTTTCTGTCTTTCTTTTACGTCGCCTTCCTTTACTGTGTGTTTCGACTCTATTGGAATAGTGATTAGGGTTTATCGGTCCTACTGGTTGGGCAGTAACCTTGATTCACCTGAGTCCCTATTTCGATTTGATTAGTTGCATGCTGTAAAGAGCTAGATTAGGGTTTGTTCTTGTCTTGTTTGGTCGGCTAGATTTTCTTGATTTCTCGCTGTTTCGATTGCATGGAAGGAAGAAGTGACGGTATTAACCTTTGGATGATGGAACTATACATGGGACTGAAGATAAAACACCACCGGTTCGTGGTATTGGGTTACAGGTAACAAATATAGAGGGCAATACTCTAATGCCTAGACGTGGAATCTACTCAACCAACAACACGTCGGTCAATGATGGTTTGTTCGAAATCTCTAAACCTGTGGAGCTGAATGCTGAATGGGGATATGGAGGTGGATACACGGCAGCGAAGAAGGATTCCCATGCAAACCCTAGCAGTACGGATGTTGGCAACGTGGAGAGTAACACGAGTCAAGTGGATAATTCGAAAACTGCCATTAACAAGCCTATCTCGTTTGCGAAGGTTGTTCAAACCCAGAAGGAACCAGTTAAAGTTAACTTCAGGAAGTTGGAAACGGAGGAGAAGATGGATGGGGTGGACGTTGTTATTCCTGTTGACTCGGTCAAACAGGTAAATGATCGATTTGCTAATACGTTATATGGCTATTTCCTGGGTAAACGGCTGGCGTTTCCAGTTGTTGAATACTTTTTTTTTTTGGGTAAAGGGATTACCCCGGTAAATTTTATAAATGAAAAAATAAGAACAAGAGCATGCCCGAAAAGGACACGCCAACTAGGCTTGACATACCAACGCCTAGGACACAAGAAAAAACACAGCCCACAAACAAACCATCCAAGAAACAACCTAGCACAAAATGACCACAACTAAACAAACATCGACTAAACAAATAAATTCAGCTAGCCCGGATCGTTGGCCTCATCATCAGAACCAATCTTCCACGTCCTCAGCAGGCTCTCAATACTCGATTGTCTTCTAAACTTGAACCCCATTAACCGTAAACGGACAACTTTCTTAATCCTCTGAATCACCGCATTCTGATCAGCAGATACGTTGGAAAATAGACAGTTATTTCTCTCTTGCCATATGAAGTAAGCCGAAGCCGCAATAACCAGCTTGCATATAATATGCTCTGTCTTCTTCGAGCTTGCATTTTGTTCCATCCAGGTCATAATCGATTGCCAAGTGCTATCCACGTTACCCATTTGAACCATACCCTTAATTTCGTTCCACACTTTTGAAGCAAACGAACACTGAAAGAACAAATGATCTCTAGAGTCCCGATTAATTCTACAAAGCGGACAACACATGAGGTTTAAATTCGTTACACTTCCCACCTCCCAAGCAGCAAGCCGGTCTTGAGTTTTCAGTTTATTCTTTATGACTAACCATAAGTGAAACGAATGTCTTGGAATACATTGAGAAAACCATACCCCATCAACCCACGAGACCGGATTCTGCCTACACCGAATGGTGTGCCACACTTCTGATGACCGAAATGGGCATGAGTTCCCATCCAAATCTTTCCAAACTGTACGGTCCACCATATTTTGCATCAACTGAGGAACATTTAACCCAATTAAAACCGGGTATAAATCATACCAAGCTTGAGGCCACTTCCAGTTTCCGTTTTCATCAACTAGATCCGAAAGAGAAGACGAGATGTTGAACCCCGCATTAGTAATTCTTCGTGGCGTAATGAAAGAGCTTAGCGGACTTAATTGACACCAATTATCCCACCAGGCATTCGTTTGAGCTCCACTTCGAACAACCTTCCATATAAAAGGCCTGACAACATTGCGAAGAGATAAGATCTTCCTCCATCCCCAGCTCATACTTCCTTGGTTGTTAATATCCCAAAAACTCCTACCCTTCAATTTGTGAGTATATATCCATTGGACCCAAAGAGACTTCCTATTAACCAGAATGCTCCAGATATGATTAGTCATAAGGGCCTTATTGACATCTGAGATACACTTTATGCCTAACCCACCCTCACTCTTCGGCAAGCAAACATCAGACCAAGGGACTTTCGCCTTAACTCTACACGGGTTATTGCCATTCCACTAGAACCGCCGCATATGCTTCTCAAGATCATTGATGACCCGAGAAGGAATAATAAAAACGGATGCCCAATAAATATGCATGGCCGATAAGACGGAGTTAATGAGTTGTAATCTACCAGCAAAAGAAAGGGACTTATTCAACCAGCTATTGATTCTCTTTTCCATCCGATCAAGAAGAGGTTTGCAATCTTTAAAGACTAACTTAGTTGAAATTAACGGAACCCCCTGATATCTGACCGGCAACGAACCTTCCTGGAAAGGCATGACCCGAAGAATATCTTGTTTAACATTATGCGGCACCTTACAAAAGTAAGCCGTGCTCTTTGCTGAACTCGGAACTAAACCAGAAAGATTAGTAAACTTCTCAAGCGCATCTCTAATCTTTTTAACCGAAACGATATCCCCATGCACAAAAATGAATAAATCATCAGCAAAGGAAACATTTATAATCTTCTGCTTAACACAGTGAGCATGAAACTTAAACAGAGTGCTAGAATGGGCAGCTTGTTGAAGAAGCAGTGAAAGAACCTCCATAATCAATGTGAATAAGTATGGCGACATAGGATCGCCTTGCCTCAAGCCCCTCTTACCAATTCAGGGTGTAGCTGAGTTGTTGAATACTTTGCTAAAAACCAGTGGGCAAAATATGGGTTATCAAGATTAATGATGAATGCGAAGGGATTCTTCCTTTTTAAGTTTAACTCAAAGAGGGGGATGGAAAAATTGTTGGAAGATGGTCCATGGATGATTAGGAATGTCCCGATTATTTTGAATGAGTGGTCATCTTCGGTCCACCTAGTTAAAGAAGATATAACGGCTATTCCTGTGTGGGTAAAGATGCATGATGTGCCATTGGAGGCCTTTACTGAGGATGGCTTGAGTTTATTAGCTTCTAAAATAGGAGATCCGAAAATGTTAGATTCGTACACGGCATCGATGTGTGCCGAATCTTGGGGTAGAAGTAGTTTTGCAAGAGCTCTTATTGAGGTGCATGCTGGATCCAAATTAAAAAGAACTGTGAAAGTGGCGGTCCCAGGTTTGGGTGGTAGTGGTTTTTCGATGGCAGAGGTTAAAGTAGAATACGATTGGGAGCCGCTAAGGTGTGCCACGTGTTGTGTTTTTGGTCATGAGGATAACCTATGTCCGAAGAATCCGAAGACGGTAGTGGAGGATGGGTCCAAGAGTGATGCGGACGGTTTTAGGGAGTTTAAAGGTAAGAACAAAAAAGGTGGCCAGCAAGGGTTTCAAGTTAACAACAAGAAGCCGAAGATGGTTTATAGGCCGATAAATAAAAGCTAAAACCCAATCGGATAAAGCTTCTTCGTCCACTGCTCAGATTAAAGTTTCTGATCTAGGGCTTCGGCTGGTTGTTCTTTTGAGTCTTTAATTGTGACTGTTGTTATGGATGATCAAAATGCAGAAAACTCAAATGTGTTTGCGAGAAAGATTAAGAATATTGACGGAAAGCTATTTGAGCCTAGACAAACGTCAAATATGGCGGCTAGGGTTTCTGAATTGCCGCATAAGAAGGTATGTTTTATGCTACCGCTAAATGATACTGATCACGCTATTGGCTGTTCTGATTCTCCTAATCAGAATTATGCGAAGGTTTTTGATAAACGAAAGGTAGCTTTTGTGCTACCTCTTAATGATGTGAGTCCTGTTTCCCGAGTTCAAAGTCTGAAACAGGGTGATAATACTAAAACCCAGCATCAATCCTATGCGGATGTGATCCTAAACAATCAGACCGAGCAAGGAGGTGCAAAGATGGGGGTTGGTTCAAATCAGATTCCGAATGGTGAGAATTCAGCTAGTAATGCCAATGGTTTGGATGCTAAAGTTCCTAAAATAAACTTTCGTTCACTAAAATCAGATGTCTCTTTGGATGGGGTGGATGTAGTACTACCGATTGATTCTGTTCGCCAGGTAAAGGACAGATTATCTAATACTCTTTATGGTTACTTCCTGGGGGATAGAATTGCTTATCCGGTTGTTGAATATTTTGTGAAAACAAATTGGAAAAAATATGGTTTTCAGAAAATTATGATGAATTCGAATGGGTTTTTCTTCTTCAAATTTGAAGATAGACAGGGTATGAATAATGTACTTGAAGGGGGTCCTTGGCTGATTCAGAACAAACCTCTTTTTCTTAACACTTGGTCCCCTACTACTACCCTTAGAAAGGAAGATATCAAGAAAGTTGCAGTTTGGGTAAAATTGCATGATGTTCCTCCTGCAGCTTACACTGATGATGGTTTGAGCATGTTGGCCTCAAAAATTGGTTCTCCTTTGTTGCTTGATTCTTATACAGCTTCTATGTGTTCTGAAAATTGGGGTAGGAGTTCTTTTGCAAGGGCTCTTATTGAAGTTTCAGCTGATCATGGATTTAAGGAGGTGATATCTATGGCTATTCCTGATTTGGATGGTGAAGCTTATGTTACGGAAAAGGTTAAGGTGGAGTATGAGTGGAAGCTTTCGAGATGTGCTCATTGTTGTGTCTTTGGTCATGATAGTGGTGATTGTCCTAAACAGGTTGGTCCTACTCCTAACCCCCATCCTAAAGCACCTATAGTAGATGGGGATGGTTACACTGAGGTTACAAATAGGAAAGCGGGTAGGAAAAGTGGGGTTCCGGTTAATACTCAAAAACCAAAATTTGAATATAGACCGTTGAATTACAAGAATATGGTTGGGAATACATCTTCTTCTACTA
This sequence comes from Helianthus tuberosus, assembly GCA_030545235.1. Classification (NCBI taxonomy): domain Eukaryota; kingdom Viridiplantae; phylum Streptophyta; class Magnoliopsida; order Asterales; family Asteraceae; genus Helianthus; species Helianthus tuberosus. The sequence goes on from JARYGA010061389.1 coordinate 65,779, forward strand.
ATATGAAGGGTGGAAAAGGTTCAATTCAGACTCACAACCCTTTTAGTGCGCTTAACTCTGGAACAAATAGAACAATGGGGCAGCATAGTAGTGAAGATCCGGATGATGATGAAGTTGAGGTAGTGTATGATGAAACTTTGGGCGTTCGGAAGCCGGAAAATCCAGGGGCAAGCACCTCTACTACAAAGGTCTCCAATGGATAGTCTAATTTTGGTTCGTGTGAAGGGGCTGACAGTTTGTGGCAACTTCATATTTGATGATGGCGGATGAGGGTTTATTTTGTTTTGGTTTGTCGTGTCTACTTCATATCTTTTCATGATGTATAGTAGGCTAGGTTATGGGGTGTCGTAGTTTGTTTGGTTTGTTTGGTTTACATATATGGGGCATGTCCTGTATATGAACTAGTGGGGAACACATTCTCACTACTTGTACTTAATTGCGGTTGTTTTTAATAGAATCACCGGGGTAACCCTTTACCCAAAAAAAAAAGAGAGGTGGTGAATAGAATGGCTGCTACTAATGATAAACCGGTGCAACAAGTGAAGACTATCAATAAAGGAAGCAAGGGTTCTAAGGACCAGATTATAATAGACGATATAGGAGTGCATGACCTGTTAGATGAGATTCCTAAGTTCATGGATAGGAAGATTGATGGTAACAAATCTGAGGGTGCAAGCACACCCGATAACGAGGTTTCTAATGGGTAGTATCGGTGCCTGGAATATTTGGGGGTTGAACCGCTCCCTTAAGCAAAAGGAGGTTCGTCAGGTAATTACTGATAATCATGTTCAAGTATGTGCTATTATGGAAACTCATGTGGATGCTTCGAATGTGTCGAATGTTTGCAAAAAAGTGTGTAGTAACTGGAAATGGGCCACAAATGCGTGTTGTTGTTCTAGAGGGACGCGGATAATGGTGGGATGGGATGAAAACATAGTGGATGTGATGATTCTTGCTCAAACTAATCAGGTGGTTCATACGCAGATTGTGTTTAAGCTTGACAAGAAGTCGTTGTTTTGTTCTTTCGTGTATGCGGAAAACCATTACTAGGATATAAGGGATTTATGGAATGATCTAGGTCAACACCATTCGTTTATGCGAAATAAACCGTGGGTCATAATGGGTGATTTCAATGCTACGTTGGAGATGGATGATACGCTAAGGGGCACTTCTACAAGTAGTATTGGCACAAGGGAATTTAAGGAGTGTGTGAATGCTATTGATGTGTTTGATATCAACAGCTCGGGATTTCACTACACTTGGATGAACAAACAAAAGAATGGGAATGCAATTTTTAAAAAGATTGATAGAGTCCTAGGGAATGTGCAATTTATTGATGTGTTTCCAGATGTGGCGGCTCGTTTTATGCCATATCGGGTTTCGGATCATACGCCCTGCATCGTTGTACTTCCTAATGTGCAACGGAATAAACCGAAACGTTTTATGTTTGTCAACTTAATTGCGGAGAAGAGAGGGTTCCTTGAGGAGGTTAATCGGGTTTGGGAAACTGATTTTGCTGGATATGCTATGTTTAAGGTGGTCTCAGAAACTTAGGCTCTTGAAGGGTCCCCTTCGTAAACTCCTGTTTGAACAAGGAAATTTGCATGACAAGGTTAAAAATACGAGGAAGCTTTTGGAGGAGTGCCAGCGCGAGCTGGATAGGAGCCCGGGTAATGATGAGTTAATGACTAAACTTGATAGTGTGCTTCGAATGTATAAAGAGGCAGTTCGGGATGAAGCGTTGTTTCTTCAATAGAAATCGAAGGTGGATTGGTTGTCCTTGGGAGATTCGAATACAAAATATTTCCATAATGTTGTGAAAGTAAAGAATCATCGAAGTCGTATTTTTGCCATTCGTAATTCGATCGGTCAGATGTTTGAAGGTAATGATGTGCCGCCGATTTTGGTGGACCATTACCCAAAGTTCTTCGGTTCCGAAGCGGAGACTCCTATGCAGCCTACTCCCGATTTATTTCTTCAGAAGTTGTCGGCTGGTAAGGCTCAAAACATGGTTCGTCATGTTTCGGATGAAGAGATCAAATCTGCGATGTTCTCTATTTTGGGGAACAAAGCTCCAGGGCCTGATGGGTATACGTCTATTTTCTTTAAAAGGTCATGGGATATTGTGGGTCCGGAGGTGTGCCAAGCGATTCGGGATTTCTTCCTTAATGGGAAATTACTTCAGCAACTGAACCACACTGTTATTTCTTTAATCCCAAAGGTTGCTACGCCTGCTTTAATAACAGATTATAGACCGATTTCGTGTTGCAATACGCTTTACAAATGCATAAGTAAGATCATCTCTAACCGTATTAAAGAAGGGTTAGAGGATATTGTGAGCATTAATTAGTCTGCTTTTGTTCCGGGTAGAAGAATATCAGATAATATCCTATTAACTCAGGAACTTATGCATAACTACCATCGGAATATTGGACCGCCTAGATGCGCGTTTAAGGTGGATATTCAGAAAGCTTACGATACGGTTGAATGGAAATTCCTAGAGACTGTTTTAGTGGGCTTTGGTTTTCACCCGAAAATGGTTATGTGGATCATGGCTTGTGTCACTTCTACAAAGTTTTCGGTTGCGATGAATGGGAACCTTTATGGGTATTTTAAAGGTAAACGTGGTTTACGTCAGGGTGACCCAATGTCCCCATATCTCTTTACCTTGGTTATGGAGGTTTTGACATTGATTTTGCAAAAGCAGGTGTCGATCTCAACGGAGTTTAGATTTCATAATAAATGTGAAAACCAAAGAATTATTAATTTATGCTTCGCAGATGACCTGTTTCTGTTTGCAAGGGGGATAAGAAATCGGCTAGAGTAATTATGGATTCACTTAACAGTTTTAAAAACATGTCAGGGCTTGTGCCTAGTATGTTGAAGAGTACTGTATTTTTTGGCAATGTGGTGGATTCAGCTAAAGCTCGTATTCAAGATATAATGCTGTTTGAGAAAGGGGTTGTGACAACCCTCGTAATTACATGTATCCGTACGATTATTTAATGATAATTAGAGTGCTTGGTGACTGTGTTGAGTTACTTAACTGTTTCCTGATTACTGTGACATACTTACATGTGCTTGTTAACACACTGGTCTTGTGCAGAAAATTTACTAAAAGGTCCTGAATGTTTTCCTAAGTGTTAGGAATTAAAAGTGTTACAAAAATATATATATAAGACACTTTACGGAATAATTAAACACTTTAACGGAACAGTATCCGACCGAACAACCGGACCTTACCCGGGACACCAAATACTTGTCAAACACATTATTTAATTATTTTTTTGGCTAGTCATGATCCCCGTATACCATAACACCCCCTAAATATCAACATACTAATATAAGGAAGTATTATACTTGGATTCTAACTAGTTCTTACCTACTAGTTGCAAAATGTTACACCAAGCCCCCCCCCCCCCCCCACCCATAACCAAAATCGGTCACCAAGGACCCACAAATCTCCAACAAATATCCTTACCATACTCTTGTGATTTTATTTCATTATTTTATTAGATAAGTTGCTTGTGATCATCAAAATATATGAACCATCTTTATAAAGCATGGCATCAAGATTACAACATCACTTCAAAGAAACTCACACCATACCTCACTCTCTCCTCTCTCTCTCGGCCACACCCATAACCGCCACCATCACCACCCTTTCACCACCATCTTCATCCACCCTTGAGCTTCATACAAGACTAGGAGGTGACTCTAAGGAGCTTGCAACTTGTGGAGCTTCAAGGAGCTTTATTCTCGCTTTTCATCATCATTTCTTCATCATCTTCTTCACTAAGAATCATCCCTAGCTATAAGCTAGTAGTAAGTCTTGATTTACCCTTATTCATGTCTATTTTGTGTAGTTAAAAAGATGTAGTATGTTAAATCTACAAGAACACTAAAAGGGTTTAAACAAGAAGATGAACATAAAAGTTACATGAAGATTTACATGATGAAGTGTTGTAGTGAGATGTTGTAGTGAACATGTTGTTGATTACTTGATGATTTACTTGTTAATATTGATGTTAAAGGTCGTTGTTGATCACTAAACATGTTAACGGAATCAATCGAACACACTTTAGAATGTTAAAAGCTGAAACAGGATGGCAGTTTGGTGATTACAGCCAACTTCAGTTGGCTGTAACCAGACCTTAATAAAGCAGAAAATGTATTTTCTGAAGTCTAGATTTATGTATTATGAAATACGGTTCTAATGGCACTGGAATCATAATTTTTGGACTTCGTTTACTATTTTTAAAGACCCTTTTTGTAACAGCAACTAAAGCTGAGTTTTTGCTGCAGTAAATAAGTGATATGTTTTTAGTCATAACTGGAAATCTATGTTGAATCAACTCATGAAATTTGTACAGTAGATGACAACTGATGTATTTGTAATTATCCCACTGGAATTTCATAAATCGAACTTACGAAGAATTTTTAATAAATTATTCCGTGGACTGCAATCAGAAAAAGATGAATCTGATTGCAGTCCGGAAAATGAATTTTTATAAAATATTGGTGATGAATTGGATCCCGAGATTTTTACACAATAATATTTGGATCGTTTAAGACCTTTTTTTTGGGTAAAGGGTTACCCCGGTTCACTTTCATATATCACAAAACCAAAAAAGCACAAGTAGTAAGGAAAGTCCTCACTAGTTCACTATCCTGACATGCCAGAAAGTGTTAACAAGCAAAAAAGCAAACCACTATAGAAAACAAACACAAACTCTAGACACTAACTAGAGACAACCAATGATCTACATGCTTGGCACATTCCATTTTTCTAATAAGCTCTTTCCAATCGTAGAGCTCTTGACCTTCACCGAGGCTAGCTTTTTTTTTTTTTTTTTTGGGGTAAAGGGATACCCCAGGTGAATTTTATAAATAACCAATTAAGAACAAAGGCATGCCAGAGCGGACATACCTACTAGACTTGACAAACCAAGCCTAGGAAAACCACAAAACAACCAGACGCAAAACCAAAAAGAAAATCCAAACAAACGGCCCAACACACAACCCTACCACAACAAAAAACTAACAAAAAACCCTATCTCTAGCCCGGGTCAATGTCTTCATTACTAGGAAGGATCTTCCACGTCTTAAGAAGCTTCTCGTTACTGGCGTTACCTCTGAACTTGAAGCCCAACAACCGCAACCTGACAGTATTTCTTATCCTCTCACTGACCGACTCCACATTCGGCTTTATAACGGAGAATAGACAATTGTTCCGTTCTTGCCATAAGTAATAAGTAGACGCCGCAATGACCAACTTGCAAACAATATCCTCCGTCTTCTTTGAGCTAGCATTATGCTCCAACCAAACCATAATAGATTGCCATGAGTCGTCAACACTACCCATGTTCACCATTGTCTTTACATTATGCCAAACTTGAGATGCAAACGAACACTGGAAAAACAGATGGTCTCTAGAATCACCGAGGCTAGCTTTAACCTAACCGTAGACACAATAGCTTCCGTAATCACATGCACCGTTCTTTTCTTGGATTTAAAAAGCCTCTGATTACGTTCTTGCCATATAAAGTATGCAGTCGCGGCGAGAATTAATCGGCCAATCACACTTCGCATCGACTTTTTCGAAGGAACATCAATCAACCACTCAACAATATCCTCCCATTTGCTAGACATTATTTGGATTCCAGCAAAAGATTTAATGGAAGACCAAACCTGCATTGAAAAAGGGCACTCAAAAAATAAATAATCATGCGAGTCCGGTTCCAAGCAACACAGAGGACAAGAAAGCAGGTTTAAGTTAGTGCTAGCACCAACATCCCATTGCCTTACTTTATCCTGCGTTTTGAGCTTCTTCTTGCAGATAAGCCATGCAAGAAAGGCATGCCTAGGAATACAATTCGCAAACCAAACAATCTCGACCCAAGGGACTCTTTCACCCTGATTTCTAATCGTATCCCACACCACAGATGCTGAATAATCCTGCTCTGCATCCCTCACATCACGCCAAACTATTAAATCAGATTTATGAGGAATTATTGTTGGCGGTTGAATGTTTAATAAAACCGGAAAAAGATCCATCCAAGCTCTCGGCCACCCCCAATCACCATTGCTCACGATATCACTAACCTTGGACTCAAGAGTAAAACCTGCATTGTGAAGCCGACGAGCTGAAACAAAGTCGAAAAGCGGACCAATGTTAGCCCAACGATCAAACCAAGCGAACGTATTAATACCATTCCCAATCTTGGAGACAATAAACGGACGAACTCGATCCCGAAGTTTCAAAATATTCCGCCACCCCGTTGCACTATTACCCGTAGACCGAAGCTGCCAAAACGACTGACCTTTAACTTTGTGATCATGGATCCAATTAACCCATATAGAATGCATTCTAGTTAGGAGACTCCATATATGAGTAGTCATAAGCGCCATATTCATGTCACGAATTCTCCTAATACCCAACCCACCCTCATACTTGGGGAGACAAACATCTGACCATTTCACTTTCGCACGGCCTTTCTTCATTGGACCTTGACACCAAAGAAAACCCCTCATCTTTTTCTCTAAATCAGCAATGATTCTAGCCGGAAGAATAAAAACAGATGCCCAATAAATATGCATAGAAGATAAGACGGATTTTATAAGTTGAAGCCGACCAGCAAAAGACAAAGTTTTGTTCTTCCAACTATCAATTCTCGCTTCCATCTTTTCAACCAGAATTTTGCAATCTTTGTACACTAACCTCGACGAGATAAGAGGCACTCCTAGATAATGAACAGGTAACGATCCTTCCTCAAACGGCATCAACTGTAAAATGCTTTGTTTAACCTCCCTAGCCACATTGCAAAAGAACACGGTACTCTTTGCCATACTAGGAACTAAACCCGACACATTCTTGAACGTATCCAGGCCATCCATAACAATCCTAGCTGAATAAACATCGCCTCTAGAAAACATAAACAAGTCGTCCGCAAAACATACATTCACAATTCTTTGCTTTTTGCAAAGGTTATGAAACTTGAAATTAGAAGATTTATCAACCAAATCTTTTAGAATAAGTGTCAAAGCTTCCATAACCATAGTGAATAAATACGGAGACATAGGATCACCTTGTCGCAACCCCCTTTTGCCTTGGAAAAAACCATGAATATTACCATTCACTCCAACAGAGAAGGACACAGTAGTAACACATACCATTATCCAATGTACCATTTTTGGGTGAAATCCAAAACCCACCAGCAAAGACTTTAAAAACAACCAATCTACCGTATCATAAGCCTTTTGAATAACCACTTTAAAAGCACATTTTGGCGGCCCAATGTTACGGTGATAATTGTGCATCAGCTCTTGTGTGAGCAAAATATTATCCGAAATTCGTCTTTCAGGAATAAACGCTGATTGATTAATATCTACCACATCATCAAGACCCACCTTAATTCTGTTTGTAATAATCTTGCTAATGCATTTATAAAGAACATTACAGCAAGAAATGGGACAATAATCCATAACCGAATTAGGAGTATTCACTTTAGGAATTAAAGCCAAGATATATTGATTTACCTCCTTGAGCAGCTTCCCATTAGAGAAAAACTCTTGAATAGCACAAGAAATATCATTACCCACGACATCCCAAGAGTGTTTAAAGAAAGCAGCAGAAAAACCGTCTGGGCCTGGCGCTTTATCATTACCAATAGAGAAAATTAAAGCCATAACCGAATTAGGAGTATTCACTTTAGGAATTAAAGCCAAGATATATTGATTTACCTCCTTGAGCAGCTTCCCATTAGAGAAAAACTCTTGAATAGCACAAGAAATATCATTACCCACGACATCCCAAGAGTGTTTAAAGAAAGCAGCAGAAAAACCGTCTGGGCCTGGCGCTTTATCATTACCAATAGAGAACATAGCTTCCTTTACTTCCTCTAACGATACATCCCGAACCATATTCTGAGCCTTTAACGGACACAACCTTCTATGAAACAATTCCGGATCCATGGCCTCAGTAACATTACCCTTAACTCCTAAAAACTGAGTATAATGCTCAACCAAAGCCTTGGGGACGTCCACCCCTTCAAAAACAATTCCATTTCGATCTTTAATGCAACTGTAAAAAGTTGGGAATTTTTGAAACAAGTTAACTATTTTATTAAAATCCCCGAAAACAGCCCAGTTTTGAATATAAAAGCTGAAACGACATAAGTAGTGATTTGCGTGTCTAAATGTCGGGTAGGTTATCCGAGAATGATATTACATGTTATATGTCTATAAAAGTGTTATGTGCAATGTCGTATGTTTGTTTATGAGTGGGGAATAGATGGGAAGTTTATATGGGCATGAACCGTTAAAGTGATGCATGTTATGTGATAGATACGTGTAGGAACGTTGTGCTCTATTTGAAGTCACTAATAAACTAAGTGGTAATCATACTAGGACGTGATTGACCGACTTTGACTATTAGTTATTTTTTAGAGTCAAACCGAGCAACCGAGGTGAGTTCACACTTTCTACAAGGCATGGGATTCCCGGTGGTTTGGGAATGGGTTAAGAAACTAAAATGGGATCTACATATCCTCCTTGGGTAGGATATGTACGGCCATCCTTCATAGGTAGGATGCCAATAATAAATTCTGCGTATTCTCCTTGGGTAGAATACGTACGTTCGTCCTCCTTGGGTAGGACAACACCCTTAAAACTTACTAGACAAAACTCTATCATTAAGTCCCTCATTATATATCGACTTAATCGCCGAGGCCAATGGCGAGTGGGTCATTAGTTAATAGCGCTATTAGGTTTAACAAACCTCACACCGTGTCGTCTGAACGGGCGTGTACTAATGGACTATATCATTAGTTAATAGCGCTATGGCAAACTGTCAGTGATGATAGACACTGATGTAGGGCACAACTATCGTAGTCGATATCATACCGTCTAGTAGTTCACATGGGGAAGCCCCCCACTGATTATGGATATGGTTTGGGTAATAAAAGGAACTGGTTAAACATACTTTCAACTATAGGGTAACCCCCACGACAAATAAGCCAACGAAAGTCAAACCACGTTTTCAGAAACAACTTAAAACTAAACAACCAACCGTGAACTCACTCAACTTTGTTGTTGACTCGTTGTTACATTCCTTACAGGTCGCTAAATGCTTATGGAGCTTGCACGAGGAGGAGGTTGTTGTGGAATACGGACTGTTATGTTCAGTGCCTAATATTTAAATCCTTATGAACTTATTAAACTTACGTTTTGGACTTTGAACTTATGAACTATGAACTTATGTTTTGGACTTACGTTTATGCTTCCGCTGTTAACCTAAAGTCAGTTTACTTCCTTTTGGTGACCAATCGTATTGTGGTTGTTTTTATTTACTTAATTGTGTTGTTCAATATGATTGGTGGCTCGATCCTGGTCATGTCACGCCTCCAAGCGGTGATACTCCGCATGGTGGATTTTGGGGGTGTGACAGGGGTGTTGCCTGTTAAGTATTTAGGTGTTCTGCTTATATCTACACGGCTTAACTAAAAAGTTTGTAAAAGTCTGGTGGAGAAAATGGAAGCTAGAATTATTGACTGGAAAACTAAGTGTTTATCTTTTGCTGGCAGGTTGCAGTTGATCAAGTCGGTTTTGTCTTCTTTGCAAATTTATTGGGCATCGGTTTTTATTCTTCCAGAACGTATTATACACGAGTTGGAGGAACGAATGCGGATGTTTTTATGGACTCAAGGGAACAGAATCAGAGGTAAGGCAAAGGTAAATTGGAAAGTAGTTTGTTTACCGAGATGTGAAGGTGGGTTGGGTATTCGTAGGGTTGGAGATATGAATAATGCCGTTATGGTCACGCACATATGGAGTTTGCTTACTAACCGAGAATTGTTATGGGTGAAGTGGGTACATTCTTATCATATTCGCCATAGAAACTTTTGGGATGTGTCGATTAAAAACAATGTAACTTGGAGTTGGCGGAAGATGTTAAGTCTTAGGCCTAATATTCGAGATCATATATGGGTCAAGTTGGGTGATGGTACGAACACAAGTGCTTGGTTTGATAAATGGGATGAGGTGTGCCCGATTAGTAGTATTATTACTCCCATAAGTATAGCGAATGCAGGTTTTAGTATGAATCCTCGGGTAGCTGATGTTTTTGTAAATGGAGAATGGATTTGGCCAGTGTCTTGGATAAATCGTTTTCCGATTCTGCTTACTTTACAAAACCCGGTGTTACTGCCGTCTAACCAGGATAAGTTGGTATGGTTTACAACTAGTGGACGAGAGCTGGATTTTAGTACCTCTACGGCTTGGGAGGATTTGCGACATTCACAATAGGAGGTGCAATGGTCGAGTTTGGTTTGGTACCCTCAAGCTATTCCTCGACATTCTTTTCTCGTGTGGCTTCTTATGCTTAAAAAGTTGAAAACTCAAGATGTGATGAGTAGATGGAATTCGGGTAATGCAAACCTGAACTTGTTATATTGCTCTTTATGTACGAGGGGTCCTGATTCGCACGAGCATCTGTTTTTTGAGTGTGACGTCGCCAAACAAGTTTGGTATGGAGTTCGAGGTAAAGCGGGTATGGATATGATTCAGAATACATGGACTGATATTTTTGAGTACTTGGTTGGTGTAGCTAAGTCAAACATGGCTGAACATATCATTGCGAAACTTGTAGTTGGTGCAACAGTTTATTTTGTTTGGGAGGAGCGAAACAGAAGGCTTTTCACCGACAAGAGGAGAAACAAAGATCAACTGGTAGAGATTGTGTTATCCACGGTACGAATGAAACTTCATACAATGAGGTTCAAGAATTCCATTCACACGGCTCGAGTGTTGCAGGATTGGAGTCTTCCGAGAGGGCTTTTGGTGGCGGATGATGACTGCGGCTAAGTAGAGCTTCTTGTTTTGTTTTGATAGTATTATCGAGTTTTGTTGGTGTCTTTGTTTAGCGATTAGTATTTTTTTTACGCTTGTCTACTCATGTATGGCATGTCATACATGAGAACTGGAGGCATATAGCCTTCACTTGTTTTATTTGGTTGGTTGGTATAAAATTTAACCGGGGTAACCCTTTACCCAAAAAACTTGTTGGACGTTGTTACATAACGAATAACATTCATTAGTTTTGGCCGAACGGACCAGTATTAGGTTATGGTACCATAGGATCTGACAAATTCCGTTATCAGATTGCACCCGTGGTTATGTGTGGGGGTTATGTGGGTAACGACTGAATCTGTGATTGTTAATTCGAGTTGAACAATGGACGAGTTACGAAGGTTTGGATGTTATTAGCGATACGACCAAAAGTAGTTTTCACAATTAAAACGATAATGATTTTTAACGATTAAAACGATTTAAACGAGTTGAACGAATTGAACAAACGATTGGTTTTGGGTTGTGATTAGGTAATGGGACGGGTGTAACATGATAAAAGCATGGTAGATACGCCGCTGGTACTTCTTATATATAAGTGTTTTTATCATATTACATTCCGTGGCATTATTTAGTTCACTTGGATAAACGATTTTGAAACGATGTCACATAACGATGTTTTCTAAAAGATATAAACCATACGATTTTTAAACGAGAACAATTTACAATTTGGTTTACTTAAACAAATGTTTTGGGTTAAGAATCATGGCTACGAGATTTTATAAACTATAACCAACTTGATTTGAGTTGGTTAATTATGTTGCAATACTATACACTTTTCAAAACAAGGTTTGTAACTTTTGACTCTTGTAGTCTATTGAGGTATTGCAATATGTAAACGAGCCATGAATCCGACACTCTCATAAAACCTATGTGCTCGCCAGCATTTCTTTGTTGACTTTGTTTTTACATATGTTTCAGGTGGTGTTGAATGATGTTGATCGCTAGGATGCATGTTCACATAGGATCTGGACGAGGCCTTAGTGATATAATAACAATGATAGACAATGTGTAACTTGTTTGTTTTGTTTTAAGACAATGTAAATTATCTAATGAATCAATAAAACGAAACTTTTTAATCCATGGTTGTGAAACAATGATTCTGTTGCTCCACTCCCCGACATTTCCGCCGCGGTTTCGTTGTTTTAACGCGATCGGGGTGTGACAGAAGAGTTGGTATCAGAGCTAATGGTTATAGGGAATTAGGTTATTAGTAATGCTTTGACCTAGACTATAACTTTTTTTTGGGTAAAGGGTTACCCCGGTGATTCTATAAAAACAACCGCAAATAAGTACAAGTAGTGAGGATGTGTTCCACACTAGTTCATATACGGGACATGCCCCATATATGTGAAACGCAATAAACCAAGAAAAACTATGACACCCCATAACCTAGCCTACTATACATCAGTAGACAAGACAAAAACAAAACAAAAATTAAAATCCTCATCCGCCATCATCAAAAATGAAATTGCCAGAAACCGGCAACCCCTTCACACGAACCAAAAAAGATCTATCCATTGGAGAATTTTGTGGAAGAGGTGCTAGCCTTTGCTCTCGAAGATGGCGAATGTGTACCCGAGGTCATAAATTCACTAGTTTCATTATAGACTTCAACGACCTCCTCCTCATCCGAATCCTGCTTGTCACTACTAGTCTGCGCAGCTTTCTTCTCCACTCGACCCACAGTGCTACCTCCCTGATTACCATTATCATCCTTAAGAATGTCAAACGGGTTTGACGTTGAAACCTGGTTATTCATAGGACTCCTCAAGGACGATTTTGGTTTAGGTTTGACAACTGGTCTGTAAACTAACTTAGGCTTCTGATTTTTCATATGGAGGCCTTGGTTATTAACTTTCTTTTTCTTAGCACCCACACCCTGAAAGTCATCATTATTCTTTTCAGAATCCCGACTTGAAGTACCTGAGGGTTCTTTGGGCACGAGCTATCGTAATGACCAAACACACAGCAAGAGGCGCACCTTAGAGGCTCCCAATCATACTCAATTTTGACCTCTACCTTTGAATGACCATTACCATCCATAGATGGGATTGCAACAGTAACACTCTTCTTTAACTCAGCCCCTGCCTGCTTCTTCCCCAAGACTCAGCACACTTTGTAGCAGTATACGAATCCAACATCTTAGGAATCCCAATCTTAGAAGCAACCAAGCTAAGACCATCCTCGGTAAAAGCCACTAACGGCACATCATGCATCTTGACCCAAACTGGAACAACTTTAATATCCTCTTTTTCCATCTTGATAGAGGCCGACCATTCCTTCAAAATTATCGGTACACTTCTGATCAACCAAGGCCCATCCTCTAGCATTTTATTCATCCCTTCCTTAGTTTTAAACTTAAAGAAAAAGAACCCGTTTGCATTCATCATTAGCCGTGACAGACCATATTTAACCTAATTGTCTTTTGCAAAATAATCGACCACAGGAAATGCCAAACGTTTACCCAGAAAATATCCATACAAAGTGTTAGCATACCTATCATTGACTTGTTGAACCGATGACAATGGGATTACAACATCAGCACCGTCAACTGTTTCAGTAGATTCCATCGCCCTGAAATTCACCTTGACCTTCTCCTTAGTGTTCTTAACAATGTTAGCAAATGATATAGGATCTGCAGCCCCCGAATTTCGTGATTTTCCTTGTACATCCGATACATTCATTCCATCCAGACCTGTTAATGGCGAATATCCCATACTGGTATAATCCCAACAGTGTTCCGATCGCTCAACAGCCGGTTTCTCCACTGGAACGGGCACCGTGAACTTCGTAAGTTCATTGATGATGTTAGGACCCTTAGGATCAATCTGATTGCTAATCAAAGAACCCCGCCTGGTTGCAACGTGTTCCCGTCAACATCAATCACCCGATTAGCTAAATCCTGAAACGACAGAGACGGCTTCCCACGGATATCTCCACCAGGCTTCTTGCATTCATCCATACTAAACTTGACAACTCTCTTATCCCTACGTTAAACCGAAGCATGCAACACGAAGAAAACCAGACGAACCAACAAACATGGAAAAAATAAAAACCCTAAACTAGCAAATACCCTAACCCATTTATCTTACTGATTCATATAGAAGATGGTAGATCAGGTATGTAAAGCCGATCGACCACAACTAAACAATAAGCTTGAAACAGGAAATTAGGGCCGGTGGTTAAAAGTAAGAGTTAATTACATATAGTCCCTGTGGTTTGTACAAAGTAACATATTTAGGTACTAATAGTTTAAAATCACATTCAAGGGTATTAACTTTTCATTTTGTAACGTTTGGAGGTATTAACGTTATTTGTAGGTTTAAAATCACATTCTATTAGTACCTAAGTATGTTATTTTGTGCAAACCACAGGGACTAACTATGTTAATACCCTAGAAGTTAATACCTCCAAACGTTACAAAATGAAAAGTTAATACCCTAGAAGGTGATTTTAAACTATTAGTACCTAAATACGTTATTTTGTGTAAACCATAAGGACTAACTATGTAATTAACTCTAAAATAAAAAAACAAACCCTAGTCTTGAATCGATCAATCCCGATAACAGAATACGTATTAGATGTTAAAGATCCCTAATACCAGTTCTGCGGAACAAGAATCACGATCAAAAAGCTGGGGTTACGAGAGGGATGGAAATCGCCATAGCTAGAGAGAGAATTAGAGTTTTTTCCTTGGATGGTTACTTGCGTTTAGATTTAAAACAATACCGTCACCTATCCTTAGGTGATAACCACAACGAGAACACAATAACAATCCGCTTTGAAAATCAATCATCTGTTCTAGGATGATTTGTTATAAGGTTTTGAACCCTCTAAGTTTTCAAATCTCGTCAAAGTTTGGGTCTTATAGTGTGAACACGTGCAATCTGGAAGGGTGGATGCCTGTATCCTGAGCTATCTGTCTAAGGCTAGAGTGTTCGTACAAATCCACATAATCGGACCAGTCACTCTTACCTGGGAACTCTTGGGATGAGTGTCCACTTATAGGCTAAAGCAGGTCTTCGCGATACATTATATTGACCCATTTAGTTTGATTAGTTAATGCGTGTCGTTTGTTTGTTCGAGGTAACGAACGAATGATCGCCTTCCTTGTGTTTTGTCGATGTTTTCAATACCTCCTTTGTTTATCCAATTATCGATCTCGCTCGTTTCTCATGTTTCCTTGTTCTTTTTAGAAAATGCCTCCTCGACGAGATGCACAACCTCTAACTAACGAAGAAGTCGCAGCCCTTGTCTCTCAGCAAATGGCTGCTGTGCTTTCGAACATAGTAACCCAGATCCATCAATTATACAACAACAATAACAACAATAATGCTTAGTGTAGTTTTAAGAATTTCAATTCGGCTAAATCGCTAAAGTTTTCTGGGTCTCAAGGAACAACTGCGCTCCTGCAATGGTTCGAAAGTCTCGAAAGTACATTCAGAAATGTGCAATGTCCGAATGAGCGTAAGGTTGAGTTTGCGTCAAGTGTGTTCGAGAAGCGTGCTCTTACATGGTGGAACGCTGT
Organism: Helianthus tuberosus; assembly: GCA_030545235.1. NCBI lineage: Eukaryota > Viridiplantae > Streptophyta > Magnoliopsida > Asterales > Asteraceae > Helianthus > Helianthus tuberosus. The sequence continues at coordinate 81,215 of JARYGA010061389.1, forward strand.
GATGCGTGATAGGGGTGCCGATGTGGCGATGGCACAAACTTGGGAAGAGCTTCGGGCTCTCATGATGAAAGAGTTCTGTCCCCGTCACAGATTAGGGCGTTGGAGCGAGAATTTGATGATCTGAAACAAGATGGGGGAGAACACCGTGCTTACACGGATCGTTATGAGGAACTGAGTTTTTTGTGTCCTACTATGGTTACCCCATTGGAGAAAGCGATTGAGAGGTATATCGATGGTTTACCCGATACTGTGCAGGATATTGTCACTGGTAGTAACCCTATAACTATGCGTCAGGCAATCGAATTGTCTGCTACTCTGACTGAGTCTCAAGTCAGAAAGGGTAAACTGACCCGCAAGGGTGACAAGAAGCAGTCGGCCGATTCCGTTCAAGACAAGGGTAAAGAAAAGGAAAAGGGTAAGGGTAAGAAGAAGGGAGAGTCTTCTAAGAGGTCGAGGAAGCACAAGGCTTCCCAAAACTTTGATGTCACCACGCAAAATCCTCAGAACCCACCGGCTCAACCTCCTGCGAAGAAAGCATATGCTGGTACCGCACCTCATTGTACTCGATGTAATGGTCATCATGCGACCCAACAGGCCTGTAAGCAGTGTACTACTTGTGGTAAACTTGGGCATCTAGCCAACATCTGTCGTCTGGGTCAGAACCAAACCATTCAGAATCAAGCTCTAGTCCAAGGGAATGCTGCTAGATTCCCACCTGGTTCATGTTACAACTGCGGTGAAATGGGTCATTTCTGCAACAACTGCACGAGGTTGGTGAATGCGAATGCAAATCCGAACGCGAATGTCAACGCGAACGCAAATGTGAATCCTGCTCGTGGACGAGCGTTCAATCTGAATGCAAACGAGGCTCGAGCTGACAACCTCGTTGTCAATGGTACGTTACTTGTTAACCATCGACCTGTATCTATTCTTTTCGATTCTGGTGCCGATAGAAGTTTTGTTTCGTTATCATTTGAGCCTTTGCTTGTGATACCTAGAACTAAACTGAGGAAACCCTTATTTGTTGAAGTTGCTACTGGTAAACCTCTTGTACTCGATTATGTGATTCGCGATTGTCAATTGAACCTCGATAGCCATCTCTTTCCTATTGACCTCACACCGATGCAACTTGGGAGTTTCGACATTATCGTGGGGATGGCTTGGTTAACTAAACATCATGCTGAGGTAATTTGTTTCGATAAGATCGTTCGTATTCCTCTTTCGTCTGGTGAAGTTTTAAAAGTTCGTGGCGAGAAACCTTCAGTTGGTTTGAAACTCATGTCGTGCACTAAAGCCCAAAGTTATTTACGAAGAGGATATGTTGCTTTTCTGGCACGTCACCGAGGAGAAAGGCAAAAGCAAGTGTATTCAAGATATTCCGATTGTTCGAGATTATCCAGCGGTGTTTCCTGATGAACTGCCTGGTTTGCCTCCAGTTCGTCAAGTCGAGTTTCATATTGATCTCGTACCCAATGCCAACCCGATTGCGAAAGCACCTTATCGTCTTGCAACATCTAAGATGCAAGAGTTATCAACACAACTTCAAGTAGTATAGCAGTTTGGAATATAAGGGGGTTGAACCGCCCGCTTAAACAAATGGAGGTTCGTCAGGCAGTGAAGGATTATAATTTGAGCTTGTGTGCAATTTTAGAGTCCCATGTTGATGTTGCTAAATTGGGTAAAGTGTGTAAGGCTGTTTTTAGATCGTGGGATTGGACTTCAAATGGCGGGTGTTGTAACAAAGGTACAAGAATTATCATTGGGTGGAATCCAGCTATTTTTGATGTAATGATCGTCGCTCAATCACCACAGGTTATGCACTTACAGCTTGTCTTTAAATTGGATAAGAGAATGCTCTTCTGTTCTATTGTGTATGCCGAAAATTATTATGTTACGCGAAGGGAATTATGGCATCTTCTTTCTATGCATAAAGTTTTTGTTGCGGATCGGCCTTGGTGTATTATGGGTGATTTTAATTCTGCTCTTAACATAGAAGATAATTCGATGGGTACTTCATCCATTTCGATTGGTATGAGGGATTTTCAGGAATGTATTGATGACATTGAAGTTGTGGATATTAATCGAACAGGTATTCATTTTAAGTGGAACCAAAAGCCTAAAAAAGGTGTGGGATTACTAAAGAAAATTGATCGGGTAATGGGAAACACTCTTTTTCTTACTGAATACCCGAACTCGGTTGCCATTTTCAAGCCGTCTAGACTTTCGGACCACTGCCCTTGTATCTTGTCTATTCCGGAAGCTATGAAGCTCAAACCGAGGCCGTTTAAGTTTGCTATTTTTTTGGTTTTTAAACCAGAATTTTTGGAGATTGTTAATAAGTATTGGCTAATTAATGTTGATGGGGTTCACCAATTTCGAGTTGTCAAGAAGCTACGGTCTCTTAAAAACCTGCTTCGTTCGTTGCTGTTCAAACAGGGCAACCTCCACAAGAAGGTTGAAAGTATTCGGTTGAAGTTAGATGTTATTCAGCAAAGTATTGATCAAGAGCCGCAAAATGTTGATCTTCGGACTGAGGAATCGTCGGCTAGCCGTGACCTTCAGGAAGCTTTGTTGGATGAAGAGCGTTTTCTGAAACAAAAAGCTAAGGTTGATTGGTTGAGTGCGGGTGACATGAATACTGCTTTTTTCATTCCTCTTTGAAAATACGAAATCATTGTAGTAGTATTGATGTTATTACAGATACGCAAGGGAATCTTTATGAAGGTGATAATGTGTATAAAGCTTTTGTTCAACACTATGAGAATTTTTTTGGCAATCAAGGTGATATCTCGTTGCAACCAGCTCCAGATTTATTTCCGAAAGTTTTATCTCACAATGTTGCTACAGATATGGTTCGTCATGTTACGGAGGAGGAGGTTAAGAAGGCGATGTTCTCTATTGGCAATGATAAAGCTCCGGGTCCGGATGGATTTACGGCTGCGTTTTTTAAGAGTGCTTGGCCTCTGGTTGGTAATGATATTGTTAATGCTATTAAAGATTTTTTTGACACTGGTAACTTGCTTCGGGAACTGAATCATACGCTGATAGTTCTTATTCCAAAGGTGTCAACTCCCATGGTTGTTACTGATTTTCGGCCGATTGCTTGTTGTAATGTTCTTTACAAGTGTATCAGCAAGATTATTGCTGATAGGATTAAGGGAGGTTTGAACGAGATTGTAAGTATAAATCAATCGGCCTTTGTTCCAGGTAGAAAGATTTCGGATAACATTTTATTAACGCAAGAGTTAATGCATAATTACCATCGGAATGTGGGGCCTCCTAGATGTGCGTTTAAGGTTGATATTCAGAAAGCTTACGATACGGTGGACTGGAGTTTTCTGAAAAGTGTGCTTCTTGGGTTTGGCTTTAACAGTAACATGGTGAAGTGGATCATGCTCTGTGTGTCTTCTACTTCATTTTCGGTATGTGTTAATGGCACGGTTCATGGTTTTTTCAGAGGTAAGCGGGGGTTAAGGCAAGGGGATCCTATATCTCCTTATTTGTTCACTCTTGTCATGGAGGTTCTGACGGGTATTCTTCAGCATTCTGTTCGGATAGATTCTTCATTTAAATTTCATAACAGATGTGAAAAACAGCAGATAATAAATCTCTGCTTTGCTGATGATCTGTTTCTTTTTGCTAGAGGAGAAGTGAATTCGGCAAATTGTATTATGTCCTCTCTTTTAAAATTCACTAAGATGTCGGGGTTAGTGCCTAGCAACCAGAAAAGTACAGTTTTCTTTTGTAATGTTAATGATCATGTTAAACAGGCGATTCTGGACATTATGCCTTTTGTGGAAGGTAAGTTACCTGTTAAGTACTTGGGGGTCCCTCTTATTTCTTCTAAGCTTAGATATAATGATTGCCGTGTGCTTGTGGAAAAATTAGAGAAACGTATTATGCACTGGAAGAACAAATTGTTATCGTTTGCGGGTCGGCTTCAACTTATCATTTCTGTCCTGTCTTCTATGCATATTTATTGGTCCTCGGTGTTTATGCTACCAACTCGGGTTGTTAAGGAACTTGAAGCTAGAATGAGAAATTTCTTATGGTCTCAAGATGTGTCGTTTAGTAGAGGTAAAGCTAAAGTTTCGTGGAAAGCGGTTTGTACCCCTAAGTATGAAGGTGGATTAGGCATTAGACGTATTGGGGATATGAATAAAGCCCTAATGGCGTCTCATATTTGGAGTATTGTGATGAAGCGTGATTCCCTCTGGGTCGAGTGGGTTCACTCTTATCGGCTAAAAGGCAACAACTTCTGGGTTTGTAAAGCAACGTCGAATTCTTGTTGGTCATGGAGGAAGATTATTCAGTTGCGCCATATCATTCGAAAACATGTTTGGTCCGACGTAGGGAATGGCCGTAATACTTCAGCTTGGTTTGATTTTTGGAGTGATTTGGGGCCTCTTGGTGAGTTTCTATCGCCAAGAACTATTACAGATGCTGATTTTCGTTTGGATGACACCGTGTTCAATATTTTCTCTAACGGAACATGGAATTGGCCTGTGGCGTGGAGGGATCTTTTCCCTGTTCTTATTCAGCTGGATCACTTTCAGTTAGATCCGACAAAATCTGACCGGTTGCTATGGAAAGATGGTGGTGATATTCAGGATTTTTCTTCGTCAGCCGTTTGGCATTCGGTCCGGCATAGAGAATCAGAGGTGGAATGGAGCGGCATTGTTTGGTTTGCCCAATGTATTCCTAGGCACGCGTTTATGTTGTGGTTGATAATGAAGGGAAAGCTTCTTACTCAAGACAAAATTCTGCAGTGGGATCTTTCAAGGCTAAAAAACATGAATATGATGTGCTGTTTGTTATGCTATGAGAATTTTGACTCTCATCATCATCTATTTTTTGAGTGTAAATTCTCTGATAATGTTTGGAATATGATTCGAAGTAAAGTGGGGATGGCGTCCGTGAGTTTGAGATGGGTAGATATCATCGAATGGTTATGTGCTCGAGTTCGGTCAAAGAAAGCTGAGGTTTATGTTGCGAAGATTCTAGTTGCGGCAGCTGCGTATACTATTTGGCAAGAGAGGAATGCTAGGTTGTTTAAAAATCAAGTGCGTCCACCCGAAATGGTAAAAGATATTATTTTGAAAACAGTGAGATACAAGTTGATGGGAGCTAAGCTAAAGAACAACGCTAGGGTGCGGAAGCTGCTTGGGGATTGGGAGATTTCAACCGAAAATAAAGATGATGGAGGCTAATTAGTATGTAGTGTTTGATTGTCTAGATGAGTGTCTAGGTGTTTTATGTCCTGGTTTTGTTCGGTGTTTTGTTTTGTTGATGGTTTTACTTTCATGGGGCATGTCTCATGATTGAACTGGTGTAGGCTTTCTACTCCACTTGTTCTTTTTTGGTTGTGAATATATAGAATCACCGGGGTAACCCTTTACCCAAAAAAAAAAACTTCAAGAGTTATCTGACAAAGGATTCATCCGACCGAGTTATTCATCATGGGGCACTCCTGTCTTGTTTGTGAAAAAGAAAGATAGGTCTTTTCGAATGTGTATCGATTATCGTGAGCTTAATAAGCTTACCATCAAGAATTAATATCCCCTACCACGAATCGATGATCTCTTTGATCAGCTGCAAGGTGCTACATGTTTTTCTAAGATCGATCTGCGTTCTGGGTATCATCAGCTTCCTATACTCGAAGAAGATATTCCCAAAACTACATTCCGCACGAGATATGGTCATTATTTTTTTTTTTCGGGTAAAGGGTTACCCCGGTGATTCTATTAAAACAACCGCAAATAAGTACAAGTAGTGAGGATGAATTCCACACTAGTTCATATACAGGACATAAGTACAAGTAGTGAGGATGAATTCCACACTAGTTCATATACAGGACATGCCCCATATATGTAATCCAAAAACAAATTACCTATGACACCTCATAACCTAGTCTACTTTACATCATGAGATATGGTCATTACGAGTTCACTGTCATGCCTTTTGGTCTGACGAATGCCCTAGCTATCTTCATGGACCTAATGAATAGGGTTTGTAAACCTTATTTAGACAAGTTCATCATTGTATTCATTGACGATATTCTCATTTATTCGAAGTCTCGAGCCGATCACGAGCAACACCTTCGTTTGACACTAGAACTCCTGAAGAAGGAACAACTTTTTGCTAAATTCTTCAAGTGTGAATTTTGGCTTAAAGAAGTTCAGTTTTTGGGTCATATTGTTAACGAGCAGGGTATTCATGTGGATCCTTCCAAAATTGCTGCAATTAAAGATTGGAATACACCGACGACACCTGCAGAAGTTCGGTCTTTTCTTGGTCTTGCTGGTTATTATTGACGGTTTATTTCAAATTCTCGAAGATCGCGGTTCCACTCACTGCTTTGACTCAGAAGAATAAGCCTTTTGAGTGGGGACCTAAGCAAGAAGAAGCCTTCCAAACGCTGAAACGGAAGCTATGTGATGCTCCTGTTTTGTCTTTGCCCGATGGAAACGAGGATTTCGTTGTCTATTGTGACGCGTCGAATCTAGGCCTTGGTTGTGTTCTTATGCAACGAAGTAAAGTGATAGCTTATGCGTCAAGACAGCTGAAAGTTCACGAGAAGAACTACACCACTCATGATCTTGAATTGGGTGTTATGGTTTTTGCTCTCAAAATCTGGAGACACTATCTTTATGGCACGAAGTGTGGTTTTCACAGACCACAAAAGTCTCCAACACAT
>JARYGA010061389.1:88111-124309 GCA_030545235.1 Helianthus tuberosus
AGCATGTTGGCCTCAAAAATTGGTTCTCCTTTGTTGCTTGATTCTTATACAGCTTCTATGTGTTCTGAAAATTGGGGTAGGAGTTCTTTTGCAAGGGCTCTTATTGAAGTTTCAGCTGATCATGGATTTAAGGAGGTGATATCTATGGCTATTCCTGATTTGGATGGTGAAGCTTATGTTACGGAAAAGGTTAAGGTGGAGTATGAGTGGAAGCTTTCGAGATGTGCTCATTGTTGTGTCTTTGGTCATGATAGTGGTGATTGTCCTAAACAGGTTGGTCCTACTCCTAACCCCCATCCTAAAGCACCTATAGTAGATGGGGATGGTTACACTGAGGTTACAAATAGGAAAGCGGGTAGGAAAAGTGGGGTTCCGGTTAATACTCAAAAACCAAAATTTGAATATAGACCGTTGAATTACAAGAATATGGTTGGGAATACATCTTCTTCTACTAATATGAAGGGTGGAAAAGGTTCAATTCAGACTCACAACCCTTTTAGTGCGCTTAACTCTGGAACAAATAGAACAATGGGGCAGCATAGTAGTGAAGATCCGGATGATGATGAAGTTGAGGTAGTGTATGATGAAACTTTGGGCGTTCGGAAGCCGGAAAATCCAGGGGCAAGCACCTCTACTACAAAGGTCTCCAATGGATAGTCTAATTTTGGTTCGTGTGAAGGGGCTGACAGTTTGTGGCAACTTCATATTTGATGATGGCGGATGAGGGTTTATTTTGTTTTGGTTTGTCGTGTCTACTTCATATCTTTTCATGATGTATAGTAGGCTAGGTTATGGGGTGTCGTAGTTTGTTTGGTTTGTTTGGTTTACATATATGGGGCATGTCCTGTATATGAACTAGTGGGGAACACATTCTCACTACTTGTACTTAATTGCGGTTGTTTTTAATAGAATCACCGGGGTAACCCTTTACCCAAAAAAAAAAGAGAGGTGGTGAATAGAATGGCTGCTACTAATGATAAACCGGTGCAACAAGTGAAGACTATCAATAAAGGAAGCAAGGGTTCTAAGGACCAGATTATAATAGACGATATAGGAGTGCATGACCTGTTAGATGAGATTCCTAAGTTCATGGATAGGAAGATTGATGGTAACAAATCTGAGGGTGCAAGCACACCCGATAACGAGGTTTCTAATGGGTAGTATCGGTGCCTGGAATATTTGGGGGTTGAACCGCTCCCTTAAGCAAAAGGAGGTTCGTCAGGTAATTACTGATAATCATGTTCAAGTATGTGCTATTATGGAAACTCATGTGGATGCTTCGAATGTGTCGAATGTTTGCAAAAAAGTGTGTAGTAACTGGAAATGGGCCACAAATGCGTGTTGTTGTTCTAGAGGGACGCGGATAATGGTGGGATGGGATGAAAACATAGTGGATGTGATGATTCTTGCTCAAACTAATCAGGTGGTTCATACGCAGATTGTGTTTAAGCTTGACAAGAAGTCGTTGTTTTGTTCTTTCGTGTATGCGGAAAACCATTACTAGGATATAAGGGATTTATGGAATGATCTAGGTCAACACCATTCGTTTATGCGAAATAAACCGTGGGTCATAATGGGTGATTTCAATGCTACGTTGGAGATGGATGATACGCTAAGGGGCACTTCTACAAGTAGTATTGGCACAAGGGAATTTAAGGAGTGTGTGAATGCTATTGATGTGTTTGATATCAACAGCTCGGGATTTCACTACACTTGGATGAACAAACAAAAGAATGGGAATGCAATTTTTAAAAAGATTGATAGAGTCCTAGGGAATGTGCAATTTATTGATGTGTTTCCAGATGTGGCGGCTCGTTTTATGCCATATCGGGTTTCGGATCATACGCCCTGCATCGTTGTACTTCCTAATGTGCAACGGAATAAACCGAAACGTTTTATGTTTGTCAACTTAATTGCGGAGAAGAGAGGGTTCCTTGAGGAGGTTAATCGGGTTTGGGAAACTGATTTTGCTGGATATGCTATGTTTAAGGTGGTCTCAGAAACTTAGGCTCTTGAAGGGTCCCCTTCGTAAACTCCTGTTTGAACAAGGAAATTTGCATGACAAGGTTAAAAATACGAGGAAGCTTTTGGAGGAGTGCCAGCGCGAGCTGGATAGGAGCCCGGGTAATGATGAGTTAATGACTAAACTTGATAGTGTGCTTCGAATGTATAAAGAGGCAGTTCGGGATGAAGCGTTGTTTCTTCAATAGAAATCGAAGGTGGATTGGTTGTCCTTGGGAGATTCGAATACAAAATATTTCCATAATGTTGTGAAAGTAAAGAATCATCGAAGTCGTATTTTTGCCATTCGTAATTCGATCGGTCAGATGTTTGAAGGTAATGATGTGCCGCCGATTTTGGTGGACCATTACCCAAAGTTCTTCGGTTCCGAAGCGGAGACTCCTATGCAGCCTACTCCCGATTTATTTCTTCAGAAGTTGTCGGCTGGTAAGGCTCAAAACATGGTTCGTCATGTTTCGGATGAAGAGATCAAATCTGCGATGTTCTCTATTTTGGGGAACAAAGCTCCAGGGCCTGATGGGTATACGTCTATTTTCTTTAAAAGGTCATGGGATATTGTGGGTCCGGAGGTGTGCCAAGCGATTCGGGATTTCTTCCTTAATGGGAAATTACTTCAGCAACTGAACCACACTGTTATTTCTTTAATCCCAAAGGTTGCTACGCCTGCTTTAATAACAGATTATAGACCGATTTCGTGTTGCAATACGCTTTACAAATGCATAAGTAAGATCATCTCTAACCGTATTAAAGAAGGGTTAGAGGATATTGTGAGCATTAATTAGTCTGCTTTTGTTCCGGGTAGAAGAATATCAGATAATATCCTATTAACTCAGGAACTTATGCATAACTACCATCGGAATATTGGACCGCCTAGATGCGCGTTTAAGGTGGATATTCAGAAAGCTTACGATACGGTTGAATGGAAATTCCTAGAGACTGTTTTAGTGGGCTTTGGTTTTCACCCGAAAATGGTTATGTGGATCATGGCTTGTGTCACTTCTACAAAGTTTTCGGTTGCGATGAATGGGAACCTTTATGGGTATTTTAAAGGTAAACGTGGTTTACGTCAGGGTGACCCAATGTCCCCATATCTCTTTACCTTGGTTATGGAGGTTTTGACATTGATTTTGCAAAAGCAGGTGTCGATCTCAACGGAGTTTAGATTTCATAATAAATGTGAAAACCAAAGAATTATTAATTTATGCTTCGCAGATGACCTGTTTCTGTTTGCAAGGGGGATAAGAAATCGGCTAGAGTAATTATGGATTCACTTAACAGTTTTAAAAACATGTCAGGGCTTGTGCCTAGTATGTTGAAGAGTACTGTATTTTTTGGCAATGTGGTGGATTCAGCTAAAGCTCGTATTCAAGATATAATGCTGTTTGAGAAAGGGGTTGTGACAACCCTCGTAATTACATGTATCCGTACGATTATTTAATGATAATTAGAGTGCTTGGTGACTGTGTTGAGTTACTTAACTGTTTCCTGATTACTGTGACATACTTACATGTGCTTGTTAACACACTGGTCTTGTGCAGAAAATTTACTAAAAGGTCCTGAATGTTTTCCTAAGTGTTAGGAATTAAAAGTGTTACAAAAATATATATATAAGACACTTTACGGAATAATTAAACACTTTAACGGAACAGTATCCGACCGAACAACCGGACCTTACCCGGGACACCAAATACTTGTCAAACACATTATTTAATTATTTTTTTGGCTAGTCATGATCCCCGTATACCATAACACCCCCTAAATATCAACATACTAATATAAGGAAGTATTATACTTGGATTCTAACTAGTTCTTACCTACTAGTTGCAAAATGTTACACCAAGCCCCCCCCCCCCCCACCCATAACCAAAATCGGTCACCAAGGACCCACAAATCTCCAACAAATATCCTTACCATACTCTTGTGATTTTATTTCATTATTTTATTAGATAAGTTGCTTGTGATCATCAAAATATATGAACCATCTTTATAAAGCATGGCATCAAGATTACAACATCACTTCAAAGAAACTCACACCATACCTCACTCTCTCCTCTCTCTCTCGGCCACACCCATAACCGCCACCATCACCACCCTTTCACCACCATCTTCATCCACCCTTGAGCTTCATACAAGACTAGGAGGTGACTCTAAGGAGCTTGCAACTTGTGGAGCTTCAAGGAGCTTTATTCTCGCTTTTCATCATCATTTCTTCATCATCTTCTTCACTAAGAATCATCCCTAGCTATAAGCTAGTAGTAAGTCTTGATTTACCCTTATTCATGTCTATTTTGTGTAGTTAAAAAGATGTAGTATGTTAAATCTACAAGAACACTAAAAGGGTTTAAACAAGAAGATGAACATAAAAGTTACATGAAGATTTACATGATGAAGTGTTGTAGTGAGATGTTGTAGTGAACATGTTGTTGATTACTTGATGATTTACTTGTTAATATTGATGTTAAAGGTCGTTGTTGATCACTAAACATGTTAACGGAATCAATCGAACACACTTTAGAATGTTAAAAGCTGAAACAGGATGGCAGTTTGGTGATTACAGCCAACTTCAGTTGGCTGTAACCAGACCTTAATAAAGCAGAAAATGTATTTTCTGAAGTCTAGATTTATGTATTATGAAATACGGTTCTAATGGCACTGGAATCATAATTTTTGGACTTCGTTTACTATTTTTAAAGACCCTTTTTGTAACAGCAACTAAAGCTGAGTTTTTGCTGCAGTAAATAAGTGATATGTTTTTAGTCATAACTGGAAATCTATGTTGAATCAACTCATGAAATTTGTACAGTAGATGACAACTGATGTATTTGTAATTATCCCACTGGAATTTCATAAATCGAACTTACGAAGAATTTTTAATAAATTATTCCGTGGACTGCAATCAGAAAAAGATGAATCTGATTGCAGTCCGGAAAATGAATTTTTATAAAATATTGGTGATGAATTGGATCCCGAGATTTTTACACAATAATATTTGGATCGTTTAAGACCTTTTTTTTGGGTAAAGGGTTACCCCGGTTCACTTTCATATATCACAAAACCAAAAAAGCACAAGTAGTAAGGAAAGTCCTCACTAGTTCACTATCCTGACATGCCAGAAAGTGTTAACAAGCAAAAAAGCAAACCACTATAGAAAACAAACACAAACTCTAGACACTAACTAGAGACAACCAATGATCTACATGCTTGGCACATTCCATTTTTCTAATAAGCTCTTTCCAATCGTAGAGCTCTTGACCTTCACCGAGGCTAGCTTTTTTTTTTTTTTTTTTGGGGTAAAGGGATACCCCAGGTGAATTTTATAAATAACCAATTAAGAACAAAGGCATGCCAGAGCGGACATACCTACTAGACTTGACAAACCAAGCCTAGGAAAACCACAAAACAACCAGACGCAAAACCAAAAAGAAAATCCAAACAAACGGCCCAACACACAACCCTACCACAACAAAAAACTAACAAAAAACCCTATCTCTAGCCCGGGTCAATGTCTTCATTACTAGGAAGGATCTTCCACGTCTTAAGAAGCTTCTCGTTACTGGCGTTACCTCTGAACTTGAAGCCCAACAACCGCAACCTGACAGTATTTCTTATCCTCTCACTGACCGACTCCACATTCGGCTTTATAACGGAGAATAGACAATTGTTCCGTTCTTGCCATAAGTAATAAGTAGACGCCGCAATGACCAACTTGCAAACAATATCCTCCGTCTTCTTTGAGCTAGCATTATGCTCCAACCAAACCATAATAGATTGCCATGAGTCGTCAACACTACCCATGTTCACCATTGTCTTTACATTATGCCAAACTTGAGATGCAAACGAACACTGGAAAAACAGATGGTCTCTAGAATCACCGAGGCTAGCTTTAACCTAACCGTAGACACAATAGCTTCCGTAATCACATGCACCGTTCTTTTCTTGGATTTAAAAAGCCTCTGATTACGTTCTTGCCATATAAAGTATGCAGTCGCGGCGAGAATTAATCGGCCAATCACACTTCGCATCGACTTTTTCGAAGGAACATCAATCAACCACTCAACAATATCCTCCCATTTGCTAGACATTATTTGGATTCCAGCAAAAGATTTAATGGAAGACCAAACCTGCATTGAAAAAGGGCACTCAAAAAATAAATAATCATGCGAGTCCGGTTCCAAGCAACACAGAGGACAAGAAAGCAGGTTTAAGTTAGTGCTAGCACCAACATCCCATTGCCTTACTTTATCCTGCGTTTTGAGCTTCTTCTTGCAGATAAGCCATGCAAGAAAGGCATGCCTAGGAATACAATTCGCAAACCAAACAATCTCGACCCAAGGGACTCTTTCACCCTGATTTCTAATCGTATCCCACACCACAGATGCTGAATAATCCTGCTCTGCATCCCTCACATCACGCCAAACTATTAAATCAGATTTATGAGGAATTATTGTTGGCGGTTGAATGTTTAATAAAACCGGAAAAAGATCCATCCAAGCTCTCGGCCACCCCCAATCACCATTGCTCACGATATCACTAACCTTGGACTCAAGAGTAAAACCTGCATTGTGAAGCCGACGAGCTGAAACAAAGTCGAAAAGCGGACCAATGTTAGCCCAACGATCAAACCAAGCGAACGTATTAATACCATTCCCAATCTTGGAGACAATAAACGGACGAACTCGATCCCGAAGTTTCAAAATATTCCGCCACCCCGTTGCACTATTACCCGTAGACCGAAGCTGCCAAAACGACTGACCTTTAACTTTGTGATCATGGATCCAATTAACCCATATAGAATGCATTCTAGTTAGGAGACTCCATATATGAGTAGTCATAAGCGCCATATTCATGTCACGAATTCTCCTAATACCCAACCCACCCTCATACTTGGGGAGACAAACATCTGACCATTTCACTTTCGCACGGCCTTTCTTCATTGGACCTTGACACCAAAGAAAACCCCTCATCTTTTTCTCTAAATCAGCAATGATTCTAGCCGGAAGAATAAAAACAGATGCCCAATAAATATGCATAGAAGATAAGACGGATTTTATAAGTTGAAGCCGACCAGCAAAAGACAAAGTTTTGTTCTTCCAACTATCAATTCTCGCTTCCATCTTTTCAACCAGAATTTTGCAATCTTTGTACACTAACCTCGACGAGATAAGAGGCACTCCTAGATAATGAACAGGTAACGATCCTTCCTCAAACGGCATCAACTGTAAAATGCTTTGTTTAACCTCCCTAGCCACATTGCAAAAGAACACGGTACTCTTTGCCATACTAGGAACTAAACCCGACACATTCTTGAACGTATCCAGGCCATCCATAACAATCCTAGCTGAATAAACATCGCCTCTAGAAAACATAAACAAGTCGTCCGCAAAACATACATTCACAATTCTTTGCTTTTTGCAAAGGTTATGAAACTTGAAATTAGAAGATTTATCAACCAAATCTTTTAGAATAAGTGTCAAAGCTTCCATAACCATAGTGAATAAATACGGAGACATAGGATCACCTTGTCGCAACCCCCTTTTGCCTTGGAAAAAACCATGAATATTACCATTCACTCCAACAGAGAAGGACACAGTAGTAACACATACCATTATCCAATGTACCATTTTTGGGTGAAATCCAAAACCCACCAGCAAAGACTTTAAAAACAACCAATCTACCGTATCATAAGCCTTTTGAATAACCACTTTAAAAGCACATTTTGGCGGCCCAATGTTACGGTGATAATTGTGCATCAGCTCTTGTGTGAGCAAAATATTATCCGAAATTCGTCTTTCAGGAATAAACGCTGATTGATTAATATCTACCACATCATCAAGACCCACCTTAATTCTGTTTGTAATAATCTTGCTAATGCATTTATAAAGAACATTACAGCAAGAAATGGGACAATAATCCATAACCGAATTAGGAGTATTCACTTTAGGAATTAAAGCCAAGATATATTGATTTACCTCCTTGAGCAGCTTCCCATTAGAGAAAAACTCTTGAATAGCACAAGAAATATCATTACCCACGACATCCCAAGAGTGTTTAAAGAAAGCAGCAGAAAAACCGTCTGGGCCTGGCGCTTTATCATTACCAATAGAGAAAATTAAAGCCATAACCGAATTAGGAGTATTCACTTTAGGAATTAAAGCCAAGATATATTGATTTACCTCCTTGAGCAGCTTCCCATTAGAGAAAAACTCTTGAATAGCACAAGAAATATCATTACCCACGACATCCCAAGAGTGTTTAAAGAAAGCAGCAGAAAAACCGTCTGGGCCTGGCGCTTTATCATTACCAATAGAGAACATAGCTTCCTTTACTTCCTCTAACGATACATCCCGAACCATATTCTGAGCCTTTAACGGACACAACCTTCTATGAAACAATTCCGGATCCATGGCCTCAGTAACATTACCCTTAACTCCTAAAAACTGAGTATAATGCTCAACCAAAGCCTTGGGGACGTCCACCCCTTCAAAAACAATTCCATTTCGATCTTTAATGCAACTGTAAAAAGTTGGGAATTTTTGAAACAAGTTAACTATTTTATTAAAATCCCCGAAAACAGCCCAGTTTTGAATATAAAAGCTGAAACGACATAAGTAGTGATTTGCGTGTCTAAATGTCGGGTAGGTTATCCGAGAATGATATTACATGTTATATGTCTATAAAAGTGTTATGTGCAATGTCGTATGTTTGTTTATGAGTGGGGAATAGATGGGAAGTTTATATGGGCATGAACCGTTAAAGTGATGCATGTTATGTGATAGATACGTGTAGGAACGTTGTGCTCTATTTGAAGTCACTAATAAACTAAGTGGTAATCATACTAGGACGTGATTGACCGACTTTGACTATTAGTTATTTTTTAGAGTCAAACCGAGCAACCGAGGTGAGTTCACACTTTCTACAAGGCATGGGATTCCCGGTGGTTTGGGAATGGGTTAAGAAACTAAAATGGGATCTACATATCCTCCTTGGGTAGGATATGTACGGCCATCCTTCATAGGTAGGATGCCAATAATAAATTCTGCGTATTCTCCTTGGGTAGAATACGTACGTTCGTCCTCCTTGGGTAGGACAACACCCTTAAAACTTACTAGACAAAACTCTATCATTAAGTCCCTCATTATATATCGACTTAATCGCCGAGGCCAATGGCGAGTGGGTCATTAGTTAATAGCGCTATTAGGTTTAACAAACCTCACACCGTGTCGTCTGAACGGGCGTGTACTAATGGACTATATCATTAGTTAATAGCGCTATGGCAAACTGTCAGTGATGATAGACACTGATGTAGGGCACAACTATCGTAGTCGATATCATACCGTCTAGTAGTTCACATGGGGAAGCCCCCCACTGATTATGGATATGGTTTGGGTAATAAAAGGAACTGGTTAAACATACTTTCAACTATAGGGTAACCCCCACGACAAATAAGCCAACGAAAGTCAAACCACGTTTTCAGAAACAACTTAAAACTAAACAACCAACCGTGAACTCACTCAACTTTGTTGTTGACTCGTTGTTACATTCCTTACAGGTCGCTAAATGCTTATGGAGCTTGCACGAGGAGGAGGTTGTTGTGGAATACGGACTGTTATGTTCAGTGCCTAATATTTAAATCCTTATGAACTTATTAAACTTACGTTTTGGACTTTGAACTTATGAACTATGAACTTATGTTTTGGACTTACGTTTATGCTTCCGCTGTTAACCTAAAGTCAGTTTACTTCCTTTTGGTGACCAATCGTATTGTGGTTGTTTTTATTTACTTAATTGTGTTGTTCAATATGATTGGTGGCTCGATCCTGGTCATGTCACGCCTCCAAGCGGTGATACTCCGCATGGTGGATTTTGGGGGTGTGACAGGGGTGTTGCCTGTTAAGTATTTAGGTGTTCTGCTTATATCTACACGGCTTAACTAAAAAGTTTGTAAAAGTCTGGTGGAGAAAATGGAAGCTAGAATTATTGACTGGAAAACTAAGTGTTTATCTTTTGCTGGCAGGTTGCAGTTGATCAAGTCGGTTTTGTCTTCTTTGCAAATTTATTGGGCATCGGTTTTTATTCTTCCAGAACGTATTATACACGAGTTGGAGGAACGAATGCGGATGTTTTTATGGACTCAAGGGAACAGAATCAGAGGTAAGGCAAAGGTAAATTGGAAAGTAGTTTGTTTACCGAGATGTGAAGGTGGGTTGGGTATTCGTAGGGTTGGAGATATGAATAATGCCGTTATGGTCACGCACATATGGAGTTTGCTTACTAACCGAGAATTGTTATGGGTGAAGTGGGTACATTCTTATCATATTCGCCATAGAAACTTTTGGGATGTGTCGATTAAAAACAATGTAACTTGGAGTTGGCGGAAGATGTTAAGTCTTAGGCCTAATATTCGAGATCATATATGGGTCAAGTTGGGTGATGGTACGAACACAAGTGCTTGGTTTGATAAATGGGATGAGGTGTGCCCGATTAGTAGTATTATTACTCCCATAAGTATAGCGAATGCAGGTTTTAGTATGAATCCTCGGGTAGCTGATGTTTTTGTAAATGGAGAATGGATTTGGCCAGTGTCTTGGATAAATCGTTTTCCGATTCTGCTTACTTTACAAAACCCGGTGTTACTGCCGTCTAACCAGGATAAGTTGGTATGGTTTACAACTAGTGGACGAGAGCTGGATTTTAGTACCTCTACGGCTTGGGAGGATTTGCGACATTCACAACAGGAGGTGCAATGGTCGAGTTTGGTTTGGTACCCTCAAGCTATTCCTCGACATTCTTTTCTCGTGTGGCTTCTTATGCTTAAAAAGTTGAAAACTCAAGATGTGATGAGTAGATGGAATTCGGGTAATGCAAACCTGAACTTGTTATATTGCTCTTTATGTACGAGGGGTCCTGATTCGCACGAGCATCTGTTTTTTGAGTGTGACGTCGCCAAACAAGTTTGGTATGGAGTTCGAGGTAAAGCGGGTATGGATATGATTCAGAATACATGGACTGATATTTTTGAGTACTTGGTTGGTGTAGCTAAGTCAAACATGGCTGAACATATCATTGCGAAACTTGTAGTTGGTGCAACAGTTTATTTTGTTTGGGAGGAGCGAAACAGAAGGCTTTTCACCGACAAGAGGAGAAACAAAGATCAACTGGTAGAGATTGTGTTATCCACGGTACGAATGAAACTTCATACAATGAGGTTCAAGAATTCCATTCACACGGCTCGAGTGTTGCAGGATTGGAGTCTTCCGAGAGGGCTTTTGGTGGCGGATGATGACTGCGGCTAAGTAGAGCTTCTTGTTTTGTTTTGATAGTATTATCGAGTTTTGTTGGTGTCTTTGTTTAGCGATTAGTATTTTTTTTACGCTTGTCTACTCATGTATGGCATGTCATACATGAGAACTGGAGGCATATAGCCTTCACTTGTTTTATTTGGTTGGTTGGTATAAAATTTAACCGGGGTAACCCTTTACCCAAAAAACTTGTTGGACGTTGTTACATAACGAATAACATTCATTAGTTTTGGCCGAACGGACCAGTATTAGGTTATGGTACCATAGGATCTGACAAATTCCGTTATCAGATTGCACCCGTGGTTATGTGTGGGGGTTATGTGGGTAACGACTGAATCTGTGATTGTTAATTCGAGTTGAACAATGGACGAGTTACGAAGGTTTGGATGTTATTAGCGATACGACCAAAAGTAGTTTTCACAATTAAAACGATAATGATTTTTAACGATTAAAACGATTTAAACGAGTTGAACGAATTGAACAAACGATTGGTTTTGGGTTGTGATTAGGTAATGGGACGGGTGTAACATGATAAAAGCATGGTAGATACGCCGCTGGTACTTCTTATATATAAGTGTTTTTATCATATTACATTCCGTGGCATTATTTAGTTCACTTGGATAAACGATTTTGAAACGATGTCACATAACGATGTTTTCTAAAAGATATAAACCATACGATTTTTAAACGAGAACAATTTACAATTTGGTTTACTTAAACAAATGTTTTGGGTTAAGAATCATGGCTACGAGATTTTATAAACTATAACCAACTTGATTTGAGTTGGTTAATTATGTTGCAATACTATACACTTTTCAAAACAAGGTTTGTAACTTTTGACTCTTGTAGTCTATTGAGGTATTGCAATATGTAAACGAGCCATGAATCCGACACTCTCATAAAACCTATGTGCTCGCCAGCATTTCTTTGTTGACTTTGTTTTTACATATGTTTCAGGTGGTGTTGAATGATGTTGATCGCTAGGATGCATGTTCACATAGGATCTGGACGAGGCCTTAGTGATATAATAACAATGATAGACAATGTGTAACTTGTTTGTTTTGTTTTAAGACAATGTAAATTATCTAATGAATCAATAAAACGAAACTTTTTAATCCATGGTTGTGAAACAATGATTCTGTTGCTCCACTCCCCGACATTTCCGCCGCGGTTTCGTTGTTTTAACGCGATCGGGGTGTGACAGAAGAGTTGGTATCAGAGCTAATGGTTATAGGGAATTAGGTTATTAGTAATGCTTTGACCTAGACTATAACTTTTTTTTGGGTAAAGGGTTACCCCGGTGATTCTATAAAAACAACCGCAAATAAGTACAAGTAGTGAGGATGTGTTCCACACTAGTTCATATACGGGACATGCCCCATATATGTGAAACGCAATAAACCAAGAAAAACTATGACACCCCATAACCTAGCCTACTATACATCAGTAGACAAGACAAAAACAAAACAAAAATTAAAATCCTCATCCGCCATCATCAAAAATGAAATTGCCAGAAACCGGCAACCCCTTCACACGAACCAAAAAAGATCTATCCATTGGAGAATTTTGTGGAAGAGGTGCTAGCCTTTGCTCTCGAAGATGGCGAATGTGTACCCGAGGTCATAAATTCACTAGTTTCATTATAGACTTCAACGACCTCCTCCTCATCCGAATCCTGCTTGTCACTACTAGTCTGCGCAGCTTTCTTCTCCACTCGACCCACAGTGCTACCTCCCTGATTACCATTATCATCCTTAAGAATGTCAAACGGGTTTGACGTTGAAACCTGGTTATTCATAGGACTCCTCAAGGACGATTTTGGTTTAGGTTTGACAACTGGTCTGTAAACTAACTTAGGCTTCTGATTTTTCATATGGAGGCCTTGGTTATTAACTTTCTTTTTCTTAGCACCCACACCCTGAAAGTCATCATTATTCTTTTCAGAATCCCGACTTGAAGTACCTGAGGGTTCTTTGGGCACGAGCTATCGTAATGACCAAACACACAGCAAGAGGCGCACCTTAGAGGCTCCCAATCATACTCAATTTTGACCTCTACCTTTGAATGACCATTACCATCCATAGATGGGATTGCAACAGTAACACTCTTCTTTAACTCAGCCCCTGCCTGCTTCTTCCCCAAGACTCAGCACACTTTGTAGCAGTATACGAATCCAACATCTTAGGAATCCCAATCTTAGAAGCAACCAAGCTAAGACCATCCTCGGTAAAAGCCACTAACGGCACATCATGCATCTTGACCCAAACTGGAACAACTTTAATATCCTCTTTTTCCATCTTGATAGAGGCCGACCATTCCTTCAAAATTATCGGTACACTTCTGATCAACCAAGGCCCATCCTCTAGCATTTTATTCATCCCTTCCTTAGTTTTAAACTTAAAGAAAAAGAACCCGTTTGCATTCATCATTAGCCGTGACAGACCATATTTAACCTAATTGTCTTTTGCAAAATAATCGACCACAGGAAATGCCAAACGTTTACCCAGAAAATATCCATACAAAGTGTTAGCATACCTATCATTGACTTGTTGAACCGATGACAATGGGATTACAACATCAGCACCGTCAACTGTTTCAGTAGATTCCATCGCCCTGAAATTCACCTTGACCTTCTCCTTAGTGTTCTTAACAATGTTAGCAAATGATATAGGATCTGCAGCCCCCGAATTTCGTGATTTTCCTTGTACATCCGATACATTCATTCCATCCAGACCTGTTAATGGCGAATATCCCATACTGGTATAATCCCAACAGTGTTCCGATCGCTCAACAGCCGGTTTCTCCACTGGAACGGGCACCGTGAACTTCGTAAGTTCATTGATGATGTTAGGACCCTTAGGATCAATCTGATTGCTAATCAAAGAACCCCGCCTGGTTGCAACGTGTTCCCGTCAACATCAATCACCCGATTAGCTAAATCCTGAAACGACAGAGACGGCTTCCCACGGATATCTCCACCAGGCTTCTTGCATTCATCCATACTAAACTTGACAACTCTCTTATCCCTACGTTAAACCGAAGCATGCAACACGAAGAAAACCAGACGAACCAACAAACATGGAAAAAATAAAAACCCTAAACTAGCAAATACCCTAACCCATTTATCTTACTGATTCATATAGAAGATGGTAGATCAGGTATGTAAAGCCGATCGACCACAACTAAACAATAAGCTTGAAACAGGAAATTAGGGCCGGTGGTTAAAAGTAAGAGTTAATTACATATAGTCCCTGTGGTTTGTACAAAGTAACATATTTAGGTACTAATAGTTTAAAATCACATTCAAGGGTATTAACTTTTCATTTTGTAACGTTTGGAGGTATTAACGTTATTTGTAGGTTTAAAATCACATTCTATTAGTACCTAAGTATGTTATTTTGTGCAAACCACAGGGACTAACTATGTTAATACCCTAGAAGTTAATACCTCCAAACGTTACAAAATGAAAAGTTAATACCCTAGAAGGTGATTTTAAACTATTAGTACCTAAATACGTTATTTTGTGTAAACCATAAGGACTAACTATGTAATTAACTCTAAAATAAAAAAACAAACCCTAGTCTTGAATCGATCAATCCCGATAACAGAATACGTATTAGATGTTAAAGATCCCTAATACCAGTTCTGCGGAACAAGAATCACGATCAAAAAGCTGGGGTTACGAGAGGGATGGAAATCGCCATAGCTAGAGAGAGAATTAGAGTTTTTTCCTTGGATGGTTACTTGCGTTTAGATTTAAAACAATACCGTCACCTATCCTTAGGTGATAACCACAACGAGAACACAATAACAATCCGCTTTGAAAATCAATCATCTGTTCTAGGATGATTTGTTATAAGGTTTTGAACCCTCTAAGTTTTCAAATCTCGTCAAAGTTTGGGTCTTATAGTGTGAACACGTGCAATCTGGAAGGGTGGATGCCTGTATCCTGAGCTATCTGTCTAAGGCTAGAGTGTTCGTACAAATCCACATAATCGGACCAGTCACTCTTACCTGGGAACTCTTGGGATGAGTGTCCACTTATAGGCTAAAGCAGGTCTTCGCGATACATTATATTGACCCATTTAGTTTGATTAGTTAATGCGTGTCGTTTGTTTGTTCGAGGTAACGAACGAATGATCGCCTTCCTTGTGTTTTGTCGATGTTTTCAATACCTCCTTTGTTTATCCAATTATCGATCTCGCTCGTTTCTCATGTTTCCTTGTTCTTTTTAGAAAATGCCTCCTCGACGAGATGCACAACCTCTAACTAACGAAGAAGTCGCAGCCCTTGTCTCTCAGCAAATGGCTGCTGTGCTTTCGAACATAGTAACCCAGATCCATCAATTATACAACAACAATAACAACAATAATGCTTAGTGTAGTTTTAAGAATTTCAATTCGGCTAAATCGCTAAAGTTTTCTGGGTCTCAAGGAACAACTGCGCTCCTGCAATGGTTCGAAAGTCTCGAAAGTACATTCAGAAATGTGCAATGTCCGAATGAGCGTAAGGTTGAGTTTGCGTCAAGTGTGTTCGAGAAGCGTGCTCTTACATGGTGGAACGCTGTGATGCGTGATAGGGGTGCCGATGTGGCGATGGCACAAACTTGGGAAGAGCTTCGGGCTCTCATGATGAAAGAGTTCTGTCCCCGTCACAGATTAGGGCGTTGGAGCGAGAATTTGATGATCTGAAACAAGATGGGGGAGAACACCGTGCTTACACGGATCGTTATGAGGAACTGAGTTTTTTGTGTCCTACTATGGTTACCCCATTGGAGAAAGCGATTGAGAGGTATATCGATGGTTTACCCGATACTGTGCAGGATATTGTCACTGGTAGTAACCCTATAACTATGCGTCAGGCAATCGAATTGTCTGCTACTCTGACTGAGTCTCAAGTCAGAAAGGGTAAACTGACCCGCAAGGGTGACAAGAAGCAGTCGGCCGATTCCGTTCAAGACAAGGGTAAAGAAAAGGAAAAGGGTAAGGGTAAGAAGAAGGGAGAGTCTTCTAAGAGGTCGAGGAAGCACAAGGCTTCCCAAAACTTTGATGTCACCACGCAAAATCCTCAGAACCCACCGGCTCAACCTCCTGCGAAGAAAGCATATGCTGGTACCGCACCTCATTGTACTCGATGTAATGGTCATCATGCGACCCAACAGGCCTGTAAGCAGTGTACTACTTGTGGTAAACTTGGGCATCTAGCCAACATCTGTCGTCTGGGTCAGAACCAAACCATTCAGAATCAAGCTCTAGTCCAAGGGAATGCTGCTAGATTCCCACCTGGTTCATGTTACAACTGCGGTGAAATGGGTCATTTCTGCAACAACTGCACGAGGTTGGTGAATGCGAATGCAAATCCGAACGCGAATGTCAACGCGAACGCAAATGTGAATCCTGCTCGTGGACGAGCGTTCAATCTGAATGCAAACGAGGCTCGAGCTGACAACCTCGTTGTCAATGGTACGTTACTTGTTAACCATCGACCTGTATCTATTCTTTTCGATTCTGGTGCCGATAGAAGTTTTGTTTCGTTATCATTTGAGCCTTTGCTTGTGATACCTAGAACTAAACTGAGGAAACCCTTATTTGTTGAAGTTGCTACTGGTAAACCTCTTGTACTCGATTATGTGATTCGCGATTGTCAATTGAACCTCGATAGCCATCTCTTTCCTATTGACCTCACACCGATGCAACTTGGGAGTTTCGACATTATCGTGGGGATGGCTTGGTTAACTAAACATCATGCTGAGGTAATTTGTTTCGATAAGATCGTTCGTATTCCTCTTTCGTCTGGTGAAGTTTTAAAAGTTCGTGGCGAGAAACCTTCAGTTGGTTTGAAACTCATGTCGTGCACTAAAGCCCAAAGTTATTTACGAAGAGGATATGTTGCTTTTCTGGCACGTCACCGAGGAGAAAGGCAAAAGCAAGTGTATTCAAGATATTCCGATTGTTCGAGATTATCCAGCGGTGTTTCCTGATGAACTGCCTGGTTTGCCTCCAGTTCGTCAAGTCGAGTTTCATATTGATCTCGTACCCAATGCCAACCCGATTGCGAAAGCACCTTATCGTCTTGCAACATCTAAGATGCAAGAGTTATCAACACAACTTCAAGTAGTATAGCAGTTTGGAATATAAGGGGGTTGAACCGCCCGCTTAAACAAATGGAGGTTCGTCAGGCAGTGAAGGATTATAATTTGAGCTTGTGTGCAATTTTAGAGTCCCATGTTGATGTTGCTAAATTGGGTAAAGTGTGTAAGGCTGTTTTTAGATCGTGGGATTGGACTTCAAATGGCGGGTGTTGTAACAAAGGTACAAGAATTATCATTGGGTGGAATCCAGCTATTTTTGATGTAATGATCGTCGCTCAATCACCACAGGTTATGCACTTACAGCTTGTCTTTAAATTGGATAAGAGAATGCTCTTCTGTTCTATTGTGTATGCCGAAAATTATTATGTTACGCGAAGGGAATTATGGCATCTTCTTTCTATGCATAAAGTTTTTGTTGCGGATCGGCCTTGGTGTATTATGGGTGATTTTAATTCTGCTCTTAACATAGAAGATAATTCGATGGGTACTTCATCCATTTCGATTGGTATGAGGGATTTTCAGGAATGTATTGATGACATTGAAGTTGTGGATATTAATCGAACAGGTATTCATTTTAAGTGGAACCAAAAGCCTAAAAAAGGTGTGGGATTACTAAAGAAAATTGATCGGGTAATGGGAAACACTCTTTTTCTTACTGAATACCCGAACTCGGTTGCCATTTTCAAGCCGTCTAGACTTTCGGACCACTGCCCTTGTATCTTGTCTATTCCGGAAGCTATGAAGCTCAAACCGAGGCCGTTTAAGTTTGCTATTTTTTTGGTTTTTAAACCAGAATTTTTGGAGATTGTTAATAAGTATTGGCTAATTAATGTTGATGGGGTTCACCAATTTCGAGTTGTCAAGAAGCTACGGTCTCTTAAAAACCTGCTTCGTTCGTTGCTGTTCAAACAGGGCAACCTCCACAAGAAGGTTGAAAGTATTCGGTTGAAGTTAGATGTTATTCAGCAAAGTATTGATCAAGAGCCGCAAAATGTTGATCTTCGGACTGAGGAATCGTCGGCTAGCCGTGACCTTCAGGAAGCTTTGTTGGATGAAGAGCGTTTTCTGAAACAAAAAGCTAAGGTTGATTGGTTGAGTGCGGGTGACATGAATACTGCTTTTTTCATTCCTCTTTGAAAATACGAAATCATTGTAGTAGTATTGATGTTATTACAGATACGCAAGGGAATCTTTATGAAGGTGATAATGTGTATAAAGCTTTTGTTCAACACTATGAGAATTTTTTTGGCAATCAAGGTGATATCTCGTTGCAACCAGCTCCAGATTTATTTCCGAAAGTTTTATCTCACAATGTTGCTACAGATATGGTTCGTCATGTTACGGAGGAGGAGGTTAAGAAGGCGATGTTCTCTATTGGCAATGATAAAGCTCCGGGTCCGGATGGATTTACGGCTGCGTTTTTTAAGAGTGCTTGGCCTCTGGTTGGTAATGATATTGTTAATGCTATTAAAGATTTTTTTGACACTGGTAACTTGCTTCGGGAACTGAATCATACGCTGATAGTTCTTATTCCAAAGGTGTCAACTCCCATGGTTGTTACTGATTTTCGGCCGATTGCTTGTTGTAATGTTCTTTACAAGTGTATCAGCAAGATTATTGCTGATAGGATTAAGGGAGGTTTGAACGAGATTGTAAGTATAAATCAATCGGCCTTTGTTCCAGGTAGAAAGATTTCGGATAACATTTTATTAACGCAAGAGTTAATGCATAATTACCATCGGAATGTGGGGCCTCCTAGATGTGCGTTTAAGGTTGATATTCAGAAAGCTTACGATACGGTGGACTGGAGTTTTCTGAAAAGTGTGCTTCTTGGGTTTGGCTTTAACAGTAACATGGTGAAGTGGATCATGCTCTGTGTGTCTTCTACTTCATTTTCGGTATGTGTTAATGGCACGGTTCATGGTTTTTTCAGAGGTAAGCGGGGGTTAAGGCAAGGGGATCCTATATCTCCTTATTTGTTCACTCTTGTCATGGAGGTTCTGACGGGTATTCTTCAGCATTCTGTTCGGATAGATTCTTCATTTAAATTTCATAACAGATGTGAAAAACAGCAGATAATAAATCTCTGCTTTGCTGATGATCTGTTTCTTTTTGCTAGAGGAGAAGTGAATTCGGCAAATTGTATTATGTCCTCTCTTTTAAAATTCACTAAGATGTCGGGGTTAGTGCCTAGCAACCAGAAAAGTACAGTTTTCTTTTGTAATGTTAATGATCATGTTAAACAGGCGATTCTGGACATTATGCCTTTTGTGGAAGGTAAGTTACCTGTTAAGTACTTGGGGGTCCCTCTTATTTCTTCTAAGCTTAGATATAATGATTGCCGTGTGCTTGTGGAAAAATTAGAGAAACGTATTATGCACTGGAAGAACAAATTGTTATCGTTTGCGGGTCGGCTTCAACTTATCATTTCTGTCCTGTCTTCTATGCATATTTATTGGTCCTCGGTGTTTATGCTACCAACTCGGGTTGTTAAGGAACTTGAAGCTAGAATGAGAAATTTCTTATGGTCTCAAGATGTGTCGTTTAGTAGAGGTAAAGCTAAAGTTTCGTGGAAAGCGGTTTGTACCCCTAAGTATGAAGGTGGATTAGGCATTAGACGTATTGGGGATATGAATAAAGCCCTAATGGCGTCTCATATTTGGAGTATTGTGATGAAGCGTGATTCCCTCTGGGTCGAGTGGGTTCACTCTTATCGGCTAAAAGGCAACAACTTCTGGGTTTGTAAAGCAACGTCGAATTCTTGTTGGTCATGGAGGAAGATTATTCAGTTGCGCCATATCATTCGAAAACATGTTTGGTCCGACGTAGGGAATGGCCGTAATACTTCAGCTTGGTTTGATTTTTGGAGTGATTTGGGGCCTCTTGGTGAGTTTCTATCGCCAAGAACTATTACAGATGCTGATTTTCGTTTGGATGACACCGTGTTCAATATTTTCTCTAACGGAACATGGAATTGGCCTGTGGCGTGGAGGGATCTTTTCCCTGTTCTTATTCAGCTGGATCACTTTCAGTTAGATCCGACAAAATCTGACCGGTTGCTATGGAAAGATGGTGGTGATATTCAGGATTTTTCTTCGTCAGCCGTTTGGCATTCGGTCCGGCATAGAGAATCAGAGGTGGAATGGAGCGGCATTGTTTGGTTTGCCCAATGTATTCCTAGGCACGCGTTTATGTTGTGGTTGATAATGAAGGGAAAGCTTCTTACTCAAGACAAAATTCTGCAGTGGGATCTTTCAAGGCTAAAAAACATGAATATGATGTGCTGTTTGTTATGCTATGAGAATTTTGACTCTCATCATCATCTATTTTTTGAGTGTAAATTCTCTGATAATGTTTGGAATATGATTCGAAGTAAAGTGGGGATGGCGTCCGTGAGTTTGAGATGGGTAGATATCATCGA
This sequence comes from Helianthus tuberosus, assembly GCA_030545235.1. Taxonomy (NCBI): domain Eukaryota; kingdom Viridiplantae; phylum Streptophyta; class Magnoliopsida; order Asterales; family Asteraceae; genus Helianthus; species Helianthus tuberosus. The sequence goes on from JARYGA010061389.1 coordinate 108,945, forward strand.
ATGGTTATGTGCTCGAGTTCGGTCAAAGAAAGCTGAGGTTTATGTTGCGAAGATTCTAGTTGCGGCAGCTGCGTATACTATTTGGCAAGAGAGGAATGCTAGGTTGTTTAAAAATCAAGTGCGTCCACCCGAAATGGTAAAAGATATTATTTTGAAAACAGTGAGATACAAGTTGATGGGAGCTAAGCTAAAGAACAACGCTAGGGTGCGGAAGCTGCTTGGGGATTGGGAGATTTCAACCGAAAATAAAGATGATGGAGGCTAATTAGTATGTAGTGTTTGATTGTCTAGATGAGTGTCTAGGTGTTTTATGTCCTGGTTTTGTTCGGTGTTTTGTTTTGTTGATGGTTTTACTTTCATGGGGCATGTCTCATGATTGAACTGGTGTAGGCTTTCTACTCCACTTGTTCTTTTTTGGTTGTGAATATATAGAATCACCGGGGTAACCCTTTACCCAAAAAAAAAAACTTCAAGAGTTATCTGACAAAGGATTCATCCGACCGAGTTATTCATCATGGGGCACTCCTGTCTTGTTTGTGAAAAAGAAAGATAGGTCTTTTCGAATGTGTATCGATTATCGTGAGCTTAATAAGCTTACCATCAAGAATTAATATCCCCTACCACGAATCGATGATCTCTTTGATCAGCTGCAAGGTGCTACATGTTTTTCTAAGATCGATCTGCGTTCTGGGTATCATCAGCTTCCTATACTCGAAGAAGATATTCCCAAAACTACATTCCGCACGAGATATGGTCATTATTTTTTTTTTTCGGGTAAAGGGTTACCCCGGTGATTCTATTAAAACAACCGCAAATAAGTACAAGTAGTGAGGATGAATTCCACACTAGTTCATATACAGGACATAAGTACAAGTAGTGAGGATGAATTCCACACTAGTTCATATACAGGACATGCCCCATATATGTAATCCAAAAACAAATTACCTATGACACCTCATAACCTAGTCTACTTTACATCATGAGATATGGTCATTACGAGTTCACTGTCATGCCTTTTGGTCTGACGAATGCCCTAGCTATCTTCATGGACCTAATGAATAGGGTTTGTAAACCTTATTTAGACAAGTTCATCATTGTATTCATTGACGATATTCTCATTTATTCGAAGTCTCGAGCCGATCACGAGCAACACCTTCGTTTGACACTAGAACTCCTGAAGAAGGAACAACTTTTTGCTAAATTCTTCAAGTGTGAATTTTGGCTTAAAGAAGTTCAGTTTTTGGGTCATATTGTTAACGAGCAGGGTATTCATGTGGATCCTTCCAAAATTGCTGCAATTAAAGATTGGAATACACCGACGACACCTGCAGAAGTTCGGTCTTTTCTTGGTCTTGCTGGTTATTATTGACGGTTTATTTCAAATTCTCGAAGATCGCGGTTCCACTCACTGCTTTGACTCAGAAGAATAAGCCTTTTGAGTGGGGACCTAAGCAAGAAGAAGCCTTCCAAACGCTGAAACGGAAGCTATGTGATGCTCCTGTTTTGTCTTTGCCCGATGGAAACGAGGATTTCGTTGTCTATTGTGACGCGTCGAATCTAGGCCTTGGTTGTGTTCTTATGCAACGAAGTAAAGTGATAGCTTATGCGTCAAGACAGCTGAAAGTTCACGAGAAGAACTACACCACTCATGATCTTGAATTGGGTGTTATGGTTTTTGCTCTCAAAATCTGGAGACACTATCTTTATGGCACGAAGTGTGGTTTTCACAGACCACAAAAGTCTCCAACACATTCTCAATCAGAAGGAGCTGAACATGAGGCAGCGACGCTGGGTTGAACTCCTAAACGATTACGATTGCGAGATTCGCTACCATCCTGGTAAGGCGAATGTCGTAGCCGATGCGCTTATTCGAAAGGAGCGAGCCAAGCTCAATTCTGTTCAAACTCTATCAGATATCCAATCTCATGTCCTTCAAGCACAACGATCATGTGTAACCAAAGGCTTATTGAAATATGAGCTACCACTTCAACTCGAGCTTAAACTCGAAACGAAAGACGATGGTTTGCTCTATTTCAAGGATCGTTTGTGGATTCCGAAACAAAACGATCTTCGCACTTTAGTGATGGACGAATCTCATAAGTCTCGATACTCTATCTATCCTGGTGCTGAAAAAATGTACAAGGATCTTTGTACTCAGTTCTGGTGGCCTTGTATGAAGAAGGATATTGCTTTGTATGTATCAAAATGCCTAACTTGTCTCAAAGTCAAGGCTGAACATCAACGACCTTCTGGCTTGCTTGTACAACCAGAGATACCGGTATGGAAGTGGGAGAACATTGTCACACCCCCAAAACCACATGCGGAGTACCACCGCTAGGCGTGTGACATGACCAGGATCCAGTCGCCAATTATACTGAGCAATGGTTAATAGTAAGAATGTTCACCAACCATAATAGTTAGTAACATCATAGGTTAAGGTTTAAAAGTTTTAGTTCAAATAACAGTTTAAGTAAGCAGTGGAAGCATAAACCAAACAGTTTCAAAACAAAGTTCATAGTTCAAGATTATTTAGAACCCAACACATGGATTAGACGACCACTACACATTCCCAAGCTGCAAGCTCCTGAGTCACTGGGTACCTACAAAGCATGCAGTAGGGTATCAACAAAGATGTTGGCGAGTTCACGAGTTGTCCAGTTTTTAATTTCCAAAAACTTGTTTCACTAGTTAATTTACTCATTTATACAAGCCATGGGGAGCTACCCCGTAAGTAAGCTACTAAACTGTTTTTACAATACCGAATACTATTCATCCGTACGTTTCCGTAGAGTGCCCCGTTTGTCAATGTTCTATCATCATTGACGGTTTTGCTAGAGTACATTAGTTCACGACCGATCCCATACTCGGGCACGGTGTGAGGTTGGTGAGACCTAAATAGCGCTATCAACTAATAACCCGTTCGCCAGACCCCGGCGACTAATCGGTATCAAGAAGTGAGGACTTGAGTGATAGAGTTTCGTTTAGTGTTGCTTGTTGCATCCAGTATAAACAGTAATTAACTAAAAGTCCCGCATAAGGGTCACGTATATCCTACACGTATCTAACACATAGTATGCATACAATTATCTGTTGAGTTATTGGGCCTACTCTAATAATTGCACAGTCAAACAGTAACAGTTAACACATAGTCCAGTCGAACAGGCAGCCCAAACAAAACACATGGTGGCCCAATAACCCAGGTAGGTAGCCCAGTCGAGACAAGGTGGTCTCGACTCGAGATCATGCGGTCTCGAGTCGCAACCAGGAGATCTTCGAGTCATGAACTTCTGGTCTCGAGTGGTGTTGGCATGAGTCGCAACCTCAGGGGTCTCGAGTCCAGTCTCGAGTTGAGTCCTTACTGGTCTCGAGTCCCTGAAGCCTTTCTCGAGTTGTCACCTGATGGTCTCGAGTCGCAACCGCTGCGGTCTCGAGTTGTAGCATAAATGGTCTCGAGTCGAAACCAAGGGTCTTGACTCGCATCGCCTGCTGATTCTAGAACATCTGCAACATTGTACTATCCAATAGAATTTCGATTTCATGATATTGTGTACTATCCAACCAAAACACACAAACATGTTTTCTTGTCTAAATTCTAATTAAAACAGATCAAATCATAGCATTTCAAATATTCATCACATCTTCCAACAGTTCATCATTTAGGCATTTATATTCAATCAACATGTTCATCCTACACACTCATAAGTTTTTCATTAGATTCATTCAATGGACCACATCCTCTCATATTCCTAGGTTCTTAATATCACAACACGCATCATGCATTCAAGAATCAAAACACATAATCTAGATATCAAGGCAATCTTGCAAAACATCATGAAAACAATATTTTCTTACACTTTCTAGCATGAATCCATTATTCGAGACACACTAAGCTTATCCGTATTACTCAACATTCCAATCATTCATTTGGTTTATAAGAAGCACATTGTTCCACATAAATCATTTCAAATAAGCAACTATAGCACTAGTTATCATAAAGCCATACACACACACTAACCGGTTAAATATGGAGGGTATGGAGGGTCGGTGAAGGGAGTTCCGAGTGAGGGTAATGAGCTTGATCCGAGAGTCTTGATGCTACCGGTTGAATCCGAGAGAGAGAGAGGAGGGGGGTGATGTGGTTAGGGTTTTGTTGAGAGAGTGGATAAGAGTGTGTGGGAGTGAGTGTGAGGGAATGTTTGCAAATGGTGAAAAGTGGCAAGGTTGGTCATCCTCATGGGTTTTATACCTGTTCCGAGTTGGTGCACCCTAATGGGTTTCCGAGTGGGTTTCTCGGGTGCATGGCCCAACCGGCCCAACTGTTTACTGTTTACTCGAGACTGAGTGGTCTTGAGTCGGGTTCATGGTCTCGGCTCATTACATACCTATATATACATAACTATACATTATACGTACACATTATCAACACATAGCACATCAAGATAAATCACAAACTTTCATTTCATAATATGTACACGTAATACTGAAACAAGAAGGTTGCTCGGGAAAAATCCAGAGTGTCACATTATCCCCAAGTTTTAAGAACTTTCGTCCCGAAAGTTAAGGCAGCCACTGTCAAGCTGGTGAGAACGTTTCAACGGGGTGTCACATTATCCCCCCGTTAGTTTGGAATTTCGTCCCAAAATTCGGTTGTAGCTTCAGTGCTGGGAGTTTCATTTGGGAACAACTGGGGATACTTGCGCTTCATCTGGTCTTCCCGCTCCCAGGTAAACTCTGGGCCACGGCGCGAGTTCCAACGAACTCGTACGATAGGTATCTGGCTACGTTTGAGGGTTTTGATTTCTCGATCCGTGATCTCAATCGGTTCCTCAGTTCTTCAGGCAGATTCAATCTGTAAGCAACCTTACCGATCTTTTCGGTAATTTCGAATGGTCCGACATATCGCGGATTAAGCTTGCCCCGTTTTCCAAAACGAACCACACCCTTCCAGGGTGAGACTTTAAGTAGAGCCCGGTCACCGACATGGAATTCTAGCGGTTTCCTACTCTTATCCGCGTAACTTTTCTGATGGTCACGAGCTGCCGCCATGCGTTGTCTGATCTGGGCAATCCTTTCCGTAGTCTCGACTACAAGTTCCGGGCCGGTAATTTGGCTTTCGCCAACTTCCGCCCAACATAAGGGTGATCGGCATTTACGACCGTTCAATGCCTCAAAGGGTGCTGCTTGAATGCTGGTGTGGTAGCTGTTGTTGTAGGAGAATTCCACTAACGGTAGATGTTTTTCCCAGCCCTTGCCAAAATCGATTACACATGCCCTAAGCATGTCTTCAAGTGTTTGGATGGTGCGTTCAGACTGCCCATCCGTTTGTGGATGATAAGCAGTGCTCATGTCTAAACGTGAGCCAAAGGATTTGTGCATAGCTTGCCACAACTCAGAAGTAAAACGCGCGTCTCGATCGGAAATAATAGAGGTTGGCACTCCGTGCCTCGAAACCACTTCCTTTAAGTAAACCTCTGCCAAGGTAGAGAACTTGTCTGTTTCTTTAATAGCCAAAAAGTGTGCAGACTTAGTTAATCGATCCACTATCACCCAAATGGTGTCATTTCCGCGTTGAGACCTAGGCAGGCCAGTAACAAAATCCATGGAAATTTGCTCCCATTTCCATTTTGGGATCTCTGGTTGTTGGAGTAGGCCCGATGGTTTCTGATACTCAGTCTTGACTCTCGCACAAGTCAAACATTTGCTGACATAAGTTGCTATGTGGGCTTTCATGCTAGGCCACCAGTATGTAGTTTTTAGGTCGTGGTACATCTTATCCGAACCAGGATGTACTGAGTAACGGGACTTATGTGCTTCGTCCATCACAAGCTTGCGTAAGTTCCCATAAAGTGGGACCCATATACGTCCGGTTACGTAGTAAGCACCGTCTTCTTTTTGTTCTAATCGCTCCCTTGACCCGCGTAGGGACTCCGCCCTAATGTTCTCTGGTTTCAATGCTTCAACCTGAGCATCTCGTATCTGAATAGGGAGGTTAGATTGGATGGTAAGTTGTAACGCTCGCACGCGCTTCGGTGTAGTGTCCTTTCGACTGAGGGCGTCCGCCACAACATTGGCTTTGCCCGGATGATACTTGATTGCGCATTCGTAATCATTCAAGAGTTCGACCCATCGACGCTGTCGCATGTTTAACTCCTTTTGCTTGAAGATATGCTCGAGACTCCTGTGATCGGTGTAAATGGTGCACCTGGTACCGTACAGGTAATGTCTCCATATCTTAAGAGCAAAAACCACTGCTCCCAACTCCAAGTCGTGCGTAGTGTAGTTCCTTTCGTGAATCTTAAGTTGTCGAGAAGCGTAAGCGATAACTTTTTCGCGTTGCATCAACACGCAACCGAGCCCATGGATAGACGCGTCGCAGTAAACCACAAAGTCGTCGGTACCTTCAGGTAACGAGAGAATAGGAGCACTACACAGGTTATCCTTTAACTTCCGAAAGGCAGACTCCTGAGCCTCGTTCCACTTGTAAGCAATACCCCTCTGAGTGAGAGTCGTGAGAGGTTGGGCGATCTTTGAAAATCCCTTGATGAATCTACGATAGTACCCTGCCAATCCCAAGAATTGGCGAAGTTCGGTCGGAGTCTTAGGTGTAGGCCAATTCCTTATAGAGTCGATCTTAGCTGGATCGGCGTGTATTCCGTCCTTATTGACCACGTGTCCAAGGAAGTGGACTTCTCGAAGCCAGAAGTCACATTTCGAGAACTTGGCGTACAGTTGTTCATTGCGAAGGAGTTCAAGAATAAGACGCAGGTGTTGTTCATGCTCCCCTTGACTTTTCGAGTAGATTAAGATGTCGTCGATAAACACAATCATGAACTTGTCGAGGTAGGGTTTGCACACTCGGTTCATGAGATCCATAAAGACCGCAGGCGCGTTGGCCATTCCAAAAGGCATGACAAGAAATTCATAGTGACCATAACGGGTTCTGAAAGCAGTCTTGGAGATATCCTCGTCGCGGACTCTCAACTGATGATAACCTGATCGCAGATCGATCTTGGAGTAGTAGCTTGATCCTTGCGATTGATCGAATAGATCGTCGATGCGTGGGAGTGGGTAACGGTTCTTGATGGTGACCTTGTTCAGCTCACGATAGTCGATGCACATACGGAATGTGCCGTCCTTCTTCTTGACAAAGAGCACTGGTGCTCCCCAGGGTGACGAACTAGGACGGATAAATCCCTTGTCCAACAGTTCTTGCAGTTGTGTAGAAAGTTCCTTCAGTTCTGCGGGAGCTAGTCGATAAGGTGCACGAGCTATAGGTGCTGCTCTGGGAGCTAGTTCGATTTGGAATTCGACCTGACGGTGAGGAGGGAGTCCAGGTAGTTCTTCAGGAAATACCTCGGGATAGTCGCGTACAACTGGAAAATCTTCAATCCTCTTTTCCTTTTTCTGTGTGTCGGTGACAAGTGCTAAGATAGCGGTGTGCCCCTTTCATAAACACTTCTGGGCTTTTAAGAATGAAATGATGCCTGTGACTTCTCCGCCTTTGTCACCTTGAACGATAAGGGGTTTGCCAGAACGACGGGGAATACGAACCATTTTCTCTTGACAGAGAATTTCAGCCCGATGTTTGGATAACCAATCCATACCAATGACGACGTCGAAACTTCCAAGAACGATAGGGAACAGATCGATGCTAAAGGTCTGACCAGACAATACTAGTTTGCAGTTACTGATAACGTGTGAGGCCTCAATGTTTCTACCGTTCGCTAACTCGACGGTATGCTTAGATCTTAATAACGTAGACGTATGTTTAAGCTTCTTACTAATACGTAGGGATACATAGCTAGCATCGGCTCCAGAATCAAACAATACAGAAACATAACGATCATCGAGTAGGAATTTACCCGCTACGACGTTGGGATCATTCCTAGCTTCTCCAGCTCCAATCACAAAAGCCCTTCCTCTTGCACCATTTCCAGCATTATTGTTATTGTTCCCAGCACCCTGATTGTTGTTGTTCTGATTCAGTTCAGGGCAATCCCTTCGCATGTGCCCCGTTGCTCCACACTTGAAGCATCCACGGTTGTTTCATTGTTGCTGTTGCGGTTGTTGTTGATTCTGCCTAGCTGGAAGCTGGCTCCTGCAGTCTTTGGCTTCATGCCCCATCTTGTTGCATCGCTGACACTGACTTTTGCCACATGGCCCACTGTGGTGTCGGTTACATTTGTTACACTTGGGGTGGTTTCCTCGATAGCCACCCGGTTGCTAAGGGCCCTTGTTGCTTTCAGTCTTCCTTTGCTGAATTGAGGCCTGAGTGGGGTTAGCATTCTTACCCTGATTTCCATCCCACTTTCGTTTGTTATCGCTAGAAGTTCCAGCAGTAGCACTGATCCTTTTGGGTAGCTTGCCCTGTTCCACAGCCTGATCAGTGAGTTTGTGAGCAAGACGAATGACTGGCTGAATCGTAGTGAGGTTGGCTGAGGTCACATGACTCTGGATCTCTGGAACTAGACCCTTCAGGTAGAGCTCGATTCTTCGGTAAGCAGGTCGAGACATGTTAGGGCAGAGGGCAGCATAATCATTGGACTGCTTGGTGTAGGTCTCAATCTCTGATCCAACCATCTTAAGCTCGAAGTACTCGTTTTCGAGCTTGTGGATATCATCCCTATGACAGTATTCTTCCTTGATCATGTTCTTGAAATCTTCCCACGCAGTAGCATTAGCAGTTTCCAAACCAAGCATCTGAATATGTGCCTTCCACCATGAAAGCGCGTTTCCTTCAAGCGTACCAGTAGCAAACTTCACCCAATTAGCAGGGGGACATTCACAGACAGCAAAGACAGCTTCGGCCTTCTCAATCCAGTGCAGAAGACCTATGGCACCCTCAGTGCCGTTGAAAGGGAGAGGCTTGCAATCCATGAAGGTTTTGAAAGTACAAACACGTGGTTGCGCAGGCGCTTGCTGACCTGTTGTGAAAAGCGAAGTGAATAGGCTTAGAGGTGAAAAGACGATGCGGGGGTAGGATCTAAACATCCTAAAATAACGAGTTTACCTCCAGGGTGAGCTGCGAAAGCTGCAGCCACCGTGTTGAGCAAGTTAGTGAACTGAGCCTGAGTCATGTTAACGTTTCCTCTTCCGCGTCCACTCATTGTCTTCATAACCAGAAAACACAGTATGAGTGTGATGTCGTAATGTAGCGAGAATGAGATAGAAGAGGGGTGTGTCTATCTAGCTAGGTATACCAGTACGTATAGTAGAACATAAATCATCAAGTAATCAAGCAAGTAAATACAAGTCCAAGCTATGGGGTCTAGTACGTTGAGTCTTGCCCTTGGAGTGTAGTGTCGTTACGAGTCACGGGTTATAGTCTGGTTTTTCTCAAAAAGACTTTCTTTTTAAAACCGAGTTCACTATAACCAATGGCTCTGATACCAATCTGTCACACCCCCAAAACCACATGCGGAGTACCAGCGCTAGGCGTGTGACATGACCAGGATCCAGTCGCCAATTATACTGAGCAATGGTTAATAGTAAGAATGTTCACCAACCATAATAGTTAGTAAACATCATAGGTTAAGGTTTAAAAGTTTTAGTTCAAATAACAGTTTAAGTAAGCAGCGGAAGCATAAACCAAACAGTTTCAAAACAAAGTTCATAGTTCAAGATTATTTAGAACCCAACACATGGATTAGACGACCACTACACATTCCCAAGCTGCAAGCTCCTGAGTCACTGGGTACCTGTAAAGCATGCAGTAGGGTATCAACAAAGATGTTGGTGAGTTCACGAGTTGTCCAGTTTTTAATTTCCAAAAACTTGTTTCACTAGTTAATTTATACAAGCCATGGGGAGCTACCCCATAAGTAAGCTACTAAACTGTTTTTACAATACCGAATACTATTCATCCGTACGTTTCCGTAGAGTGCCCCGTTTGTCAATGTTCTATCATCATTGACGGTTTTGCCAGAGTACATTAGTTCACGCCCGATCCCATACACGGGCACGGTGTGAGGTTGGTGAGACCTAAATAGCGCTATCAACTAATAACCCGTTCGCCAGACCCCGGTGACTAATCGGTATCAAGAAGTGAGGACTTAAGTGATAGAGTTTCGTTTAGTGTTGCTTGTTGCATCCAGTATAAACAGTAATTAACTAAAAGTCCCGCATAAGGGGAGAAAAGTAGGTTTGTATCCCTTCAAGGGGATAGTGTTGTTATACGTTCCGTTTCCCAACCACCGGGAATGCATGCTTTAGTAGTTTGTGAACTCACCTTGGGTTGCTCGGCAGATTAGTTACTTGGTCGAACACGTTGGTCACCACGTCCTAACATGGTTACCAGTATAGGTCAGGTTTGGGTGTGAAGAAGTCATGTATATCCTACACGTATCTAACACATAGTATGCATACAATTATCTGTTGAGTTATTGGGCCTACTCTAATAATTGCACAGTCAAACAGTAACAGTTAACACGTAGTCCAGTCGAACAGGCAGCCCAAGCAAAACACATGGTGGCCCAATAACCCAGGTAGGCAGCCCAGTCGAGACAAGGTGGTCTCGACTCGAGATCATGCGGTCTCGAGTCGCAACCAGGAGATCTTCGAGTCATGAACTTCTGGTCTCGAGTGGTGTTGGCATGAGTCGCAACCTCAGGGGTCTCGAGTCCAGTCTCGAGTTGAGTCCTTACTGGTCTCGAGTCCCTGAAGCCTTTCTCGAGTTGTCACCTGATGGTCTCGAGTCGCAACCGCTGCGGTCTCGAGTTGTAGCATAAATGGTCTCGAGTCGAAACCAAAGGTCTCGACTCGCATCGCCTGCTGATTCTAGAACATCTGCAACATTGTACTATCCAATAGAATTTCGATTTCATGATATTGTGTACTATCCAACCAAAACACACAAACATGTTTTCTTGTCTAAATTCTAATTAAAACAAATCAAATCATAGCATTTCAAATATTCATCACATCTTCCAATAGTTCATCATTTAGGCATTCATATTCAATCAACATGTTCATCCTACACACTCATAAGTTTTTCATTAGATTCATTCAATGGACCACATCCTCTCATATTCCTAGGTTCTTAATATCACAACACGCATCATGCATTCAAGAATCAAAACACATAATCTAGATATCAAGGCAATCTTGCAAAACATCATGAAAACAATATTTTCTTACACTTTCTAGCATGAATCCATTATTCGAGACACACTAAGCTTATCCGTATTACTCAACATTCCAATCATTCATTTGGTTTATAAGAAGCACATTGTTCCACATAAATCATTTCAAATAAGCAACTATAGCACTAGTTATCATAAAGCCATACACACACACTAACCGGTTGAATATGGAGGGTATGGAGGGTCGGTGAAGGGAGTTCCGAGTGAGGGTAATGAGCTTGATCCGAGAGTCTTGATGCTACCGGTTGAATCCGAGAGAGAGAGGAGGGGGGTGATGTGGTTAGGGTTTTGTTGAGAGAGTGGATAAGAGTGTGTGGGAGTGAGTGTGAGGGAATGTTTGCAAATGGTGAAAAGTGGCAAGGTTGGTCATCCTCATGGGTTTTATACCTGTTCCGAGTTGGTGCACCCTAATGGGTTTTCGAGTGGGTTTCTCGGGTGCATGGCCCAAACGGCCCAACTGTTTACTGTTTACTCGAGACTGAGTGGTCTTGAGTCGGGTTCATGGTCTCGGCTCATTACATACCTATATATACATAACTATACATTATACGTACACATTATCAACACATAGCACATCAAGATAAATCACAAACTTTCATTTCATAATATGTACACGCAATACTGAAACAAGAAGGTTGCTCGGGAAAATCCAGAGTGTCACAAACATTGCTATGGATCTTATCACAAAGTTATCGCATACCTCTAGATGTCACGACGCTATTTGGATTGTTATCGATCGATTGACGAAGTCAACTCATTTTAATCCGATTCGCGAGGATCTATCTGCTGATAAACTTGCAAAGATTTATGTTGATGAGATTGTATCTCGACATGGTGTTCCTTTGGATATCATTTCTGATCGTGATGCTCGATTTTCATCTCATTTTTGGAAGACCATGCAATCTGCTTTGGGAACTCAACTAAATCTAAGCACTGCTTATCATCCCCAAACAGATGGACAATCTGAGAGGACGATTCAAACGTTGGAGGATATGCTTAGAGCATGCGTGATAGACTTTGGTGGTAATTGGGATTCTCATCTGCCATTGATCGAGTTCTCTTACAACAATAGTTATCATGCTAGTATCAATATGGCACCGTCCGAAGCTTTATACGGTCGAAAATGTCGTTTACCTGTCTGTTGGAATGAGATCGGTGAAGCTCAGCTTACTGGACCTGAGCTCATTCTGGAAACAACAGACAAAATCAAGAAAATTCGCGATAATCTTGTGACAGCTAGAAGCCGTCAAAAGAGTTATGCGGATATGCGACGCAAGCCCTAAGAATTTCGAATCAGAGACCGTGTCCTACTCAAGGTGTCACCTTGGAAGGGAGTGGTGAGATTCAGAAAGAAAGGAAAACTTGCACCATGATATGTTAGACCATTTAAGATTGTTTAAAGTATTGGAAAGGTTGCATTGAACAAACGATTGGTTTTGGGTTGTGATTAGGTAATGGGACAGGTGTAACATGATAAAAGCATGGTAGATACGCCGCTGGTACTTCTTATATATAAGTGTTTTTATCATATTACATTCCGTGGCATTATTTAGTTCACTTGGATAAACGATTTTGAAACGATGTCACATAACGATGTTTTCTAAAAGATATAAACCATACGAGTTTTATAACGAGAACAATTTACGATTTGGTTTACTTAAACAAATGTTTTGGGTTAAGAATCATGGCTACGAGATTTTATAAACTATAACCAACTTGATTTGAGTTGGTTAATTATGTTGCAATACTATACACTTTTCAAAACAAGGTTTGTAACTTTTGACTCTTGTAGTCTAATGAGGTATTGCAATATGTAAACGAGCCATGAATCCGACACTCTCATAAAACCTATGTGCTCGCCAGCATTTCTTTGCTGACTTCGTTTTTACATATGTTTTAGGTGGTGTTGAATGATGTTGATTGCTAGGATTCATGTTCACATAGGATCTGGACGAGGCCTTAGTGACATAATAACAACGATAGACGATGTGTAACTTGTTTGTTTTGTTTTAAGACAATATAAATTATCTAATGAATCAATAAAACGAAACTTTTTAATCCATGGTTGTGAAACAATGATTCTGTTGCACCACTCCCCGACGTTTCCGCCGCGGTTTCGTTGTTTTAACGCGGTCGGGGTGTGACAGATTTGAATATTATCATGACTTGGTTGGATTTGGTCCTGTAGCATCCCTAACCAGAAGGATGAACGAGTGGTATCTGGTTCCTAAATCATCCATACTTGATTAAATTCGGATCCTTTAGATATTCTAGTCTGCAGGATTTAGAATGAGTGGTTTCTGGATGCAATAGCAACCGAACTAAGAGTGATTCGAATATCATTCACACTTGGTTGGATTTTGATTCTGTAGCATCCCTAACAAGAACGATTAAGAACGGGAGGTATCCGAATTCTGAATCACGCATACTCGTTGAATTCGGATCATGTAACTTCCCTAGCAAAAAGGATTTAGAGTGGGTGGTTTTTTCCAGATCAAATAGAAACCGAACTAAGAGTCATTTGAATATCATCAAGACTTGTTGGATTCGCTTCCTGTTGCAACCCTAACCAAAATGATTCAGAACGCGTGGTACTTGGATCCTAAATCATCCGTACTTGATTTAATTCGGATCCTTTAGCTATCCTATTCTGCAGGATTTAGAATGAGTGGTTTCTAGATGCAATAGCAACCGAACTAAGATGATTTGAATATCATTCACACTTGGTTGGATTTTGACTCTGTAGCATCCCTAACAAGAACGATTACGAACGGGAGGTGTCCGAATTCTGAATCACGCATACTCGTTGATTTCGGATCATGTAGCTTCCCTAGCAAAAAGCATTTAGAATGGGTGGTTTTTTCCCGATCAAATAGAAACCAAACTAATAGTGATTTGAATATCATCATGACTTGGTTGGATCTAGTTCCTGTAGCATCCCTAACTAGAAGGATTCAGAACGGGTGGTGGATCCTAATGCATCCGTACTTGATTCAATTCGGATTCTATTGCTATCCTAGTCTGCAGGATTCGGAATGAGTGGTTTCTGGATGCAATAGCAACCGAACTAAGAGTGATTCGAATATCATTCATACTTGTTTAGATTTTGATTCTATAGCATCCCTAATAAGAACGATTCAGAACGGGAGGTATCCGGATTCTGAATCATGCATACTCGTTGAATTTGGATAATGTAGCTTCCCAATCAAAAAGGATTTAGAGTGGGTCGTTTTTTCCCGATCAAATAGAAACCGAACTAAGAGTGATTTGAATATTATCAAGACTTGGTTGGATTCGGTCCTGTAGCATCCCTAACCAGTAGGATTCAGAACGAATGGTATCTGGATCCAAAATCATCCTTACTTGATTGAATTCGGATCTTTTAACTATCCTAGTCTGTATGATTTAGAATGAGTGGTGTCTGGATGCAATAGCAACTAAACTAAGAGTGATTCGAATATCATTCATATTCGGTTGGATTTTGAATCTGTAGCATCTCTAACAAGAACGATTCAGAATGGGAGGTATCCGGATTGTGAATCATGCATACTCGTTGAATTCGGATCATGTAGCTTCCCTAGCAAAAAAGATTTAGAATGGGTGGGTTTTTTCCTGATCAAATAGAAACCGAACTAATAGTGATTTGAATATCATCATGAATTGGTTGGTTTCAGTTCCTGTTGCATCCCTAACTAGAAGGATTCAAAATGGGTGGTATTTGGATCCTAAATCATCCGTACTTGATTCAATTCGGATTCTTTAGCTATCCTAGTCTGCAGGATTCAGAATGAGTGGTTTCTGGATGCAATAGCTGTTGGGTTTTTCACATGTTTATCAAAGTTATTTTGCCCATATAAAATAAAAACGCAACGGAAATATTATTTAAAACATGTTATTTACAAGATATAAAACCCATTTTATATGTAAAACCGAATAACCGGATCCATATATGAACATGCATGCTATCAAAAACGTAACCATAGGGTGTTATTGTGACAACTGTCAAATTTCAGGTATCCGTACAATTATTAAACCATGATTAGTGCTTAATGACCATGCTGAATTACAATTAACTGCTTACTGATTATTGCCATATACATAAATGTGCATCATATATGGCAAATGACATACCATTATTGCATGAAAGCTTATTTAACTCAAATGATGCACGAAACACAGTTCGCACAGTAATTAGACAAACTAGAAAATTGCTGACGGAGTTCA
>JARYGA010061389.1:124509-149665 GCA_030545235.1 Helianthus tuberosus
TAGCCGTGACCTTCAGGAAGCTTTGTTGGATGAAGAGCGTTTTCTGAAACAAAAAG
Organism: Helianthus tuberosus; assembly: GCA_030545235.1. NCBI lineage: Eukaryota > Viridiplantae > Streptophyta > Magnoliopsida > Asterales > Asteraceae > Helianthus > Helianthus tuberosus. The sequence continues at coordinate 124,566 of JARYGA010061389.1, forward strand.
CTAAGGTTGATTGGTTGAGTGCGGGTGACATGAATACTGCTTTTTTCATTCCTCTTTGAAAATACGAAATCATTGTAGTAGTATTGATGTTATTACAGATACGCAAGGGAATCTTTATGAAGGTGATAATGTGTATAAAGCTTTTGTTCAACACTATGAGAATTTTTTTGGCAATCAAGGTGATATCTCGTTGCAACCAGCTCCAGATTTATTTCCGAAAGTTTTATCTCACAATGTTGCTACAGATATGGTTCGTCATGTTACGGAGGAGGAGGTTAAGAAGGCGATGTTCTCTATTGGCAATGATAAAGCTCCGGGTCCGGATGGATTTACGGCTGCGTTTTTTAAGAGTGCTTGGCCTCTGGTTGGTAATGATATTGTTAATGCTATTAAAGATTTTTTTGACACTGGTAACTTGCTTCGGGAACTGAATCATACGCTGATAGTTCTTATTCCAAAGGTGTCAACTCCCATGGTTGTTACTGATTTTCGGCCGATTGCTTGTTGTAATGTTCTTTACAAGTGTATCAGCAAGATTATTGCTGATAGGATTAAGGGAGGTTTGAACGAGATTGTAAGTATAAATCAATCGGCCTTTGTTCCAGGTAGAAAGATTTCGGATAACATTTTATTAACGCAAGAGTTAATGCATAATTACCATCGGAATGTGGGGCCTCCTAGATGTGCGTTTAAGGTTGATATTCAGAAAGCTTACGATACGGTGGACTGGAGTTTTCTGAAAAGTGTGCTTCTTGGGTTTGGCTTTAACAGTAACATGGTGAAGTGGATCATGCTCTGTGTGTCTTCTACTTCATTTTCGGTATGTGTTAATGGCACGGTTCATGGTTTTTTCAGAGGTAAGCGGGGGTTAAGGCAAGGGGATCCTATATCTCCTTATTTGTTCACTCTTGTCATGGAGGTTCTGACGGGTATTCTTCAGCATTCTGTTCGGATAGATTCTTCATTTAAATTTCATAACAGATGTGAAAAACAGCAGATAATAAATCTCTGCTTTGCTGATGATCTGTTTCTTTTTGCTAGAGGAGAAGTGAATTCGGCAAATTGTATTATGTCCTCTCTTTTAAAATTCACTAAGATGTCGGGGTTAGTGCCTAGCAACCAGAAAAGTACAGTTTTCTTTTGTAATGTTAATGATCATGTTAAACAGGCGATTCTGGACATTATGCCTTTTGTGGAAGGTAAGTTACCTGTTAAGTACTTGGGGGTCCCTCTTATTTCTTCTAAGCTTAGATATAATGATTGCCGTGTGCTTGTGGAAAAATTAGAGAAACGTATTATGCACTGGAAGAACAAATTGTTATCGTTTGCGGGTCGGCTTCAACTTATCATTTCTGTCCTGTCTTCTATGCATATTTATTGGTCCTCGGTGTTTATGCTACCAACTCGGGTTGTTAAGGAACTTGAAGCTAGAATGAGAAATTTCTTATGGTCTCAAGATGTGTCGTTTAGTAGAGGTAAAGCTAAAGTTTCGTGGAAAGCGGTTTGTACCCCTAAGTATGAAGGTGGATTAGGCATTAGACGTATTGGGGATATGAATAAAGCCCTAATGGCGTCTCATATTTGGAGTATTGTGATGAAGCGTGATTCCCTCTGGGTCGAGTGGGTTCACTCTTATCGGCTAAAAGGCAACAACTTCTGGGTTTGTAAAGCAACGTCGAATTCTTGTTGGTCATGGAGGAAGATTATTCAGTTGCGCCATATCATTCGAAAACATGTTTGGTCCGACGTAGGGAATGGCCGTAATACTTCAGCTTGGTTTGATTTTTGGAGTGATTTGGGGCCTCTTGGTGAGTTTCTATCGCCAAGAACTATTACAGATGCTGATTTTCGTTTGGATGACACCGTGTTCAATATTTTCTCTAACGGAACATGGAATTGGCCTGTGGCGTGGAGGGATCTTTTCCCTGTTCTTATTCAGCTGGATCACTTTCAGTTAGATCCGACAAAATCTGACCGGTTGCTATGGAAAGATGGTGGTGATATTCAGGATTTTTCTTCGTCAGCCGTTTGGCATTCGGTCCGGCATAGAGAATCAGAGGTGGAATGGAGCGGCATTGTTTGGTTTGCCCAATGTATTCCTAGGCACGCGTTTATGTTGTGGTTGATAATGAAGGGAAAGCTTCTTACTCAAGACAAAATTCTGCAGTGGGATCTTTCAAGGCTAAAAAACATGAATATGATGTGCTGTTTGTTATGCTATGAGAATTTTGACTCTCATCATCATCTATTTTTTGAGTGTAAATTCTCTGATAATGTTTGGAATATGATTCGAAGTAAAGTGGGGATGGCGTCCGTGAGTTTGAGATGGGTAGATATCATCGAATGGTTATGTGCTCGAGTTCGGTCAAAGAAAGCTGAGGTTTATGTTGCGAAGATTCTAGTTGCGGCAGCTGCGTATACTATTTGGCAAGAGAGGAATGCTAGGTTGTTTAAAAATCAAGTGCGTCCACCCGAAATGGTAAAAGATATTATTTTGAAAACAGTGAGATACAAGTTGATGGGAGCTAAGCTAAAGAACAACGCTAGGGTGCGGAAGCTGCTTGGGGATTGGGAGATTTCAACCGAAAATAAAGATGATGGAGGCTAATTAGTATGTAGTGTTTGATTGTCTAGATGAGTGTCTAGGTGTTTTATGTCCTGGTTTTGTTCGGTGTTTTGTTTTGTTGATGGTTTTACTTTCATGGGGCATGTCTCATGATTGAACTGGTGTAGGCTTTCTACTCCACTTGTTCTTTTTTGGTTGTGAATATATAGAATCACCGGGGTAACCCTTTACCCAAAAAAAAAAACTTCAAGAGTTATCTGACAAAGGATTCATCCGACCGAGTTATTCATCATGGGGCACTCCTGTCTTGTTTGTGAAAAAGAAAGATAGGTCTTTTCGAATGTGTATCGATTATCGTGAGCTTAATAAGCTTACCATCAAGAATTAATATCCCCTACCACGAATCGATGATCTCTTTGATCAGCTGCAAGGTGCTACATGTTTTTCTAAGATCGATCTGCGTTCTGGGTATCATCAGCTTCCTATACTCGAAGAAGATATTCCCAAAACTACATTCCGCACGAGATATGGTCATTATTTTTTTTTTCGGGTAAAGGGTTACCCCGGTGATTCTATTAAAACAACCGCAAATAAGTACAAGTAGTGAGGATGAATTCCACACTAGTTCATATACAGGACATAAGTACAAGTAGTGAGGATGAATTCCACACTAGTTCATATACAGGACATGCCCCATATATGTAATCCAAAAACAAATTACCTATGACACCTCATAACCTAGTCTACTTTACATCATGAGATATGGTCATTACGAGTTCACTGTCATGCCTTTTGGTCTGACGAATGCCCTAGCTATCTTCATGGACCTAATGAATAGGGTTTGTAAACCTTATTTAGACAAGTTCATCATTGTATTCATTGACGATATTCTCATTTATTCGAAGTCTCGAGCCGATCACGAGCAACACCTTCGTTTGACACTAGAACTCCTGAAGAAGGAACAACTTTTTGCTAAATTCTTCAAGTGTGAATTTTGGCTTAAAGAAGTTCAGTTTTTGGGTCATATTGTTAACGAGCAGGGTATTCATGTGGATCCTTCCAAAATTGCTGCAATTAAAGATTGGAATACACCGACGACACCTGCAGAAGTTCGGTCTTTTCTTGGTCTTGCTGGTTATTATTGACGGTTTATTTCAAATTCTCGAAGATCGCGGTTCCACTCACTGCTTTGACTCAGAAGAATAAGCCTTTTGAGTGGGGACCTAAGCAAGAAGAAGCCTTCCAAACGCTGAAACGGAAGCTATGTGATGCTCCTGTTTTGTCTTTGCCCGATGGAAACGAGGATTTCGTTGTCTATTGTGACGCGTCGAATCTAGGCCTTGGTTGTGTTCTTATGCAACGAAGTAAAGTGATAGCTTATGCGTCAAGACAGCTGAAAGTTCACGAGAAGAACTACACCACTCATGATCTTGAATTGGGTGTTATGGTTTTTGCTCTCAAAATCTGGAGACACTATCTTTATGGCACGAAGTGTGGTTTTCACAGACCACAAAAGTCTCCAACACATTCTCAATCAGAAGGAGCTGAACATGAGGCAGCGACGCTGGGTTGAACTCCTAAACGATTACGATTGCGAGATTCGCTACCATCCTGGTAAGGCGAATGTCGTAGCCGATGCGCTTATTCGAAAGGAGCGAGCCAAGCTCAATTCTGTTCAAACTCTATCAGATATCCAATCTCATGTCCTTCAAGCACAACGATCATGTGTAACCAAAGGCTTATTGAAATATGAGCTACCACTTCAACTCGAGCTTAAACTCGAAACGAAAGACGATGGTTTGCTCTATTTCAAGGATCGTTTGTGGATTCCGAAACAAAACGATCTTCGCACTTTAGTGATGGACGAATCTCATAAGTCTCGATACTCTATCTATCCTGGTGCTGAAAAAATGTACAAGGATCTTTGTACTCAGTTCTGGTGGCCTTGTATGAAGAAGGATATTGCTTTGTATGTATCAAAATGCCTAACTTGTCTCAAAGTCAAGGCTGAACATCAACGACCTTCTGGCTTGCTTGTACAACCAGAGATACCGGTATGGAAGTGGGAGAACATTGTCACACCCCCAAAACCACATGCGGAGTACCACCGCTAGGCGTGTGACATGACCAGGATCCAGTCGCCAATTATACTGAGCAATGGTTAATAGTAAGAATGTTCACCAACCATAATAGTTAGTAACATCATAGGTTAAGGTTTAAAAGTTTTAGTTCAAATAACAGTTTAAGTAAGCAGTGGAAGCATAAACCAAACAGTTTCAAAACAAAGTTCATAGTTCAAGATTATTTAGAACCCAACACATGGATTAGACGACCACTACACATTCCCAAGCTGCAAGCTCCTGAGTCACTGGGTACCTACAAAGCATGCAGTAGGGTATCAATAAAGATGTTGGCGAGTTCACGAGTTGTCCAGTTTTTAATTTCCAAAAACTTGTTTCACTAGTTAATTTACTCATTTATACAAGCCATGGGGAGCTACCCCGTAAGTAAGCTACTAAACTGTTTTTACAATACCGAATACTATTCATCCGTACGTTTCCGTAGAGTGCCCCGTTTGTCAATGTTCTATCATCATTGACGGTTTTGCTAGAGTACATTAGTTCACGACCGATCCCATACTCGGGCACGGTGTGAGGTTGGTGAGACCTAAATAGCGCTATCAACTAATAACCCGTTCGCCAGACCCCGGCGACTAATCGGTATCAAGAAGTGAGGACTTGAGTGATAGAGTTTCGTTTAGTGTTGCTTGTTGCATCCAGTATAAACAGTAATTAACTAAAAGTCCCGCATAAGGGTCACGTATATCCTACACGTATCTAACACATAGTATGCATACAATTATCTGTTGAGTTATTGGGCCTACTCTAATAATTGCACAGTCAAACAGTAACAGTTAACACATAGTCCAGTCGAACAGGCAGCCCAAACAAAACACATGGTGGCCCAATAACCCAGGTAGGTAGCCCAGTCGAGACAAGGTGGTCTCGACTCGAGATCATGCGGTCTCGAGTCGCAACCAGGAGATCTTCGAGTCATGAACTTCTGGTCTCGAGTGGTGTTGGCATGAGTCGCAACCTCAGGGGTCTCGAGTCCAGTCTCGAGTTGAGTCCTTACTGGTCTCGAGTCCCTGAAGCCTTTCTCGAGTTGTCACCTGATGGTCTCGAGTCGCAACCGCTGCGGTCTCGAGTTGTAGCATAAATGGTCTCGAGTCGAAACCAAGGGTCTTGACTCGCATCGCCTGCTGATTCTAGAACATCTGCAACATTGTACTATCCAATAGAATTTCGATTTCATGATATTGTGTACTATCCAACCAAAACACACAAACATGTTTTCTTGTCTAAATTCTAATTAAAACAGATCAAATCATAGCATTTCAAATATTCATCACATCTTCCAACAGTTCATCATTTAGGCATTTATATTCAATCAACATGTTCATCCTACACACTCATAAGTTTTTCATTAGATTCATTCAATGGACCACATCCTCTCATATTCCTAGGTTCTTAATATCACAACACGCATCATGCATTCAAGAATCAAAACACATAATCTAGATATCAAGGCAATCTTGCAAAACATCATGAAAACAATATTTTCTTACACTTTCTAGCATGAATCCATTATTCGAGACACACTAAGCTTATCCGTATTACTCAACATTCCAATCATTCATTTGGTTTATAAGAAGCACATTGTTCCACATAAATCATTTCAAATAAGCAACTATAGCACTAGTTATCATAAAGCCATACACACACACTAACCGGTTAAATATGGAGGGTATGGAGGGTCGGTGAAGGGAGTTCCGAGTGAGGGTAATGAGCTTGATCCGAGAGTCTTGATGCTACCGGTTGAATCCGAGAGAGAGAGAGGAGGGGGGTGATGTGGTTAGGGTTTTGTTGAGAGAGTGGATAAGAGTGTGTGGGAGTGAGTGTGAGGGAATGTTTGCAAATGGTGAAAAGTGGCAAGGTTGGTCATCCTCATGGGTTTTATACCTGTTCCGAGTTGGTGCACCCTAATGGGTTTCCGAGTGGGTTTCTCGGGTGCATGGCCCAACCGGCCCAACTGTTTACTGTTTACTCGAGACTGAGTGGTCTTGAGTCGGGTTCATGGTCTCGGCTCATTACATACCTATATATACATAACTATACATTATACGTACACATTATCAACACATAGCACATCAAGATAAATCACAAACTTTCATTTCATAATATGTACACGTAATACTGAAACAAGAAGGTTGCTCGGGAAAAATCCAGAGTGTCACATTATCCCCAAGTTTTAAGAACTTTCGTCCCGAAAGTTAAGGCAGCCACTGTCAAGCTGGTGAGAACGTTTCAACGGGGTGTCACATTATCCCCCCGTTAGTTTGGAATTTCGTCCCAAAATTCGGTTGTAGCTTCAGTGCTGGGAGTTTCATTTGGGAACAACTGGGGATACTTGCGCTTCATCTGGTCTTCCCGCTCCCAGGTAAACTCTGGGCCACGGCGCGAGTTCCAACGAACTCGTACGATAGGTATCTGGCTACGTTTGAGGGTTTTGATTTCTCGATCCGTGATCTCAATCGGTTCCTCAGTTCTTCAGGCAGATTCAATCTGTAAGCAACCTTACCGATCTTTTCGGTAATTTCGAATGGTCCGACATATCGCGGATTAAGCTTGCCCCGTTTTCCAAAACGAACCACACCCTTCCAGGGTGAGACTTTAAGTAGAGCCCGGTCACCGACATGGAATTCTAGCGGTTTCCTACTCTTATCCGCGTAACTTTTCTGATGGTCACGAGCTGCCGCCATGCGTTGTCTGATCTGGGCAATCCTTTCCGTAGTCTCGACTACAAGTTCCGGGCCGGTAATTTGGCTTTCGCCAACTTCCGCCCAACATAAGGGTGATCGGCATTTACGACCGTTCAATGCCTCAAAGGGTGCTGCTTGAATGCTGGTGTGGTAGCTGTTGTTGTAGGAGAATTCCACTAACGGTAGATGTTTTTCCCAGCCCTTGCCAAAATCGATTACACATGCCCTAAGCATGTCTTCAAGTGTTTGGATGGTGCGTTCAGACTGCCCATCCGTTTGTGGATGATAAGCAGTGCTCATGTCTAAACGTGAGCCAAAGGATTTGTGCATAGCTTGCCACAACTCAGAAGTAAAACGCGCGTCTCGATCGGAAATAATAGAGGTTGGCACTCCGTGCCTCGAAACCACTTCCTTTAAGTAAACCTCTGCCAAGGTAGAGAACTTGTCTGTTTCTTTAATAGCCAAAAAGTGTGCAGACTTAGTTAATCGATCCACTATCACCCAAATGGTGTCATTTCCGCGTTGAGACCTAGGCAGGCCAGTAACAAAATCCATGGAAATTTGCTCCCATTTCCATTTTGGGATCTCTGGTTGTTGGAGTAGGCCCGATGGTTTCTGATACTCAGTCTTGACTCTCGCACAAGTCAAACATTTGCTGACATAAGTTGCTATGTGGGCTTTCATGCTAGGCCACCAGTATGTAGTTTTTAGGTCGTGGTACATCTTATCCGAACCAGGATGTACTGAGTAACGGGACTTATGTGCTTCGTCCATCACAAGCTTGCGTAAGTTCCCATAAAGTGGGACCCATATACGTCCGGTTACGTAGTAAGCACCGTCTTCTTTTTGTTCTAATCGCTCCCTTGACCCGCGTAGGGACTCCGCCCTAATGTTCTCTGGTTTCAATGCTTCAACCTGAGCATCTCGTATCTGAATAGGGAGGTTAGATTGGATGGTAAGTTGTAACGCTCGCACGCGCTTCGGTGTAGTGTCCTTTCGACTGAGGGCGTCCGCCACAACATTGGCTTTGCCCGGATGATACTTGATTGCGCATTCGTAATCATTCAAGAGTTCGACCCATCGACGCTGTCGCATGTTTAACTCCTTTTGCTTGAAGATATGCTCGAGACTCCTGTGATCGGTGTAAATGGTGCACCTGGTACCGTACAGGTAATGTCTCCATATCTTAAGAGCAAAAACCACTGCTCCCAACTCCAAGTCGTGCGTAGTGTAGTTCCTTTCGTGAATCTTAAGTTGTCGAGAAGCGTAAGCGATAACTTTTTCGCGTTGCATCAACACGCAACCGAGCCCATGGATAGACGCGTCGCAGTAAACCACAAAGTCGTCGGTACCTTCAGGTAACGAGAGAATAGGAGCACTACACAGGTTATCCTTTAACTTCCGAAAGGCAGACTCCTGAGCCTCGTTCCACTTGTAAGCAATACCCCTCTGAGTGAGAGTCGTGAGAGGTTGGGCGATCTTTGAAAATCCCTTGATGAATCTACGATAGTACCCTGCCAATCCCAAGAATTGGCGAAGTTCGGTCGGAGTCTTAGGTGTAGGCCAATTCCTTATAGAGTCGATCTTAGCTGGATCGGCGTGTATTCCGTCCTTATTGACCACGTGTCCAAGGAAGTGGACTTCTCGAAGCCAGAAGTCACATTTCGAGAACTTGGCGTACAGTTGTTCATTGCGAAGGAGTTCAAGAATAAGACGCAGGTGTTGTTCATGCTCCCCTTGACTTTTCGAGTAGATTAAGATGTCGTCGATAAACACAATCATGAACTTGTCGAGGTAGGGTTTGCACACTCGGTTCATGAGATCCATAAAGACCGCAGGCGCGTTGGCCATTCCAAAAGGCATGACAAGAAATTCATAGTGACCATAACGGGTTCTGAAAGCAGTCTTGGAGATATCCTCGTCGCGGACTCTCAACTGATGATAACCTGATCGCAGATCGATCTTGGAGTAGTAGCTTGATCCTTGCGATTGATCGAATAGATCGTCGATGCGTGGGAGTGGGTAACGGTTCTTGATGGTGACCTTGTTCAGCTCACGATAGTCGATGCACATACGGAATGTGCCGTCCTTCTTCTTGACAAAGAGCACTGGTGCTCCCCAGGGTGACGAACTAGGACGGATAAATCCCTTGTCCAACAGTTCTTGCAGTTGTGTAGAAAGTTCCTTCAGTTCTGCGGGAGCTAGTCGATAAGGTGCACGAGCTATAGGTGCTGCTCTGGGAGCTAGTTCGATTTGGAATTCGACCTGACGGTGAGGAGGGAGTCCAGGTAGTTCTTCAGGAAATACCTCGGGATAGTCGCGTACAACTGGAAAATCTTCAATCCTCTTTTCCTTTTTCTGTGTGTCGGTGACAAGTGCTAAGATAGCGGTGTGCCCCTTTCATAAACACTTCTGGGCTTTTAAGAATGAAATGATGCCTGTGACTTCTCCGCCTTTGTCACCTTGAACGATAAGGGGTTTGCCAGAACGACGGGGAATACGAACCATTTTCTCTTGACAGAGAATTTCAGCCCGATGTTTGGATAACCAATCCATACCAATGACGACGTCGAAACTTCCAAGAACGATAGGGAACAGATCGATGCTAAAGGTCTGACCAGACAATACTAGTTTGCAGTTACTGATAACGTGTGAGGCCTCAATGTTTCTACCGTTCGCTAACTCGACGGTATGCTTAGATCTTAATAACGTAGACGTATGTTTAAGCTTCTTACTAATACGTAGGGATACATAGCTAGCATCGGCTCCAGAATCAAACAATACAGAAACATAACGATCATCGAGTAGGAATTTACCCGCTACGACGTTGGGATCATTCCTAGCTTCTCCAGCTCCAATCACAAAAGCCCTTCCTCTTGCACCATTTCCAGCATTATTGTTATTGTTCCCAGCACCCTGATTGTTGTTGTTCTGATTCAGTTCAGGGCAATCCCTTCGCATGTGCCCCGTTGCTCCACACTTGAAGCATCCACGGTTGTTTCCTTGTTGCTGTTGCGGTTGTTGTTGATTCTGCCTAGCTGGAAGCTGGCTCCTGCAGTCTTTGGCTTCATGCCCCATCTTGTTGCATCGCTGACACTGACTTTTGCCACATGGCCCACTGTGGTGTCGGTTACATTTGTTACACTTGGGGTGGTTTCCTCGATAGCCACCCGGTTGCTAAGGGCCCTTGTTGCTTTCAGTCTTCCTTTGCTGAATTGAGGCCTGAGTGGGGTTAGCATTCTTACCCTGATTTCCATCCCACTTTCGTTTGTTATCGCTAGAAGTTCCAGCAGTAGCACTGATCCTTTTGGGTAGCTTGCCCTGTTCCACAGCCTGATCAGTGAGTTTGTGAGCAAGACGAATGACTGGCTGAATCGTAGTGAGGTTGGCTGAGGTCACATGACTCTGGATCTCTGGAACTAGACCCTTCAGGTAGAGCTCGATTCTTCGGTAAGCAGGTCGAGACATGTTAGGGCAGAGGGCAGCATAATCATTGGACTGCTTGGTGTAGGTCTCAATCTCTGATCCAACCATCTTAAGCTCGAAGTACTCGTTTTTGAGCTTGTGGATATCATCCCTATGACAGTATTCTTCCTTGATCATGTTCTTGAAATCTTCCCACGCAGTAGCATTAGCAGTTTCCAAACCAAGCATCTGAATATGTGCCTTCCACCATGAAAGCGCGTTTCCTTCAAGCGTACCAGTAGCAAACTTCACCCAATTAGCAGGGGGACATTCACAGACAGCAAAGACAGCTTCGGCCTTCTCAATCCAGTGCAGAAGACCTATGGCACCCTCAGTGCCGTTGAAAGGGAGAGGCTTGCAATCCATGAAGGTTTTGAAAGTACAAACACGTGGTTGCGCAGGCGCTTGCTGACCTGTTGTGAAAAGCGAAGTGAATAGGCTTAGAGGTGAAAAGACGATGCGGGGGTAGGATCTAAACATCCTAAAATAACGAGTTTACCTCCAGGGTGAGCTGCGAAAGCTGCAGCCACCGTGTTGAGCAAGTTAGTGAACTGAGCCTGAGTCATGTTAACGTTTCCTCTTCCGCGTCCACTCATTGTCTTCATAACCAGAAAACACAGTATGAGTGTGATGTCGTAATGTAGCGAGAATGAGATAGAAGAGGGGTGTGTCTATCTAGCTAGGTATACCAGTACGTATAGTAGAACATAAATCATCAAGTAATCAAGCAAGTAAATACAAGTCCAAGCTATGGGGTCTAGTACGTTGAGTCTTGCCCTTGGAGTGTAGTGTCGTTACGAGTCACGGGTTATAGTCTGGTTTTTCTCAAAAAGACTTTCTTTTTAAAACCGAGTTCACTATAACCAATGGCTCTGATACCAATCTGTCACACCCCCAAAACCACATGCGGAGTACCAGCGCTAGGCGTGTGACATGACCAGGATCCAGTCGCCAATTATACTGAGCAATGGTTAATAGTAAGAATGTTCACCAACCATAATAGTTAGTAAACATCATAGGTTAAGGTTTAAAAGTTTTAGTTCAAATAACAGTTTAAGTAAGCAGCGGAAGCATAAACCAAACAGTTTCAAAACAAAGTTCATAGTTCAAGATTATTTAGAACCCAACACATGGATTAGACGACCACTACACATTCCCAAGCTGCAAGCTCCTGAGTCACTGGGTACCTGTAAAGCATGCAGTAGGGTATCAACAAAGATGTTGGTGAGTTCACGAGTTGTCCAGTTTTTAATTTCCAAAAACTTGTTTCACTAGTTAATTTATACAAGCCATGGGGAGCTACCCCATAAGTAAGCTACTAAACTGTTTTTACAATACCGAATACTATTCATCCGTACGTTTCCGTAGAGTGCCCCGTTTGTCAATGTTCTATCATCATTGACGGTTTTGCCAGAGTACATTAGTTCACGCCCGATCCCATACACGGGCACGGTGTGAGGTTGGTGAGACCTAAATAGCGCTATCAACTAATAACCCGTTCGCCAGACCCCGGTGACTAATCGGTATCAAGAAGTGAGGACTTAAGTGATAGAGTTTCGTTTAGTGTTGCTTGTTGCATCCAGTATAAACAGTAATTAACTAAAAGTCCCGCATAAGGGGAGAAAAGTAGGTTTGTATCCCTTCAAGGGGATAGTGTTGTTATACGTTCCGTTTCCCAACCACCGGGAATGCATGCTTTAGTAGTTTGTGAACTCACCTTGGGTTGCTCGGCAGATTAGTTACTTGGTCGAACACGTTGGTCACCACGTCCTAACATGGTTACCAGTATAGGTCAGGTTTGGGTGTGAAGAAGTCACGTATATCCTACACGTATCTAACACATAGTATGCATACAATTATCTGTTGAGTTATTGGGCCTACTCTAATAATTGCACAGTCAAACAGTAACAGTTAACACGTAGTCCAGTCGAACAGGCAGCCCAAGCAAAACACATGGTGGCCCAATAACCCAGGTAGGCAGCCCAGTCGAGACAAGGTGGTCTCGACTCGAGATCATGCGGTCTCGAGTCGCAACCAGGAGATCTTCGAGTCATGAACTTCTGGTCTCGAGTGGTGTTGGCATGAGTCGCAACCTCAGGGGTCTCGAGTCCAGTCTCGAGTTGAGTCCTTACTGGTCTCGAGTCCCTGAAGCCTTTCTCGAGTTGTCACCTGATGGTCTCGAGTCGCAACCGCTGCGGTCTCGAGTTGTAGCATAAATGGTCTCGAGTCGAAACCAAAGGTCTCGACTCGCATCGCCTGCTGATTCTAGAACATCTGCAACATTGTACTATCCAATAGAATTTCGATTTCATGATATTGTGTACTATCCAACCAAAACACACAAACATGTTTTCTTGTCTAAATTCTAATTAAAACAAATCAAATCATAGCATTTCAAATATTCATCACATCTTCCAATAGTTCATCATTTAGGCATTCATATTCAATCAACATGTTCATCCTACACACTCATAAGTTTTTCATTAGATTCATTCAATGGACCACATCCTCTCATATTCCTAGGTTCTTAATATCACAACACGCATCATGCATTCAAGAATCAAAACACATAATCTAGATATCAAGGCAATCTTGCAAAACATCATGAAAACAATATTTTCTTACACTTTCTAGCATGAATCCATTATTCGAGACACACTAAGCTTATCCGTGTTACTCAACATTCCAATCATTCATTTGGTTTATAAGAAGCACATTGTTCCACATAAATCATTTCAAATAAGCAACTATAGCACTAGTTATCATAAAGCCATACACACACACTAACCGGTTGAATATGGAGGGTATGGAGGGTCGGTGAAGGGAGTTCCGAGTGAGGGTAATGAGCTTGATCCGAGAGTCTTGATGCTACCGGTTGAATCCGAGAGAGAGAGGAGGGGGGTGATGTGGTTAGGGTTTTGTTGAGAGAGTGGATAAGAGTGTGTGGGAGTGAGTGTGAGGGAATGTTTGCAAATGGTGAAAAGTGGCAAGGTTGGTCATCCTCATGGGTTTTATACCTGTTCCGAGTTGGTGCACCCTAATGGGTTTTCGAGTGGGTTTCTCGGGTGCATGGCCCAAACGGCCCAACTGTTTACTGTTTACTCGAGACTGAGTGGTCTTGAGTCGGGTTCATGGTCTCGGCTCATTACATACCTATATATACATAACTATACATTATACGTACACATTATCAACACATAGCACATCAAGATAAATCACAAACTTTCATTTCATAATATGTACACGCAATACTGAAACAAGAAAGTTGCTCGGGAAAATCCAGAGTGTCACAAACATTGCTATGGATCTTATCACAAAGTTATCGCATACCTCTAGATGTCACGACGCTATTTGGATTGTTATCGATCGATTGACGAAGTCAACTCATTTTAATCCGATTCGCGAGGATCTATCTGCTGATAAACTTGCAAAGATTTATGTTGATGAGATTGTATCTCGACATGGTGTTCCTTTGGATATCATTTCTGATCGTGATGCTCGATTTTCATCTCATTTTTGGAAGACCATGCAATCTGCTTTGGGAACTCAACTAAATCTAAGCACTGCTTATCATCCCCAAACAGATGGACAATCTGAGAGGACGATTCAAACGTTGGAGGATATGCTTAGAGCATGCGTGATAGACTTTGGTGGTAATTGGGATTCTCATCTGCCATTGATCGAGTTCTCTTACAACAATAGTTATCATGCTAGTATCAATATGGCACCGTCCGAAGCTTTATACGGTCGAAAATGTCGTTTACCTGTCTGTTGGAATGAGATCGGTGAAGCTCAGCTTACTGGACCTGAGCTCATTCTGGAAACAACAGACAAAATCAAGAAAATTCGCGATAATCTTGTGACAGCTAGAAGCCGTCAAAAGAGTTATGCGGATATGCGACGCAAGCCCTAAGAATTTCGAATCAGAGACCGTGTCCTACTCAAGGTGTCACCTTGGAAGGGAGTGGTGAGATTCAGAAAGAAAGGAAAACTTGCACCATGATATGTTAGACCATTTAAGATTGTTTAAAGTATTGGAAAGGTTGCATTGAACAAACGATTGGTTTTGGGTTGTGATTAGGTAATGGGACAGGTGTAACATGATAAAAGCATGGTAGATACGCCGCTGGTACTTCTTATATATAAGTGTTTTTATCATATTACATTCCGTGGCATTATTTAGTTCACTTGGATAAACGATTTTGAAACGATGTCACATAACGATGTTTTCTAAAAGATATAAACCATACGAGTTTTATAACGAGAACAATTTACGATTTGGTTTACTTAAACAAATGTTTTGGGTTAAGAATCATGGCTACGAGATTTTATAAACTATAACCAACTTGATTTGAGTTGGTTAATTATGTTGCAATACTATACACTTTTCAAAACAAGGTTTGTAACTTTTGACTCTTGTAGTCTAATGAGGTATTGCAATATGTAAACGAGCCATGAATCCGACACTCTCATAAAACCTATGTGCTCGCCAGCATTTCTTTGCTGACTTCGTTTTTACATATGTTTTAGGTGGTGTTGAATGATGTTGATTGCTAGGATTCATGTTCACATAGGATCTGGACGAGGCCTTAGTGACATAATAACAACGATAGACGATGTGTAACTTGTTTGTTTTGTTTTAAGACAATATAAATTATCTAATGAATCAATAAAACGAAACTTTTTAATCCATGGTTGTGAAACAATGATTCTGTTGCACCACTCCCCGACGTTTCCGCCGCGGTTTCGTTGTTTTAACGCGGTCGGGGTGTGACAGATTTGAATATTATCATGACTTGGTTGGATTTGGTCCTGTAGCATCCCTAACCAGAAGGATGAACGAGTGGTATCTGGTTCCTAAATCATCCATACTTGATTAAATTCGGATCCTTTAGATATTCTAGTCTGCAGGATTTAGAATGAGTGGTTTCTGGATGCAATAGCAACCGAACTAAGAGTGATTCGAATATCATTCACACTTGGTTGGATTTTGATTCTGTAGCATCCCTAACAAGAACGATTAAGAACGGGAGGTATCCGAATTCTGAATCACGCATACTCGTTGAATTCGGATCATGTAACTTCCCTAGCAAAAAGGATTTAGAGTGGGTGGTTTTTTCCAGATCAAATAGAAACCGAACTAAGAGTCATTTGAATATCATCAAGACTTGTTGGATTCGCTTCCTGTTGCAACCCTAACCAAAATGATTCAGAACGCGTGGTACTTGGATCCTAAATCATCCGTACTTGATTTAATTCGGATCCTTTAGCTATCCTATTCTGCAGGATTTAGAATGAGTGGTTTCTAGATGCAATAGCAACCGAACTAAGATGATTTGAATATCATTCACACTTGGTTGGATTTTGACTCTGTAGCATCCCTAACAAGAACGATTACGAACGGGAGGTGTCCGAATTCTGAATCACGCATACTCGTTGATTTCGGATCATGTAGCTTCCCTAGCAAAAAGCATTTAGAATGGGTGGTTTTTTCCCGATCAAATAGAAACCAAACTAATAGTGATTTGAATATCATCATGACTTGGTTGGATCTAGTTCCTGTAGCATCCCTAACTAGAAGGATTCAGAACGGGTGGTGGATCCTAATGCATCCGTACTTGATTCAATTCGGATTCTATTGCTATCCTAGTCTGCAGGATTCGGAATGAGTGGTTTCTGGATGCAATAGCAACCGAACTAAGAGTGATTCGAATATCATTCATACTTGTTTAGATTTTGATTCTATAGCATCCCTAATAAGAACGATTCAGAACGGGAGGTATCCGGATTCTGAATCATGCATACTCGTTGAATTTGGATAATGTAGCTTCCCAATCAAAAAGGATTTAGAGTGGGTCGTTTTTTCCCGATCAAATAGAAACCGAACTAAGAGTGATTTGAATATTATCAAGACTTGGTTGGATTCGGTCCTGTAGCATCCCTAACCAGTAGGATTCAGAACGAATGGTATCTGGATCCAAAATCATCCTTACTTGATTGAATTCGGATCTTTTAACTATCCTAGTCTGTATGATTTAGAATGAGTGGTGTCTGGATGCAATAGCAACTAAACTAAGAGTGATTCGAATATCATTCATATTCGGTTGGATTTTGAATCTGTAGCATCTCTAACAAGAACGATTCAGAATGGGAGGTATCCGGATTGTGAATCATGCATACTCGTTGAATTCGGATCATGTAGCTTCCCTAGCAAAAAAGATTTAGAATGGGTGGGTTTTTTCCTGATCAAATAGAAACCGAACTAATAGTGATTTGAATATCATCATGAATTGGTTGGTTTCAGTTCCTGTTGCATCCCTAACTAGAAGGATTCAAAATGGGTGGTATTTGGATCCTAAATCATCCGTACTTGATTCAATTCGGATTCTTTAGCTATCCTAGTCTGCAGGATTCAGAATGAGTGGTTTCTGGATGCAATAGCTGTTGGGTTTTTCACATGTTTATCAAAGTTATTTTGCCCATATAAAATAAAAACGCAACGGAAATATTATTTAAAACATGTTATTTACAAGATATAAAACCCATTTTATATGTAAAACCGAATAACCGGATCCATATATGAACATGCATGCTATCAAAAACGTAACCATAGGGTGTTATTGTGACAACTGTCAAATTTCAGGTATCCGTACAATTATTAAACCATGATTAGTGCTTAATGACCATGCTGAATTACAATTAACTACTTACTGATTATTGCCATATACATAAATGTGCATCATATATGGCAAATGACATACCATTATTGCATGAAAGCTTATTTAACTCAAATGATGCACGAAACACAGTTCGCACAGTAATTAGACAAACTAGAAAATTGCTGACGGAGTTCAGTACATAGACAGACAAGGTGTTGAGACACAGAATGAGCCAGAAACCAGGTCTTACACTAGTATAGTATGTAGGGAAGTAAGGATCACAAAACTGCCATTTTAGAGATAGTTTAAGTGCCGTAAAGTGCCTAAAACTAACATAAAGTGCTGAATTCAGCAAAAATCAGCAATTTTCAGCATTTAAACACACTAATATTATGCAGAAATGTGGTTAAATGGTCCTGAATGCTTTCCTAAGTGTCGGGAATCAAAAGTGTCACCAAATGGTACATAAAGCACACTAAACTGCATAGTTTAGCACCTTAACGAACCGGTAACCAACCAAACAACCGGACACTACCCGAAACACCAAATTTACACTAGAAGCACTGTTTTAACATTACCAAGCTAGTTATGGTCCCCGAACATCATAACACCTCATAAAAATATCAACTAACTAGAAACATAACTACATACTTGAAATTTAACTAGTAACTAACTAGTTCAGTTAAACGTAGTCTACTACCCCCCCCCCACCTAGTAATCGGCCCATACATGGCCCCCACCTCAAGATTTTATAAGATTATAAAACTAGATCATGTTTATACTTTTTAAAACATAGGGACCAAAGGAAATTGTGTCTTATTGGATTATAAGTAAACATGAGAGATCTTGAACTTCATAACTCACAGCACACTTCACACCACATCTTCTTCCTTCTCTTCTTCTTGTTCTCGGCCGACCTCAACCCCACATACCACCACCATGATTCATCCATTCTCATACATTCCAAGCATATACAAGTGTGATAGAAGGGGCATAAGGAAGCTAGGAGCTTTCGGAAGATCAAAGACCTCTTTCATTTGCTTTTATCCATCTCATAACTTCACTTGATCATCCCTAGCCTTGTGCTAGTGGTAAGAACCTTGATCTTGCTATTTTACTTCCATTTTAAGTGGTTAAAAGAAGATTCATAATGATAATCATGAAGAACACTAAGAATCACAAGAAGTAAACTTGAACAAAAGCATGATTAATGAAGAAACTAAGTTGTTTATGTGTTGATATACTTGTTGACATTGTTTGCTTGTGAAAATGATGTTGATCATCATATGATCTTGCTAGATCATGATTAAAAACATAATTTAGCAAGATGAGAGGATGAACATGATAGAAGTAAAAGGCCTGTTCAGGAGTCTCATGTGGATGTGGATAATCTTCGTAAGGTCTGTAATGTTGTGTTCAGGAGATGGGATTGGACCTCAAATGGGGGATGTTGCAACAAAGGAGCTCGTATCATATTGGGTTGGGATCCAGCGAAGGTGGACGTTATGGTTCTTGCTCAGGCGGTTCAAGTCTTACATGTTCAGGTTGTGTGTAAAGCTAATAAGACTTTGTTTTTTTGTTCTTTGGTCTATGCCGCAAATTATTATGTTTCTCGTAGGGAGCTCTGGCAGAATTTACGTATGCATAAAGGCCTTGTTCATGATAAACCTTGGGTAATTATGGGTGATTTTAACTCTGCTCTTAATGTTGAAGATAAATCGATCGGCATCTCCTCAATTTCTCCTGGTATGCGAGAATTTAAAGATTGTGTTGAGGAGATTGAGGTTTTTGATATTAAGCGGACAGGTTTTCATTACACGTGGAGCCAAAACCCCCAAAAGGGAGTAGGATTGCTGAAAAAGATTGATAGAGTTTTGGGTAACCTTCCGTTTGTTAGTGCTTTTCCTGATTCGGTTGCTGTCTTTAGGCCATATGGCGTCCCGGATCACTGTCCGTGTGTCCTGAAGTTGTTATCGGCTGGTAAAACTAAATCGAGACCTTTTAAGTTTGCTAATTTCTTGGTGCATAAGCCGGGTTTTATGGATATTGTCAACTCAAAGTGGGAATATTAATGGAGTTCATCAGTTTCGTGTCATTAAGAAATTAACCCTTATGAAGTCTTCTCTTCGAGCATTCCTTTTCCAACAAGGGAATCTCCATGAAAAGGTTGTGAAGCTTCGTGGGGAACTTGAGACTATCCAGTGAGACATTGATAGGGATCCAATGAACGAGTTTTTACGTTGTCAGGAGGCCTCCGTGTTACGTGATTTTCAGGAAGCTTCGCTTGATGAGGAGAGATTCCTAAAGCAGAAGTCTAAAGTTGAGTGGCTTCGAGCAGGTGATGCTAATACGTCCTATTTTCATTCGTCATTAAAATGTAGAAACCATATAAATCGGATTGAGGTTATATCTGATTCGAGTGGAAACCTGTTTGAGGGTGATAATGTGGCTGCGGCTTTTGTTAACCATTACGAGCAATTTTTGGGAAGTGAAGGTCAAGTGTCTTTATTACCTTCACCTGACCTTTTCTCTAATAAGCTGAATTCTGATACTGCTAACTTCATGGTTCGTCCGGTCACATTGGAGGAAATTAAGTCTGCTATGTTTTTGATTGGGAATGATAAAGCCCCTGGTCCTGATGGTTATACGGCTGCGTTTTTTAAGAGTACTTGGCATGTAGTGGGGAGTGATGTATCAAATGCTATTCTTGATTTCTTTAACACTAGAAATCTCCTACAACAGCTTAATCACACTCTAGTTGCTCTGGTTCCCAAGGTGTCTACTCCTATGAGGATTACTGATTATCGTCCAATATCCTGCTGTAACGTTATTCTTAAATGTATTAGTAAGGTGCTGGCGGATCGGTTGAAGGGTTCGTTAAACGATATTGTGAGCATAAACCAATCAACTTTTGTTCCTGGTAGGAAAATTTTAGACAACATTCTTCTTACGCAGGAATTAATGCATAATTATCATCGTGATTTTGGTCCCCCAAGGTGTGCGTTTAAGGTAGATATCCAGAAAGCTTATGATACGGTTGATTGGAGTTTTCTCAAAAATGTGCTGGTAGGTTTTGGTTTTAATGGTATTATGGTGGATTGGATTATGCTGTGTGTGTCAACAGCCTCTTATTCGATATGTGTTAACAGGAGTATTCATGGGTATTTTAAAGGAAAAAGGGGTTTAAGACAGGGTGACCCCCTATCCCCTATCTTTTCACGCTCGTGATGGAAGTCTTGACTTGCATTTTAAACCATGCGACGAGGATCGATTCATCTTTCAGGTTCCATAATAAATGTGAGAAGCAACAAATTGTTAATCTTTGTTTTGCAGATGATTTATTCCTGTTTGCTAGAGGAGATGTGGCTTCGGCTAGGTGTGTTATGTTATCCCTCACTCATTTCTCTCGAATGTCAGGCTTGGTTCCTAGTAGCTAGAAGAGCACAGGGTTTTTCTGTAATGTCCCTAGTCACGTTAAAAGAGAAATTTTGACCATTATGCCTTTTGTGGAGGGTTCGCTTCCTGTGAGATACTTGGGTGTACCGCTTATTTCTTCTAGATTATTATACAAGGATTGTAGTATTCTTGTGGAGCGGCTTGATCAACGGATAAATAGTTAGAAGAACAAAATGTTGTCGTTCGCTGGCAGATTGCAATTAATTATTTCGGTCCTCTCGGCTTTACACGTGTACTGGTCTTCGGTCTTTATTTTACCAGCCAGGGTGGTTAAGGATCTAGAAGCTAAAATGCGGAATTTCCTTTGGGCTCAATCCCCGTCTCATCGTGGTAGGGCGAAAGTTTCATGGAAGTCTGTTTGTGTGCCTAAGCATGAAGGGGGTTTAGGTATTCGTCGAATTGCTGATGTAAATAAATCTCTTATGGTTTCCCATATTTGGAGCATTCTTAGCAATCGGCAATCTTTATGGGTTGCTTGGATCCATTCTTATCGTTTAAGAGGTCGTAGTTTTTGGGATCACAAGGTTCCGTCTTCTTGTTGTTGGAGTTGGAGGAAGATGGCTCAGATTCGGCCTTTGATACGACATCATGTTTGGTCTCAAATTGGTGATGGCAGCCGTACCTCAGCTTGGTATGATACATGGAGTAATATTGGTCCACTTTGTAATTTCCTATCGCCTAGAGTAATAACTCGAGAGGGGTTCTCTTTAAAGGCCATGGTAGCTGATGTTTATTTTGATGGCTGGTGGCTTTGGCCGGTTGCATGGAAAGATACATACCCTGTTCTTATACAATTGGACCATATACATCGGAATTTTAATAACCAGGATCGTATCTATTGGAAGGTAGGTGATAATATAACCGAGCACTCATCTTTGGAAGTTTGGGACTCGGTTCGGGCAAGGGAGCAGGAAGTGAATTGGGCTAGTATCGTATGGTTTTCTCAATGTATCCCTCATCACGCTTTTCTGATGTGGTTGATTGTTAGACGTAAACTTTTGACTTAAGTCAAAATCTTACATTGGAGCCGTAGTCAAAGAACTAACATGAACATGATGTGTTGTCTTCTGTGTTATGAGAATGTTGACTCGCATGACCATTTATTCTTTGAATGTAAGCTATCCACACAAATCTGGAGTATGGTTAGATCGAAAGCAGGTATGGATAATGTGGATTCAAAGTGGAGCGTTATTTTGGATTGGCTTGGCCATCGTTCTCGGTCAAAATCAGCAAAGAATTTGGTTTGTAGGTTGTTAGTTGCTGCCCTGGCGTATATCATTTGGCAAGAAAGGAACAATCGGCTTTTTAGAAACCAAGTGAGACCTCCGGACATCATTTGTAAGGCTGTTTTAGAGAATGTGAGGTATAAATTGATGGGGCTTAGATTCAAGAACACAGCTAAAGTGTGAGAGTTGCTGGAGAAGTGGGATATCCATGGTGCAGATTTAGTAATGGATAATGGCTGATTTCTATTTTCTTGGCTATCGTTGAGTCTAGATAGTTGTCTAGTGGTTGTTTTTATTTGTTTTTTTTCCTTTGGTGGTTGTTTCTTTTTGTTTCTACTTACATGAGGGTATGTCTCATGTTTGAACTAGTAAGGATGTTCCTTACTACTTGTTTTGATTGTTTGTGAATATATAGAATCACCGGGGTAACACTTTACCCAAAAAAAACATGATA
This sequence comes from Helianthus tuberosus, assembly GCA_030545235.1. NCBI lineage: Eukaryota > Viridiplantae > Streptophyta > Magnoliopsida > Asterales > Asteraceae > Helianthus > Helianthus tuberosus. The sequence continues at coordinate 147,214 of JARYGA010061389.1, forward strand.
GAAGTAAATGGATCATCCTCATGAGAAGCGTTGTGACAACCCGAACTTCAAGGTTAGTGCCTTCGGTTTTATGATTCTGATTCCTGCTATTATTTTCTTTCTTGTTCTTGTTTTTTTATAAACTTGTTCAACACCCGTGACCTTGATACACGTGTTAAGATGTAGTGTAGCGAATAATGAGTAATGGGCCAATCTTTGCGTTGATTATAAGATTGGGCCGCACCCCGAACCATGGTTTCCCGCCCCCTTAATCGTTGGTATTGGCTGTCTTGCCAACGGGTTTCGGCAGCCCATCTTATTTGGGTTTAAGCCCATTGTCATGACCAACAATGAACCACCCAATTATCAGCTTATATGTGTACGTATTTTGTTATGGTTTATCACAAAACTCAAACAAAACCCTACCCCCATCAAGATATCTCATCGGCAGTGGATAACCCCCTCCCCTTCTCTCTCTCGTAACCCTCTCATCTGCTTATACTCCTCCGGTTGGTATGTCTTCACACCATGCAATTTATATTAGTTGTTAAATTGAGTTATGTATAATATGTGAATAAGATCTTGGGATTGATTAGTAATGATATGATAAGATTGCATGATTATTAGTGCTGTGTTCGAATGGTTTGTTTCAATGGTATGGTTTGTTTTAATAGTAATTTTTGATATTAAACTCCATTGTTGCGGATTGACTTATATGATACTTAAGTTGTAATTCATAATGGATCTTGATGTAACAGTAGTCAACGGCCCAATAGAATTGGAAATAGGTGGTTGATAATTTTGATTAGAAAGTGGCGGCCCATGTGAATTCTAGCTTTGATCAAATCATACCATGTGAACATATTAATAGTGTTGTCAGGGAAGTCAGGGACATTAATATTATGTAAGTTGAATGATGTGATTGAGTCTAGTGATAAGTGATTTGTTTGTACTTAGAATTTGTTATGTGCTGGCAAGATAGAGGGTTTACCATGATGTGATGGAAGAACTGTGCATGTGTTATTAGCTAATGATGTGTAACAAAAATTATCCATGATATCAAGGTTTCTTAATGGTAATTATGCATTCAGGTGGAAATCGAATATTGATTTGATTGAGTATGACAAATAGTGAAATTGGACTAATAAGTATACAATCTGTTTTGGGGCAAATTGATGTCACACACAATTAATTGGGCCGATACATGTTAACTGGGTTACTAAAATTATTAGATGAAATTATGTATGGTTGGGCCGGTTGTGATGTTGGGCCGCACATGATGTAACTTGGCTGGACCTTGACTGTTTTAGATTTCTTAGTAATTGTGATACACATAAATGTTTTATATTTGGGCCGAGTATTAGGTGCTTAGGTTGGGCTACACGGGATTAAACATGGATCACTTGTGACCCAAATACTCACTTTGTCACACCCCCAAAATACTACCTAGGGAGTGTCCCTGATAGGCGTGTGACGTACTGACAATGAGCCACTAATTACATTGAACCCACATAAGTTTCAAAATAAAGTTCTCAATCATTGATAAAATACCATCACAAGTTTATACGAAAACCATTATGTTCAGCGGAAGCAAGTATTAAACCATAACTAAATTATTCAAAAACCAATGGGTAACAGTAAACAATCAATCACATGAGTCTCTTCAGTCGGCCCATGACCACTCCTGCTCCTCCAGACAGCAAGTTCCTAAATCCAAGATACCTACGACCTGCGAGCATGTAACAAGTGTATCAGACAAAGCTGGCGAGTTCACAGTTTTAGAAAACGTTTGTTACCAGTTGTATGTAAAACAGTTCATTAACCAATGCAAGTAATATTGTTAATATCTCAATTCCGAACAAGACGGCTCCTAAAATACATGACTGCCCTTCCCACGTACTCCTATCTAGTACTGGGCCCTGACTGGGTCATTAGTTCACATCCGTCCTATCTAGGAGCGGTGTGAGGCTGCCAAACCTAAGTAGCGCTACCAACTAATACCCGTTACCCTCCAGGTAACATAATAAGGGACTTACAAAAATGATAGGTGAGAATATTAACCAATATACCCGTTATTACCCAGACCACTGACTGTCCCCAACCACTGGGACGCATGCTCGAATGTAGTGAACTCACCTCGGTTTGCTCGGTAAGATTAGTTATCCGTTTAACAGTCAGTCACAAACGTCCTAACACGGTTACCAATAATATCAGAATCACAATTAACCAGATCACGTATTTTATACAGGTCGCATACAACACAAAATTCATCGTATATCATGTAACCAGTATTCGATTCTAATACCAGTCCACACTCCACATTCATGTCACACAAGGCAAACCAAGTTTCTCATTCCTAGACAATATTATCATGTAAACAGATACAAGAAATATGTATAAGCATTTATATAATCATCACCATTCATACATGATGAACAATTGTTTAATGTATATTCCCTCAACAACTCACATG
>JARYGA010061389.1:149865-259994 GCA_030545235.1 Helianthus tuberosus
ATATTGCTCTTTATGTACGAGGGGTCCTGATTCGCACGAGCATCTGTTTTTTGAGTGTGACGTCGCCAAACAAGTTTGGTATGGAGTTCGAGGTAAAGCGGGTATGGATATGATTCAGAATACATGGACTGATATTTTTGAGTACTTGGTTGGTGTAGCTAAGTCAAACATGGCTGAACATATCATTGCGAAACTTGTAGTTGGTGCAACAGTTTATTTTGTTTGGGAGGAGCGAAACAGAAGGCTTTTCACCGACAAGAGGAGAAACAAAGATCAACTGGTAGAGATTGTGTTATCCACGGTACGAATGAAACTTCATACAATGAGGTTCAAGAATTCCATTCACACGGCTCGAGTGTTGCAGGATTGGAGTCTTCCGAGAGGGCTTTTGGTGGCGGATGATGACTGCGGCTAAGTAGAGCTTCTTGTTTTGTTTTGATAGTATTATCGAGTTTTGTTGGTGTCTTTGTTTAGCGATTAGTATTTTTTTTACGCTTGTCTACTCATGTATGGCATGTCATACATGAGAACTGGAGGCATATAGCCTTCACTTGTTTTATTTGGTTGGTTGGTATAAAATTTAACCGGGGTAACCCTTTACCCAAAAAACTTGTTGGACGTTGTTACATAACGAATAACATTCATTAGTTTTGGCCGAACGGACCAGTATTAGGTTATGGTACCATAGGATCTGACAAATTCCGTTATCAGATTGCACCCGTGGTTATGTGTGGGGGTTATGTGGGTAACGACTGAATCTGTGATTGTTAATTCGAGTTGAACAATGGACGAGTTACGAAGGTTTGGATGTTATTAGCGATACGACCAAAAGTAGTTTTCACAATTAAAACGATAATGATTTTTAACGATTAAAACGATTTAAACGAGTTGAACGAATTGAACAAACGATTGGTTTTGGGTTGTGATTAGGTAATGGGACGGGTGTAACATGATAAAAGCATGGTAGATACGCCGCTGGTACTTCTTATATATAAGTGTTTTTATCATATTACATTCCGTGGCATTATTTAGTTCACTTGGATAAACGATTTTGAAACGATGTCACATAACGATGTTTTCTAAAAGATATAAACCATACGATTTTTAAACGAGAACAATTTACAATTTGGTTTACTTAAACAAATGTTTTGGGTTAAGAATCATGGCTACGAGATTTTATAAACTATAACCAACTTGATTTGAGTTGGTTAATTATGTTGCAATACTATACACTTTTCAAAACAAGGTTTGTAACTTTTGACTCTTGTAGTCTATTGAGGTATTGCAATATGTAAACGAGCCATGAATCCGACACTCTCATAAAACCTATGTGCTCGCCAGCATTTCTTTGTTGACTTTGTTTTTACATATGTTTCAGGTGGTGTTGAATGATGTTGATCGCTAGGATGCATGTTCACATAGGATCTGGACGAGGCCTTAGTGATATAATAACAATGATAGACAATGTGTAACTTGTTTGTTTTGTTTTAAGACAATGTAAATTATCTAATGAATCAATAAAACGAAACTTTTTAATCCATGGTTGTGAAACAATGATTCTGTTGCTCCACTCCCCGACATTTCCGCCGCGGTTTCGTTGTTTTAACGCGATCGGGGTGTGACAGAAGAGTTGGTATCAGAGCTAATGGTTATAGGGAATTAGGTTATTAGTAATGCTTTGACCTAGACTATAACTTTTTTTTGGGTAAAGGGTTACCCCGGTGATTCTATAAAAACAACCGCAAATAAGTACAAGTAGTGAGGATGTGTTCCACACTAGTTCATATACGGGACATGCCCCATATATGTGAAACGCAATAAACCAAGAAAAACTATGACACCCCATAACCTAGCCTACTATACATCAGTAGACAAGACAAAAACAAAACAAAAATTAAAATCCTCATCCGCCATCATCAAAAATGAAATTGCCAGAAACCGGCAACCCCTTCACACGAACCAAAAAAGATCTATCCATTGGAGAATTTTGTGGAAGAGGTGCTAGCCTTTGCTCTCGAAGATGGCGAATGTGTACCCGAGGTCATAAATTCACTAGTTTCATTATAGACTTCAACGACCTCCTCCTCATCCGAATCCTGCTTGTCACTACTAGTCTGCGCAGCTTTCTTCTCCACTCGACCCACAGTGCTACCTCCCTGATTACCATTATCATCCTTAAGAATGTCAAACGGGTTTGACGTTGAAACCTGGTTATTCATAGGACTCCTCAAGGACGATTTTGGTTTAGGTTTGACAACTGGTCTGTAAACTAACTTAGGCTTCTGATTTTTCATATGGAGGCCTTGGTTATTAACTTTCTTTTTCTTAGCACCCACACCCTGAAAGTCATCATTATTCTTTTCAGAATCCCGACTTGAAGTACCTGAGGGTTCTTTGGGCACGAGCTATCGTAATGACCAAACACACAGCAAGAGGCGCACCTTAGAGGCTCCCAATCATACTCAATTTTGACCTCTACCTTTGAATGACCATTACCATCCATAGATGGGATTGCAACAGTAACACTCTTCTTTAACTCAGCCCCTGCCTGCTTCTTCCCCAAGACTCAGCACACTTTGTAGCAGTATACGAATCCAACATCTTAGGAATCCCAATCTTAGAAGCAACCAAGCTAAGACCATCCTCGGTAAAAGCCACTAACGGCACATCATGCATCTTGACCCAAACTGGAACAACTTTAATATCCTCTTTTTCCATCTTGATAGAGGCCGACCATTCCTTCAAAATTATCGGTACACTTCTGATCAACCAAGGCCCATCCTCTAGCATTTTATTCATCCCTTCCTTAGTTTTAAACTTAAAGAAAAAGAACCCGTTTGCATTCATCATTAGCCGTGACAGACCATATTTAACCTAATTGTCTTTTGCAAAATAATCGACCACAGGAAATGCCAAACGTTTACCCAGAAAATATCCATACAAAGTGTTAGCATACCTATCATTGACTTGTTGAACCGATGACAATGGGATTACAACATCAGCACCGTCAACTGTTTCAGTAGATTCCATCGCCCTGAAATTCACCTTGACCTTCTCCTTAGTGTTCTTAACAATGTTAGCAAATGATATAGGATCTGCAGCCCCCGAATTTCGTGATTTTCCTTGTACATCCGATACATTCATTCCATCCAGACCTGTTAATGGCGAATATCCCATACTGGTATAATCCCAACAGTGTTCCGATCGCTCAACAGCCGGTTTCTCCACTGGAACGGGCACCGTGAACTTCGTAAGTTCATTGATGATGTTAGGACCCTTAGGATCAATCTGATTGCTAATCAAAGAACCCCGCCTGGTTGCAACGTGTTCCCGTCAACATCAATCACCCGATTAGCTAAATCCTGAAACGACAGAGACGGCTTCCCACGGATATCTCCACCAGGCTTCTTGCATTCATCCATACTAAACTTGACAACTCTCTTATCCCTACGTTAAACCGAAGCATGCAACACGAAGAAAACCAGACGAACCAACAAACATGGAAAAAATAAAAACCCTAAACTAGCAAATACCCTAACCCATTTATCTTACTGATTCATATAGAAGATGGTAGATCAGGTATGTAAAGCCGATCGACCACAACTAAACAATAAGCTTGAAACAGGAAATTAGGGCCGGTGGTTAAAAGTAAGAGTTAATTACATATAGTCCCTGTGGTTTGTACAAAGTAACATATTTAGGTACTAATAGTTTAAAATCACATTCAAGGGTATTAACTTTTCATTTTGTAACGTTTGGAGGTATTAACGTTATTTGTAGGTTTAAAATCACATTCTATTAGTACCTAAGTATGTTATTTTGTGCAAACCACAGGGACTAACTATGTTAATACCCTAGAAGTTAATACCTCCAAACGTTACAAAATGAAAAGTTAATACCCTAGAAGGTGATTTTAAACTATTAGTACCTAAATACGTTATTTTGTGTAAACCATAAGGACTAACTATGTAATTAACTCTAAAATAAAAAAACAAACCCTAGTCTTGAATCGATCAATCCCGATAACAGAATACGTATTAGATGTTAAAGATCCCTAATACCAGTTCTGCGGAACAAGAATCACGATCAAAAAGCTGGGGTTACGAGAGGGATGGAAATCGCCATAGCTAGAGAGAGAATTAGAGTTTTTTCCTTGGATGGTTACTTGCGTTTAGATTTAAAACAATACCGTCACCTATCCTTAGGTGATAACCACAACGAGAACACAATAACAATCCGCTTTGAAAATCAATCATCTGTTCTAGGATGATTTGTTATAAGGTTTTGAACCCTCTAAGTTTTCAAATCTCGTCAAAGTTTGGGTCTTATAGTGTGAACACGTGCAATCTGGAAGGGTGGATGCCTGTATCCTGAGCTATCTGTCTAAGGCTAGAGTGTTCGTACAAATCCACATAATCGGACCAGTCACTCTTACCTGGGAACTCTTGGGATGAGTGTCCACTTATAGGCTAAAGCAGGTCTTCGCGATACATTATATTGACCCATTTAGTTTGATTAGTTAATGCGTGTCGTTTGTTTGTTCGAGGTAACGAACGAATGATCGCCTTCCTTGTGTTTTGTCGATGTTTTCAATACCTCCTTTGTTTATCCAATTATCGATCTCGCTCGTTTCTCATGTTTCCTTGTTCTTTTTAGAAAATGCCTCCTCGACGAGATGCACAACCTCTAACTAACGAAGAAGTCGCAGCCCTTGTCTCTCAGCAAATGGCTGCTGTGCTTTCGAACATAGTAACCCAGATCCATCAATTATACAACAACAATAACAACAATAATGCTTAGTGTAGTTTTAAGAATTTCAATTCGGCTAAATCGCTAAAGTTTTCTGGGTCTCAAGGAACAACTGCGCTCCTGCAATGGTTCGAAAGTCTCGAAAGTACATTCAGAAATGTGCAATGTCCGAATGAGCGTAAGGTTGAGTTTGCGTCAAGTGTGTTCGAGAAGCGTGCTCTTACATGGTGGAACGCTGTGATGCGTGATAGGGGTGCCGATGTGGCGATGGCACAAACTTGGGAAGAGCTTCGGGCTCTCATGATGAAAGAGTTCTGTCCCCGTCACAGATTAGGGCGTTGGAGCGAGAATTTGATGATCTGAAACAAGATGGGGGAGAACACCGTGCTTACACGGATCGTTATGAGGAACTGAGTTTTTTGTGTCCTACTATGGTTACCCCATTGGAGAAAGCGATTGAGAGGTATATCGATGGTTTACCCGATACTGTGCAGGATATTGTCACTGGTAGTAACCCTATAACTATGCGTCAGGCAATCGAATTGTCTGCTACTCTGACTGAGTCTCAAGTCAGAAAGGGTAAACTGACCCGCAAGGGTGACAAGAAGCAGTCGGCCGATTCCGTTCAAGACAAGGGTAAAGAAAAGGAAAAGGGTAAGGGTAAGAAGAAGGGAGAGTCTTCTAAGAGGTCGAGGAAGCACAAGGCTTCCCAAAACTTTGATGTCACCACGCAAAATCCTCAGAACCCACCGGCTCAACCTCCTGCGAAGAAAGCATATGCTGGTACCGCACCTCATTGTACTCGATGTAATGGTCATCATGCGACCCAACAGGCCTGTAAGCAGTGTACTACTTGTGGTAAACTTGGGCATCTAGCCAACATCTGTCGTCTGGGTCAGAACCAAACCATTCAGAATCAAGCTCTAGTCCAAGGGAATGCTGCTAGATTCCCACCTGGTTCATGTTACAACTGCGGTGAAATGGGTCATTTCTGCAACAACTGCACGAGGTTGGTGAATGCGAATGCAAATCCGAACGCGAATGTCAACGCGAACGCAAATGTGAATCCTGCTCGTGGACGAGCGTTCAATCTGAATGCAAACGAGGCTCGAGCTGACAACCTCGTTGTCAATGGTACGTTACTTGTTAACCATCGACCTGTATCTATTCTTTTCGATTCTGGTGCCGATAGAAGTTTTGTTTCGTTATCATTTGAGCCTTTGCTTGTGATACCTAGAACTAAACTGAGGAAACCCTTATTTGTTGAAGTTGCTACTGGTAAACCTCTTGTACTCGATTATGTGATTCGCGATTGTCAATTGAACCTCGATAGCCATCTCTTTCCTATTGACCTCACACCGATGCAACTTGGGAGTTTCGACATTATCGTGGGGATGGCTTGGTTAACTAAACATCATGCTGAGGTAATTTGTTTCGATAAGATCGTTCGTATTCCTCTTTCGTCTGGTGAAGTTTTAAAAGTTCGTGGCGAGAAACCTTCAGTTGGTTTGAAACTCATGTCGTGCACTAAAGCCCAAAGTTATTTACGAAGAGGATATGTTGCTTTTCTGGCACGTCACCGAGGAGAAAGGCAAAAGCAAGTGTATTCAAGATATTCCGATTGTTCGAGATTATCCAGCGGTGTTTCCTGATGAACTGCCTGGTTTGCCTCCAGTTCGTCAAGTCGAGTTTCATATTGATCTCGTACCCAATGCCAACCCGATTGCGAAAGCACCTTATCGTCTTGCAACATCTAAGATGCAAGAGTTATCAACACAACTTCAAGTAGTATAGCAGTTTGGAATATAAGGGGGTTGAACCGCCCGCTTAAACAAATGGAGGTTCGTCAGGCAGTGAAGGATTATAATTTGAGCTTGTGTGCAATTTTAGAGTCCCATGTTGATGTTGCTAAATTGGGTAAAGTGTGTAAGGCTGTTTTTAGATCGTGGGATTGGACTTCAAATGGCGGGTGTTGTAACAAAGGTACAAGAATTATCATTGGGTGGAATCCAGCTATTTTTGATGTAATGATCGTCGCTCAATCACCACAGGTTATGCACTTACAGCTTGTCTTTAAATTGGATAAGAGAATGCTCTTCTGTTCTATTGTGTATGCCGAAAATTATTATGTTACGCGAAGGGAATTATGGCATCTTCTTTCTATGCATAAAGTTTTTGTTGCGGATCGGCCTTGGTGTATTATGGGTGATTTTAATTCTGCTCTTAACATAGAAGATAATTCGATGGGTACTTCATCCATTTCGATTGGTATGAGGGATTTTCAGGAATGTATTGATGACATTGAAGTTGTGGATATTAATCGAACAGGTATTCATTTTAAGTGGAACCAAAAGCCTAAAAAAGGTGTGGGATTACTAAAGAAAATTGATCGGGTAATGGGAAACACTCTTTTTCTTACTGAATACCCGAACTCGGTTGCCATTTTCAAGCCGTCTAGACTTTCGGACCACTGCCCTTGTATCTTGTCTATTCCGGAAGCTATGAAGCTCAAACCGAGGCCGTTTAAGTTTGCTATTTTTTTGGTTTTTAAACCAGAATTTTTGGAGATTGTTAATAAGTATTGGCTAATTAATGTTGATGGGGTTCACCAATTTCGAGTTGTCAAGAAGCTACGGTCTCTTAAAAACCTGCTTCGTTCGTTGCTGTTCAAACAGGGCAACCTCCACAAGAAGGTTGAAAGTATTCGGTTGAAGTTAGATGTTATTCAGCAAAGTATTGATCAAGAGCCGCAAAATGTTGATCTTCGGACTGAGGAATCGTCGGCTAGCCGTGACCTTCAGGAAGCTTTGTTGGATGAAGAGCGTTTTCTGAAACAAAAAGCTAAGGTTGATTGGTTGAGTGCGGGTGACATGAATACTGCTTTTTTCATTCCTCTTTGAAAATACGAAATCATTGTAGTAGTATTGATGTTATTACAGATACGCAAGGGAATCTTTATGAAGGTGATAATGTGTATAAAGCTTTTGTTCAACACTATGAGAATTTTTTTGGCAATCAAGGTGATATCTCGTTGCAACCAGCTCCAGATTTATTTCCGAAAGTTTTATCTCACAATGTTGCTACAGATATGGTTCGTCATGTTACGGAGGAGGAGGTTAAGAAGGCGATGTTCTCTATTGGCAATGATAAAGCTCCGGGTCCGGATGGATTTACGGCTGCGTTTTTTAAGAGTGCTTGGCCTCTGGTTGGTAATGATATTGTTAATGCTATTAAAGATTTTTTTGACACTGGTAACTTGCTTCGGGAACTGAATCATACGCTGATAGTTCTTATTCCAAAGGTGTCAACTCCCATGGTTGTTACTGATTTTCGGCCGATTGCTTGTTGTAATGTTCTTTACAAGTGTATCAGCAAGATTATTGCTGATAGGATTAAGGGAGGTTTGAACGAGATTGTAAGTATAAATCAATCGGCCTTTGTTCCAGGTAGAAAGATTTCGGATAACATTTTATTAACGCAAGAGTTAATGCATAATTACCATCGGAATGTGGGGCCTCCTAGATGTGCGTTTAAGGTTGATATTCAGAAAGCTTACGATACGGTGGACTGGAGTTTTCTGAAAAGTGTGCTTCTTGGGTTTGGCTTTAACAGTAACATGGTGAAGTGGATCATGCTCTGTGTGTCTTCTACTTCATTTTCGGTATGTGTTAATGGCACGGTTCATGGTTTTTTCAGAGGTAAGCGGGGGTTAAGGCAAGGGGATCCTATATCTCCTTATTTGTTCACTCTTGTCATGGAGGTTCTGACGGGTATTCTTCAGCATTCTGTTCGGATAGATTCTTCATTTAAATTTCATAACAGATGTGAAAAACAGCAGATAATAAATCTCTGCTTTGCTGATGATCTGTTTCTTTTTGCTAGAGGAGAAGTGAATTCGGCAAATTGTATTATGTCCTCTCTTTTAAAATTCACTAAGATGTCGGGGTTAGTGCCTAGCAACCAGAAAAGTACAGTTTTCTTTTGTAATGTTAATGATCATGTTAAACAGGCGATTCTGGACATTATGCCTTTTGTGGAAGGTAAGTTACCTGTTAAGTACTTGGGGGTCCCTCTTATTTCTTCTAAGCTTAGATATAATGATTGCCGTGTGCTTGTGGAAAAATTAGAGAAACGTATTATGCACTGGAAGAACAAATTGTTATCGTTTGCGGGTCGGCTTCAACTTATCATTTCTGTCCTGTCTTCTATGCATATTTATTGGTCCTCGGTGTTTATGCTACCAACTCGGGTTGTTAAGGAACTTGAAGCTAGAATGAGAAATTTCTTATGGTCTCAAGATGTGTCGTTTAGTAGAGGTAAAGCTAAAGTTTCGTGGAAAGCGGTTTGTACCCCTAAGTATGAAGGTGGATTAGGCATTAGACGTATTGGGGATATGAATAAAGCCCTAATGGCGTCTCATATTTGGAGTATTGTGATGAAGCGTGATTCCCTCTGGGTCGAGTGGGTTCACTCTTATCGGCTAAAAGGCAACAACTTCTGGGTTTGTAAAGCAACGTCGAATTCTTGTTGGTCATGGAGGAAGATTATTCAGTTGCGCCATATCATTCGAAAACATGTTTGGTCCGACGTAGGGAATGGCCGTAATACTTCAGCTTGGTTTGATTTTTGGAGTGATTTGGGGCCTCTTGGTGAGTTTCTATCGCCAAGAACTATTACAGATGCTGATTTTCGTTTGGATGACACCGTGTTCAATATTTTCTCTAACGGAACATGGAATTGGCCTGTGGCGTGGAGGGATCTTTTCCCTGTTCTTATTCAGCTGGATCACTTTCAGTTAGATCCGACAAAATCTGACCGGTTGCTATGGAAAGATGGTGGTGATATTCAGGATTTTTCTTCGTCAGCCGTTTGGCATTCGGTCCGGCATAGAGAATCAGAGGTGGAATGGAGCGGCATTGTTTGGTTTGCCCAATGTATTCCTAGGCACGCGTTTATGTTGTGGTTGATAATGAAGGGAAAGCTTCTTACTCAAGACAAAATTCTGCAGTGGGATCTTTCAAGGCTAAAAAACATGAATATGATGTGCTGTTTGTTATGCTATGAGAATTTTGACTCTCATCATCATCTATTTTTTGAGTGTAAATTCTCTGATAATGTTTGGAATATGATTCGAAGTAAAGTGGGGATGGCGTCCGTGAGTTTGAGATGGGTAGATATCATCGAATGGTTATGTGCTCGAGTTCGGTCAAAGAAAGCTGAGGTTTATGTTGCGAAGATTCTAGTTGCGGCAGCTGCGTATACTATTTGGCAAGAGAGGAATGCTAGGTTGTTTAAAAATCAAGTGCGTCCACCCGAAATGGTAAAAGATATTATTTTGAAAACAGTGAGATACAAGTTGATGGGAGCTAAGCTAAAGAACAACGCTAGGGTGCGGAAGCTGCTTGGGGATTGGGAGATTTCAACCGAAAATAAAGATGATGGAGGCTAATTAGTATGTAGTGTTTGATTGTCTAGATGAGTGTCTAGGTGTTTTATGTCCTGGTTTTGTTCGGTGTTTTGTTTTGTTGATGGTTTTACTTTCATGGGGCATGTCTCATGATTGAACTGGTGTAGGCTTTCTACTCCACTTGTTCTTTTTTGGTTGTGAATATATAGAATCACCGGGGTAACCCTTTACCCAAAAAAAAAAACTTCAAGAGTTATCTGACAAAGGATTCATCCGACCGAGTTATTCATCATGGGGCACTCCTGTCTTGTTTGTGAAAAAGAAAGATAGGTCTTTTCGAATGTGTATCGATTATCGTGAGCTTAATAAGCTTACCATCAAGAATTAATATCCCCTACCACGAATCGATGATCTCTTTGATCAGCTGCAAGGTGCTACATGTTTTTCTAAGATCGATCTGCGTTCTGGGTATCATCAGCTTCCTATACTCGAAGAAGATATTCCCAAAACTACATTCCGCACGAGATATGGTCATTATTTTTTTTTTTCGGGTAAAGGGTTACCCCGGTGATTCTATTAAAACAACCGCAAATAAGTACAAGTAGTGAGGATGAATTCCACACTAGTTCATATACAGGACATAAGTACAAGTAGTGAGGATGAATTCCACACTAGTTCATATACAGGACATGCCCCATATATGTAATCCAAAAACAAATTACCTATGACACCTCATAACCTAGTCTACTTTACATCATGAGATATGGTCATTACGAGTTCACTGTCATGCCTTTTGGTCTGACGAATGCCCTAGCTATCTTCATGGACCTAATGAATAGGGTTTGTAAACCTTATTTAGACAAGTTCATCATTGTATTCATTGACGATATTCTCATTTATTCGAAGTCTCGAGCCGATCACGAGCAACACCTTCGTTTGACACTAGAACTCCTGAAGAAGGAACAACTTTTTGCTAAATTCTTCAAGTGTGAATTTTGGCTTAAAGAAGTTCAGTTTTTGGGTCATATTGTTAACGAGCAGGGTATTCATGTGGATCCTTCCAAAATTGCTGCAATTAAAGATTGGAATACACCGACGACACCTGCAGAAGTTCGGTCTTTTCTTGGTCTTGCTGGTTATTATTGACGGTTTATTTCAAATTCTCGAAGATCGCGGTTCCACTCACTGCTTTGACTCAGAAGAATAAGCCTTTTGAGTGGGGACCTAAGCAAGAAGAAGCCTTCCAAACGCTGAAACGGAAGCTATGTGATGCTCCTGTTTTGTCTTTGCCCGATGGAAACGAGGATTTCGTTGTCTATTGTGACGCGTCGAATCTAGGCCTTGGTTGTGTTCTTATGCAACGAAGTAAAGTGATAGCTTATGCGTCAAGACAGCTGAAAGTTCACGAGAAGAACTACACCACTCATGATCTTGAATTGGGTGTTATGGTTTTTGCTCTCAAAATCTGGAGACACTATCTTTATGGCACGAAGTGTGGTTTTCACAGACCACAAAAGTCTCCAACACATTCTCAATCAGAAGGAGCTGAACATGAGGCAGCGACGCTGGGTTGAACTCCTAAACGATTACGATTGCGAGATTCGCTACCATCCTGGTAAGGCGAATGTCGTAGCCGATGCGCTTATTCGAAAGGAGCGAGCCAAGCTCAATTCTGTTCAAACTCTATCAGATATCCAATCTCATGTCCTTCAAGCACAACGATCATGTGTAACCAAAGGCTTATTGAAATATGAGCTACCACTTCAACTCGAGCTTAAACTCGAAACGAAAGACGATGGTTTGCTCTATTTCAAGGATCGTTTGTGGATTCCGAAACAAAACGATCTTCGCACTTTAGTGATGGACGAATCTCATAAGTCTCGATACTCTATCTATCCTGGTGCTGAAAAAATGTACAAGGATCTTTGTACTCAGTTCTGGTGGCCTTGTATGAAGAAGGATATTGCTTTGTATGTATCAAAATGCCTAACTTGTCTCAAAGTCAAGGCTGAACATCAACGACCTTCTGGCTTGCTTGTACAACCAGAGATACCGGTATGGAAGTGGGAGAACATTGTCACACCCCCAAAACCACATGCGGAGTACCACCGCTAGGCGTGTGACATGACCAGGATCCAGTCGCCAATTATACTGAGCAATGGTTAATAGTAAGAATGTTCACCAACCATAATAGTTAGTAACATCATAGGTTAAGGTTTAAAAGTTTTAGTTCAAATAACAGTTTAAGTAAGCAGTGGAAGCATAAACCAAACAGTTTCAAAACAAAGTTCATAGTTCAAGATTATTTAGAACCCAACACATGGATTAGACGACCACTACACATTCCCAAGCTGCAAGCTCCTGAGTCACTGGGTACCTACAAAGCATGCAGTAGGGTATCAACAAAGATGTTGGCGAGTTCACGAGTTGTCCAGTTTTTAATTTCCAAAAACTTGTTTCACTAGTTAATTTACTCATTTATACAAGCCATGGGGAGCTACCCCGTAAGTAAGCTACTAAACTGTTTTTACAATACCGAATACTATTCATCCGTACGTTTCCGTAGAGTGCCCCGTTTGTCAATGTTCTATCATCATTGACGGTTTTGCTAGAGTACATTAGTTCACGACCGATCCCATACTCGGGCACGGTGTGAGGTTGGTGAGACCTAAATAGCGCTATCAACTAATAACCCGTTCGCCAGACCCCGGCGACTAATCGGTATCAAGAAGTGAGGACTTGAGTGATAGAGTTTCGTTTAGTGTTGCTTGTTGCATCCAGTATAAACAGTAATTAACTAAAAGTCCCGCATAAGGGTCACGTATATCCTACACGTATCTAACACATAGTATGCATACAATTATCTGTTGAGTTATTGGGCCTACTCTAATAATTGCACAGTCAAACAGTAACAGTTAACACATAGTCCAGTCGAACAGGCAGCCCAAACAAAACACATGGTGGCCCAATAACCCAGGTAGGTAGCCCAGTCGAGACAAGGTGGTCTCGACTCGAGATCATGCGGTCTCGAGTCGCAACCAGGAGATCTTCGAGTCATGAACTTCTGGTCTCGAGTGGTGTTGGCATGAGTCGCAACCTCAGGGGTCTCGAGTCCAGTCTCGAGTTGAGTCCTTACTGGTCTCGAGTCCCTGAAGCCTTTCTCGAGTTGTCACCTGATGGTCTCGAGTCGCAACCGCTGCGGTCTCGAGTTGTAGCATAAATGGTCTCGAGTCGAAACCAAGGGTCTTGACTCGCATCGCCTGCTGATTCTAGAACATCTGCAACATTGTACTATCCAATAGAATTTCGATTTCATGATATTGTGTACTATCCAACCAAAACACACAAACATGTTTTCTTGTCTAAATTCTAATTAAAACAGATCAAATCATAGCATTTCAAATATTCATCACATCTTCCAACAGTTCATCATTTAGGCATTTATATTCAATCAACATGTTCATCCTACACACTCATAAGTTTTTCATTAGATTCATTCAATGGACCACATCCTCTCATATTCCTAGGTTCTTAATATCACAACACGCATCATGCATTCAAGAATCAAAACACATAATCTAGATATCAAGGCAATCTTGCAAAACATCATGAAAACAATATTTTCTTACACTTTCTAGCATGAATCCATTATTCGAGACACACTAAGCTTATCCGTATTACTCAACATTCCAATCATTCATTTGGTTTATAAGAAGCACATTGTTCCACATAAATCATTTCAAATAAGCAACTATAGCACTAGTTATCATAAAGCCATACACACACACTAACCGGTTAAATATGGAGGGTATGGAGGGTCGGTGAAGGGAGTTCCGAGTGAGGGTAATGAGCTTGATCCGAGAGTCTTGATGCTACCGGTTGAATCCGAGAGAGAGAGAGGAGGGGGGTGATGTGGTTAGGGTTTTGTTGAGAGAGTGGATAAGAGTGTGTGGGAGTGAGTGTGAGGGAATGTTTGCAAATGGTGAAAAGTGGCAAGGTTGGTCATCCTCATGGGTTTTATACCTGTTCCGAGTTGGTGCACCCTAATGGGTTTCCGAGTGGGTTTCTCGGGTGCATGGCCCAACCGGCCCAACTGTTTACTGTTTACTCGAGACTGAGTGGTCTTGAGTCGGGTTCATGGTCTCGGCTCATTACATACCTATATATACATAACTATACATTATACGTACACATTATCAACACATAGCACATCAAGATAAATCACAAACTTTCATTTCATAATATGTACACGTAATACTGAAACAAGAAGGTTGCTCGGGAAAAATCCAGAGTGTCACATTATCCCCAAGTTTTAAGAACTTTCGTCCCGAAAGTTAAGGCAGCCACTGTCAAGCTGGTGAGAACGTTTCAACGGGGTGTCACATTATCCCCCCGTTAGTTTGGAATTTCGTCCCAAAATTCGGTTGTAGCTTCAGTGCTGGGAGTTTCATTTGGGAACAACTGGGGATACTTGCGCTTCATCTGGTCTTCCCGCTCCCAGGTAAACTCTGGGCCACGGCGCGAGTTCCAACGAACTCGTACGATAGGTATCTGGCTACGTTTGAGGGTTTTGATTTCTCGATCCGTGATCTCAATCGGTTCCTCAGTTCTTCAGGCAGATTCAATCTGTAAGCAACCTTACCGATCTTTTCGGTAATTTCGAATGGTCCGACATATCGCGGATTAAGCTTGCCCCGTTTTCCAAAACGAACCACACCCTTCCAGGGTGAGACTTTAAGTAGAGCCCGGTCACCGACATGGAATTCTAGCGGTTTCCTACTCTTATCCGCGTAACTTTTCTGATGGTCACGAGCTGCCGCCATGCGTTGTCTGATCTGGGCAATCCTTTCCGTAGTCTCGACTACAAGTTCCGGGCCGGTAATTTGGCTTTCGCCAACTTCCGCCCAACATAAGGGTGATCGGCATTTACGACCGTTCAATGCCTCAAAGGGTGCTGCTTGAATGCTGGTGTGGTAGCTGTTGTTGTAGGAGAATTCCACTAACGGTAGATGTTTTTCCCAGCCCTTGCCAAAATCGATTACACATGCCCTAAGCATGTCTTCAAGTGTTTGGATGGTGCGTTCAGACTGCCCATCCGTTTGTGGATGATAAGCAGTGCTCATGTCTAAACGTGAGCCAAAGGATTTGTGCATAGCTTGCCACAACTCAGAAGTAAAACGCGCGTCTCGATCGGAAATAATAGAGGTTGGCACTCCGTGCCTCGAAACCACTTCCTTTAAGTAAACCTCTGCCAAGGTAGAGAACTTGTCTGTTTCTTTAATAGCCAAAAAGTGTGCAGACTTAGTTAATCGATCCACTATCACCCAAATGGTGTCATTTCCGCGTTGAGACCTAGGCAGGCCAGTAACAAAATCCATGGAAATTTGCTCCCATTTCCATTTTGGGATCTCTGGTTGTTGGAGTAGGCCCGATGGTTTCTGATACTCAGTCTTGACTCTCGCACAAGTCAAACATTTGCTGACATAAGTTGCTATGTGGGCTTTCATGCTAGGCCACCAGTATGTAGTTTTTAGGTCGTGGTACATCTTATCCGAACCAGGATGTACTGAGTAACGGGACTTATGTGCTTCGTCCATCACAAGCTTGCGTAAGTTCCCATAAAGTGGGACCCATATACGTCCGGTTACGTAGTAAGCACCGTCTTCTTTTTGTTCTAATCGCTCCCTTGACCCGCGTAGGGACTCCGCCCTAATGTTCTCTGGTTTCAATGCTTCAACCTGAGCATCTCGTATCTGAATAGGGAGGTTAGATTGGATGGTAAGTTGTAACGCTCGCACGCGCTTCGGTGTAGTGTCCTTTCGACTGAGGGCGTCCGCCACAACATTGGCTTTGCCCGGATGATACTTGATTGCGCATTCGTAATCATTCAAGAGTTCGACCCATCGACGCTGTCGCATGTTTAACTCCTTTTGCTTGAAGATATGCTCGAGACTCCTGTGATCGGTGTAAATGGTGCACCTGGTACCGTACAGGTAATGTCTCCATATCTTAAGAGCAAAAACCACTGCTCCCAACTCCAAGTCGTGCGTAGTGTAGTTCCTTTCGTGAATCTTAAGTTGTCGAGAAGCGTAAGCGATAACTTTTTCGCGTTGCATCAACACGCAACCGAGCCCATGGATAGACGCGTCGCAGTAAACCACAAAGTCGTCGGTACCTTCAGGTAACGAGAGAATAGGAGCACTACACAGGTTATCCTTTAACTTCCGAAAGGCAGACTCCTGAGCCTCGTTCCACTTGTAAGCAATACCCCTCTGAGTGAGAGTCGTGAGAGGTTGGGCGATCTTTGAAAATCCCTTGATGAATCTACGATAGTACCCTGCCAATCCCAAGAATTGGCGAAGTTCGGTCGGAGTCTTAGGTGTAGGCCAATTCCTTATAGAGTCGATCTTAGCTGGATCGGCGTGTATTCCGTCCTTATTGACCACGTGTCCAAGGAAGTGGACTTCTCGAAGCCAGAAGTCACATTTCGAGAACTTGGCGTACAGTTGTTCATTGCGAAGGAGTTCAAGAATAAGACGCAGGTGTTGTTCATGCTCCCCTTGACTTTTCGAGTAGATTAAGATGTCGTCGATAAACACAATCATGAACTTGTCGAGGTAGGGTTTGCACACTCGGTTCATGAGATCCATAAAGACCGCAGGCGCGTTGGCCATTCCAAAAGGCATGACAAGAAATTCATAGTGACCATAACGGGTTCTGAAAGCAGTCTTGGAGATATCCTCGTCGCGGACTCTCAACTGATGATAACCTGATCGCAGATCGATCTTGGAGTAGTAGCTTGATCCTTGCGATTGATCGAATAGATCGTCGATGCGTGGGAGTGGGTAACGGTTCTTGATGGTGACCTTGTTCAGCTCACGATAGTCGATGCACATACGGAATGTGCCGTCCTTCTTCTTGACAAAGAGCACTGGTGCTCCCCAGGGTGACGAACTAGGACGGATAAATCCCTTGTCCAACAGTTCTTGCAGTTGTGTAGAAAGTTCCTTCAGTTCTGCGGGAGCTAGTCGATAAGGTGCACGAGCTATAGGTGCTGCTCTGGGAGCTAGTTCGATTTGGAATTCGACCTGACGGTGAGGAGGGAGTCCAGGTAGTTCTTCAGGAAATACCTCGGGATAGTCGCGTACAACTGGAAAATCTTCAATCCTCTTTTCCTTTTTCTGTGTGTCGGTGACAAGTGCTAAGATAGCGGTGTGCCCCTTTCATAAACACTTCTGGGCTTTTAAGAATGAAATGATGCCTGTGACTTCTCCGCCTTTGTCACCTTGAACGATAAGGGGTTTGCCAGAACGACGGGGAATACGAACCATTTTCTCTTGACAGAGAATTTCAGCCCGATGTTTGGATAACCAATCCATACCAATGACGACGTCGAAACTTCCAAGAACGATAGGGAACAGATCGATGCTAAAGGTCTGACCAGACAATACTAGTTTGCAGTTACTGATAACGTGTGAGGCCTCAATGTTTCTACCGTTCGCTAACTCGACGGTATGCTTAGATCTTAATAACGTAGACGTATGTTTAAGCTTCTTACTAATACGTAGGGATACATAGCTAGCATCGGCTCCAGAATCAAACAATACAGAAACATAACGATCATCGAGTAGGAATTTACCCGCTACGACGTTGGGATCATTCCTAGCTTCTCCAGCTCCAATCACAAAAGCCCTTCCTCTTGCACCATTTCCAGCATTATTGTTATTGTTCCCAGCACCCTGATTGTTGTTGTTCTGATTCAGTTCAGGGCAATCCCTTCGCATGTGCCCCGTTGCTCCACACTTGAAGCATCCACGGTTGTTTCATTGTTGCTGTTGCGGTTGTTGTTGATTCTGCCTAGCTGGAAGCTGGCTCCTGCAGTCTTTGGCTTCATGCCCCATCTTGTTGCATCGCTGACACTGACTTTTGCCACATGGCCCACTGTGGTGTCGGTTACATTTGTTACACTTGGGGTGGTTTCCTCGATAGCCACCCGGTTGCTAAGGGCCCTTGTTGCTTTCAGTCTTCCTTTGCTGAATTGAGGCCTGAGTGGGGTTAGCATTCTTACCCTGATTTCCATCCCACTTTCGTTTGTTATCGCTAGAAGTTCCAGCAGTAGCACTGATCCTTTTGGGTAGCTTGCCCTGTTCCACAGCCTGATCAGTGAGTTTGTGAGCAAGACGAATGACTGGCTGAATCGTAGTGAGGTTGGCTGAGGTCACATGACTCTGGATCTCTGGAACTAGACCCTTCAGGTAGAGCTCGATTCTTCGGTAAGCAGGTCGAGACATGTTAGGGCAGAGGGCAGCATAATCATTGGACTGCTTGGTGTAGGTCTCAATCTCTGATCCAACCATCTTAAGCTCGAAGTACTCGTTTTCGAGCTTGTGGATATCATCCCTATGACAGTATTCTTCCTTGATCATGTTCTTGAAATCTTCCCACGCAGTAGCATTAGCAGTTTCCAAACCAAGCATCTGAATATGTGCCTTCCACCATGAAAGCGCGTTTCCTTCAAGCGTACCAGTAGCAAACTTCACCCAATTAGCAGGGGGACATTCACAGACAGCAAAGACAGCTTCGGCCTTCTCAATCCAGTGCAGAAGACCTATGGCACCCTCAGTGCCGTTGAAAGGGAGAGGCTTGCAATCCATGAAGGTTTTGAAAGTACAAACACGTGGTTGCGCAGGCGCTTGCTGACCTGTTGTGAAAAGCGAAGTGAATAGGCTTAGAGGTGAAAAGACGATGCGGGGGTAGGATCTAAACATCCTAAAATAACGAGTTTACCTCCAGGGTGAGCTGCGAAAGCTGCAGCCACCGTGTTGAGCAAGTTAGTGAACTGAGCCTGAGTCATGTTAACGTTTCCTCTTCCGCGTCCACTCATTGTCTTCATAACCAGAAAACACAGTATGAGTGTGATGTCGTAATGTAGCGAGAATGAGATAGAAGAGGGGTGTGTCTATCTAGCTAGGTATACCAGTACGTATAGTAGAACATAAATCATCAAGTAATCAAGCAAGTAAATACAAGTCCAAGCTATGGGGTCTAGTACGTTGAGTCTTGCCCTTGGAGTGTAGTGTCGTTACGAGTCACGGGTTATAGTCTGGTTTTTCTCAAAAAGACTTTCTTTTTAAAACCGAGTTCACTATAACCAATGGCTCTGATACCAATCTGTCACACCCCCAAAACCACATGCGGAGTACCAGCGCTAGGCGTGTGACATGACCAGGATCCAGTCGCCAATTATACTGAGCAATGGTTAATAGTAAGAATGTTCACCAACCATAATAGTTAGTAAACATCATAGGTTAAGGTTTAAAAGTTTTAGTTCAAATAACAGTTTAAGTAAGCAGCGGAAGCATAAACCAAACAGTTTCAAAACAAAGTTCATAGTTCAAGATTATTTAGAACCCAACACATGGATTAGACGACCACTACACATTCCCAAGCTGCAAGCTCCTGAGTCACTGGGTACCTGTAAAGCATGCAGTAGGGTATCAACAAAGATGTTGGTGAGTTCACGAGTTGTCCAGTTTTTAATTTCCAAAAACTTGTTTCACTAGTTAATTTATACAAGCCATGGGGAGCTACCCCATAAGTAAGCTACTAAACTGTTTTTACAATACCGAATACTATTCATCCGTACGTTTCCGTAGAGTGCCCCGTTTGTCAATGTTCTATCATCATTGACGGTTTTGCCAGAGTACATTAGTTCACGCCCGATCCCATACACGGGCACGGTGTGAGGTTGGTGAGACCTAAATAGCGCTATCAACTAATAACCCGTTCGCCAGACCCCGGTGACTAATCGGTATCAAGAAGTGAGGACTTAAGTGATAGAGTTTCGTTTAGTGTTGCTTGTTGCATCCAGTATAAACAGTAATTAACTAAAAGTCCCGCATAAGGGGAGAAAAGTAGGTTTGTATCCCTTCAAGGGGATAGTGTTGTTATACGTTCCGTTTCCCAACCACCGGGAATGCATGCTTTAGTAGTTTGTGAACTCACCTTGGGTTGCTCGGCAGATTAGTTACTTGGTCGAACACGTTGGTCACCACGTCCTAACATGGTTACCAGTATAGGTCAGGTTTGGGTGTGAAGAAGTCATGTATATCCTACACGTATCTAACACATAGTATGCATACAATTATCTGTTGAGTTATTGGGCCTACTCTAATAATTGCACAGTCAAACAGTAACAGTTAACACGTAGTCCAGTCGAACAGGCAGCCCAAGCAAAACACATGGTGGCCCAATAACCCAGGTAGGCAGCCCAGTCGAGACAAGGTGGTCTCGACTCGAGATCATGCGGTCTCGAGTCGCAACCAGGAGATCTTCGAGTCATGAACTTCTGGTCTCGAGTGGTGTTGGCATGAGTCGCAACCTCAGGGGTCTCGAGTCCAGTCTCGAGTTGAGTCCTTACTGGTCTCGAGTCCCTGAAGCCTTTCTCGAGTTGTCACCTGATGGTCTCGAGTCGCAACCGCTGCGGTCTCGAGTTGTAGCATAAATGGTCTCGAGTCGAAACCAAAGGTCTCGACTCGCATCGCCTGCTGATTCTAGAACATCTGCAACATTGTACTATCCAATAGAATTTCGATTTCATGATATTGTGTACTATCCAACCAAAACACACAAACATGTTTTCTTGTCTAAATTCTAATTAAAACAAATCAAATCATAGCATTTCAAATATTCATCACATCTTCCAATAGTTCATCATTTAGGCATTCATATTCAATCAACATGTTCATCCTACACACTCATAAGTTTTTCATTAGATTCATTCAATGGACCACATCCTCTCATATTCCTAGGTTCTTAATATCACAACACGCATCATGCATTCAAGAATCAAAACACATAATCTAGATATCAAGGCAATCTTGCAAAACATCATGAAAACAATATTTTCTTACACTTTCTAGCATGAATCCATTATTCGAGACACACTAAGCTTATCCGTATTACTCAACATTCCAATCATTCATTTGGTTTATAAGAAGCACATTGTTCCACATAAATCATTTCAAATAAGCAACTATAGCACTAGTTATCATAAAGCCATACACACACACTAACCGGTTGAATATGGAGGGTATGGAGGGTCGGTGAAGGGAGTTCCGAGTGAGGGTAATGAGCTTGATCCGAGAGTCTTGATGCTACCGGTTGAATCCGAGAGAGAGAGGAGGGGGGTGATGTGGTTAGGGTTTTGTTGAGAGAGTGGATAAGAGTGTGTGGGAGTGAGTGTGAGGGAATGTTTGCAAATGGTGAAAAGTGGCAAGGTTGGTCATCCTCATGGGTTTTATACCTGTTCCGAGTTGGTGCACCCTAATGGGTTTTCGAGTGGGTTTCTCGGGTGCATGGCCCAAACGGCCCAACTGTTTACTGTTTACTCGAGACTGAGTGGTCTTGAGTCGGGTTCATGGTCTCGGCTCATTACATACCTATATATACATAACTATACATTATACGTACACATTATCAACACATAGCACATCAAGATAAATCACAAACTTTCATTTCATAATATGTACACGCAATACTGAAACAAGAAGGTTGCTCGGGAAAATCCAGAGTGTCACAAACATTGCTATGGATCTTATCACAAAGTTATCGCATACCTCTAGATGTCACGACGCTATTTGGATTGTTATCGATCGATTGACGAAGTCAACTCATTTTAATCCGATTCGCGAGGATCTATCTGCTGATAAACTTGCAAAGATTTATGTTGATGAGATTGTATCTCGACATGGTGTTCCTTTGGATATCATTTCTGATCGTGATGCTCGATTTTCATCTCATTTTTGGAAGACCATGCAATCTGCTTTGGGAACTCAACTAAATCTAAGCACTGCTTATCATCCCCAAACAGATGGACAATCTGAGAGGACGATTCAAACGTTGGAGGATATGCTTAGAGCATGCGTGATAGACTTTGGTGGTAATTGGGATTCTCATCTGCCATTGATCGAGTTCTCTTACAACAATAGTTATCATGCTAGTATCAATATGGCACCGTCCGAAGCTTTATACGGTCGAAAATGTCGTTTACCTGTCTGTTGGAATGAGATCGGTGAAGCTCAGCTTACTGGACCTGAGCTCATTCTGGAAACAACAGACAAAATCAAGAAAATTCGCGATAATCTTGTGACAGCTAGAAGCCGTCAAAAGAGTTATGCGGATATGCGACGCAAGCCCTAAGAATTTCGAATCAGAGACCGTGTCCTACTCAAGGTGTCACCTTGGAAGGGAGTGGTGAGATTCAGAAAGAAAGGAAAACTTGCACCATGATATGTTAGACCATTTAAGATTGTTTAAAGTATTGGAAAGGTTGCATTGAACAAACGATTGGTTTTGGGTTGTGATTAGGTAATGGGACAGGTGTAACATGATAAAAGCATGGTAGATACGCCGCTGGTACTTCTTATATATAAGTGTTTTTATCATATTACATTCCGTGGCATTATTTAGTTCACTTGGATAAACGATTTTGAAACGATGTCACATAACGATGTTTTCTAAAAGATATAAACCATACGAGTTTTATAACGAGAACAATTTACGATTTGGTTTACTTAAACAAATGTTTTGGGTTAAGAATCATGGCTACGAGATTTTATAAACTATAACCAACTTGATTTGAGTTGGTTAATTATGTTGCAATACTATACACTTTTCAAAACAAGGTTTGTAACTTTTGACTCTTGTAGTCTAATGAGGTATTGCAATATGTAAACGAGCCATGAATCCGACACTCTCATAAAACCTATGTGCTCGCCAGCATTTCTTTGCTGACTTCGTTTTTACATATGTTTTAGGTGGTGTTGAATGATGTTGATTGCTAGGATTCATGTTCACATAGGATCTGGACGAGGCCTTAGTGACATAATAACAACGATAGACGATGTGTAACTTGTTTGTTTTGTTTTAAGACAATATAAATTATCTAATGAATCAATAAAACGAAACTTTTTAATCCATGGTTGTGAAACAATGATTCTGTTGCACCACTCCCCGACGTTTCCGCCGCGGTTTCGTTGTTTTAACGCGGTCGGGGTGTGACAGATTTGAATATTATCATGACTTGGTTGGATTTGGTCCTGTAGCATCCCTAACCAGAAGGATGAACGAGTGGTATCTGGTTCCTAAATCATCCATACTTGATTAAATTCGGATCCTTTAGATATTCTAGTCTGCAGGATTTAGAATGAGTGGTTTCTGGATGCAATAGCAACCGAACTAAGAGTGATTCGAATATCATTCACACTTGGTTGGATTTTGATTCTGTAGCATCCCTAACAAGAACGATTAAGAACGGGAGGTATCCGAATTCTGAATCACGCATACTCGTTGAATTCGGATCATGTAACTTCCCTAGCAAAAAGGATTTAGAGTGGGTGGTTTTTTCCAGATCAAATAGAAACCGAACTAAGAGTCATTTGAATATCATCAAGACTTGTTGGATTCGCTTCCTGTTGCAACCCTAACCAAAATGATTCAGAACGCGTGGTACTTGGATCCTAAATCATCCGTACTTGATTTAATTCGGATCCTTTAGCTATCCTATTCTGCAGGATTTAGAATGAGTGGTTTCTAGATGCAATAGCAACCGAACTAAGATGATTTGAATATCATTCACACTTGGTTGGATTTTGACTCTGTAGCATCCCTAACAAGAACGATTACGAACGGGAGGTGTCCGAATTCTGAATCACGCATACTCGTTGATTTCGGATCATGTAGCTTCCCTAGCAAAAAGCATTTAGAATGGGTGGTTTTTTCCCGATCAAATAGAAACCAAACTAATAGTGATTTGAATATCATCATGACTTGGTTGGATCTAGTTCCTGTAGCATCCCTAACTAGAAGGATTCAGAACGGGTGGTGGATCCTAATGCATCCGTACTTGATTCAATTCGGATTCTATTGCTATCCTAGTCTGCAGGATTCGGAATGAGTGGTTTCTGGATGCAATAGCAACCGAACTAAGAGTGATTCGAATATCATTCATACTTGTTTAGATTTTGATTCTATAGCATCCCTAATAAGAACGATTCAGAACGGGAGGTATCCGGATTCTGAATCATGCATACTCGTTGAATTTGGATAATGTAGCTTCCCAATCAAAAAGGATTTAGAGTGGGTCGTTTTTTCCCGATCAAATAGAAACCGAACTAAGAGTGATTTGAATATTATCAAGACTTGGTTGGATTCGGTCCTGTAGCATCCCTAACCAGTAGGATTCAGAACGAATGGTATCTGGATCCAAAATCATCCTTACTTGATTGAATTCGGATCTTTTAACTATCCTAGTCTGTATGATTTAGAATGAGTGGTGTCTGGATGCAATAGCAACTAAACTAAGAGTGATTCGAATATCATTCATATTCGGTTGGATTTTGAATCTGTAGCATCTCTAACAAGAACGATTCAGAATGGGAGGTATCCGGATTGTGAATCATGCATACTCGTTGAATTCGGATCATGTAGCTTCCCTAGCAAAAAAGATTTAGAATGGGTGGGTTTTTTCCTGATCAAATAGAAACCGAACTAATAGTGATTTGAATATCATCATGAATTGGTTGGTTTCAGTTCCTGTTGCATCCCTAACTAGAAGGATTCAAAATGGGTGGTATTTGGATCCTAAATCATCCGTACTTGATTCAATTCGGATTCTTTAGCTATCCTAGTCTGCAGGATTCAGAATGAGTGGTTTCTGGATGCAATAGCTGTTGGGTTTTTCACATGTTTATCAAAGTTATTTTGCCCATATAAAATAAAAACGCAACGGAAATATTATTTAAAACATGTTATTTACAAGATATAAAACCCATTTTATATGTAAAACCGAATAACCGGATCCATATATGAACATGCATGCTATCAAAAACGTAACCATAGGGTGTTATTGTGACAACTGTCAAATTTCAGGTATCCGTACAATTATTAAACCATGATTAGTGCTTAATGACCATGCTGAATTACAATTAACTGCTTACTGATTATTGCCATATACATAAATGTGCATCATATATGGCAAATGACATACCATTATTGCATGAAAGCTTATTTAACTCAAATGATGCACGAAACACAGTTCGCACAGTAATTAGACAAACTAGAAAATTGCTGACGGAGTTCAGTACATAGACAGACAAGGTGTTGAGACACAGAATGAGCCAGAAACCAGGTCTTACACTAGTATAGTATGTAGGGAAGTAAGGATCACAAAACTGCCATTTTAGAGATAGTTTAAGTGCCGTAAAGTGCCTAAAACTAACATAAAGTGCTGAATTCAGCAAAAATCAGCAATTTTCAGCATTTAAACACACTAATATTATGCAGAAATGTGGTTAAATGGTCCTGAATGCTTTCCTAAGTGTCGGGAATCAAAAGTGTCACCAAATGGTACATAAAGCACACTAAACTGCATAGTTTAGCACCTTAACGAACCGGTAACCAACCAAACAACCGGACACTACCCGAAACACCAAATTTACACTAGAAGCACTGTTTTAACATTACCAAGCTAGTTATGGTCCCCGAACATCATAACACCTCATAAAAATATCAACTAACTAGAAACATAACTACATACTTGAAATTTAACTAGTAACTAACTAGTTCAGTTAAACGTAGTCTACTACCCCCCCCCCCCCCACCTAGTAATCGGCCCATACATGGCCCCCACCTCAAGATTTTATAAGATTATAAAACTAGATCATGTTTATACTTTTTAAAACATAGGGACCAAAGGAAATTGTGTCTTATTGGATTATAAGTAAACATGAGAGATCTTGAACTTCATAACTCACAGCACAATTCACACCACATCTTCTTCCTTCTCTTCTTCTTGTTCTCGGCCGACCTCAACCCCACATACCACCACCATGATTCATCCATTCTCATACATTCCAAGCATATACAAGTGTGATAGAAGGGGCATAAGGAAGCTAGGAGCTTTCGGAAGATCAAAGACCTCTTTCATTTGCTTTTATCCATCTCATAACTTCACTTGATCATCCCTAGCCTTGTGCTAGTGGTAAGAACCTTGATCTTGCTATTTTACTTCCATTTTAAGTGGTTAAAAGAAGATTCATAATGATAATCATGAAGAACACTAAGAATCACAAGAAGTAAACTTGAACAAAAGCATGATTAATGAAGAAACTAAGTTGTTTATGTGTTGATATACTTGTTGACATTGTTTGCTTGTGAAAATGATGTTGATCATCATATGATCTTGCTAGATCATGATTAAAAACATAATTTAGCAAGATGAGAGGATGAACATGATAGAAGTAAAAGGCCTGTTCAGGAGTCTCATGTGGATGTGGATAATCTTCGTAAGGTCTGTAATGTTGTGTTCAGGAGATGGGATTGGACCTCAAATGGGGGATGTTGCAACAAAGGAGCTCGTATCATATTGGGTTGGGATCCAGCGAAGGTGGACGTTATGGTTCTTGCTCAGGCGGTTCAAGTCTTACATGTTCAGGTTGTGTGTAAAGCTAATAAGACTTTGTTTTTTTGTTCTTTGGTCTATGCCGCAAATTATTATGTTTCTCGTAGGGAGCTCTGGCAGAATTTACGTATGCATAAAGGCCTTGTTCATGATAAACCTTGGGTAATTATGGGTGATTTTAACTCTGCTCTTAATGTTGAAGATAAATCGATCGGCATCTCCTCAATTTCTCCTGGTATGCGAGAATTTAAAGATTGTGTTGAGGAGATTGAGGTTTTTGATATTAAGCGGACAGGTTTTCATTACACGTGGAGCCAAAACCCCCAAAAGGGAGTAGGATTGCTGAAAAAGATTGATAGAGTTTTGGGTAACCTTCCGTTTGTTAGTGCTTTTCCTGATTCGGTTGCTGTCTTTAGGCCATATGGCGTCCCGGATCACTGTCCGTGTGTCCTGAAGTTGTTATCGGCTGGTAAAACTAAATCGAGACCTTTTAAGTTTGCTAATTTCTTGGTGCATAAGCCGGGTTTTATGGATATTGTCAACTCAAAGTGGGAATATTAATGGAGTTCATCAGTTTCGTGTCATTAAGAAATTAACCCTTATGAAGTCTTCTCTTCGAGCATTCCTTTTCCAACAAGGGAATCTCCATGAAAAGGTTGTGAAGCTTCGTGGGGAACTTGAGACTATCCAGTGAGACATTGATAGGGATCCAATGAACGAGTTTTTACGTTGTCAGGAGGCCTCCGTGTTACGTGATTTTCAGGAAGCTTCGCTTGATGAGGAGAGATTCCTAAAGCAGAAGTCTAAAGTTGAGTGGCTTCGAGCAGGTGATGCTAATACGTCCTATTTTCATTCGTCATTAAAATGTAGAAACCATATAAATCGGATTGAGGTTATATCTGATTCGAGTGGAAACCTGTTTGAGGGTGATAATGTGGCTGCGGCTTTTGTTAACCATTACGAGCAATTTTTGGGAAGTGAAGGTCAAGTGTCTTTATTACCTTCACCTGACCTTTTCTCTAATAAGCTGAATTCTGATACTGCTAACTTCATGGTTCGTCCGGTCACATTGGAGGAAATTAAGTCTGCTATGTTTTTGATTGGGAATGATAAAGCCCCTGGTCCTGATGGTTATACGGCTGCGTTTTTTA
The DNA here is from genome assembly GCA_030545235.1 of Helianthus tuberosus. Lineage (NCBI taxonomy): Eukaryota > Viridiplantae > Streptophyta > Magnoliopsida > Asterales > Asteraceae > Helianthus > Helianthus tuberosus. The sequence goes on from JARYGA010061389.1 coordinate 177,635, forward strand.
AGAGTACTTGGCATGTAGTGGGGAGTGATGTATCAAATGCTATTCTTGATTTCTTTAACACTAGAAATCTCCTACAACAGCTTAATCACACTCTAGTTGCTCTGGTTCCCAAGGTGTCTACTCCTATGAGGATTACTGATTATCGTCCAATATCCTGCTGTAACGTTATTCTTAAATGTATTAGTAAGGTGCTGGCGGATCGGTTGAAGGGTTCGTTAAACGATATTGTGAGCATAAACCAATCAACTTTTGTTCCTGGTAGGAAAATTTTAGACAACATTCTTCTTACGCAGGAATTAATGCATAATTATCATCGTGATTTTGGTCCCCCAAGGTGTGCGTTTAAGGTAGATATCCAGAAAGCTTATGATACGGTTGATTGGAGTTTTCTCAAAAATGTGCTGGTAGGTTTTGGTTTTAATGGTATTATGGTGGATTGGATTATGCTGTGTGTGTCAACAGCCTCTTATTCGATATGTGTTAACAGGAGTATTCATGGGTATTTTAAAGGAAAAAGGGGTTTAAGACAGGGTGACCCCCTATCCCCTATCTTTTCACGCTCGTGATGGAAGTCTTGACTTGCATTTTAAACCATGCGACGAGGATCGATTCATCTTTCAGGTTCCATAATAAATGTGAGAAGCAACAAATTGTTAATCTTTGTTTTGCAGATGATTTATTCCTGTTTGCTAGAGGAGATGTGGCTTCGGCTAGGTGTGTTATGTTATCCCTCACTCATTTCTCTCGAATGTCAGGCTTGGTTCCTAGTAGCTAGAAGAGCACAGGGTTTTTCTGTAATGTCCCTAGTCACGTTAAAAGAGAAATTTTGACCATTATGCCTTTTGTGGAGGGTTCGCTTCCTGTGAGATACTTGGGTGTACCGCTTATTTCTTCTAGATTATTATACAAGGATTGTAGTATTCTTGTGGAGCGGCTTGATCAACGGATAAATAGTTAGAAGAACAAAATGTTGTCGTTCGCTGGCAGATTGCAATTAATTATTTCGGTCCTCTCGGCTTTACACGTGTACTGGTCTTCGGTCTTTATTTTACCAGCCAGGGTGGTTAAGGATCTAGAAGCTAAAATGCGGAATTTCCTTTGGGCTCAATCCCCGTCTCATCGTGGTAGGGCGAAAGTTTCATGGAAGTCTGTTTGTGTGCCTAAGCATGAAGGGGGTTTAGGTATTCGTCGAATTGCTGATGTAAATAAATCTCTTATGGTTTCCCATATTTGGAGCATTCTTAGCAATCGGCAATCTTTATGGGTTGCTTGGATCCATTCTTATCGTTTAAGAGGTCGTAGTTTTTGGGATCACAAGGTTCCGTCTTCTTGTTGTTGGAGTTGGAGGAAGATGGCTCAGATTCGGCCTTTGATACGACATCATGTTTGGTCTCAAATTGGTGATGGCAGCCGTACCTCAGCTTGGTATGATACATGGAGTAATATTGGTCCACTTTGTAATTTCCTATCGCCTAGAGTAATAACTCGAGAGGGGTTCTCTTTAAAGGCCATGGTAGCTGATGTTTATTTTGATGGCTGGTGGCTTTGGCCGGTTGCATGGAAAGATACATACCCTGTTCTTATACAATTGGACCATATACATCGGAATTTTAATAACCAGGATCGTATCTATTGGAAGGTAGGTGATAATATAACCGAGCACTCATCTTTGGAAGTTTGGGACTCGGTTCGGGCAAGGGAGCAGGAAGTGAATTGGGCTAGTATCGTATGGTTTTCTCAATGTATCCCTCATCACGCTTTTCTGATGTGGTTGATTGTTAGACGTAAACTTTTGACTTAAGTCAAAATCTTACATTGGAGCCGTAGTCAAAGAACTAACATGAACATGATGTGTTGTCTTCTGTGTTATGAGAATGTTGACTCGCATGACCATTTATTCTTTGAATGTAAGCTATCCACACAAATCTGGAGTATGGTTAGATCGAAAGCAGGTATGGATAATGTGGATTCAAAGTGGAGCGTTATTTTGGATTGGCTTGGCCATCGTTCTCGGTCAAAATCAGCAAAGAATTTGGTTTGTAGGTTGTTAGTTGCTGCCCTGGCGTATATCATTTGGCAAGAAAGGAACAATCGGCTTTTTAGAAACCAAGTGAGACCTCCGGACATCATTTGTAAGGCTGTTTTAGAGAATGTGAGGTATAAATTGATGGGGCTTAGATTCAAGAACACAGCTAAAGTGTGAGAGTTGCTGGAGAAGTGGGATATCCATGGTGCAGATTTAGTAATGGATAATGGCTGATTTCTATTTTCTTGGCTATCGTTGAGTCTAGATAGTTGTCTAGTGGTTGTTTTTATTTGTTTTTTTTCCTTTGGTGGTTGTTTCTTTTTGTTTCTACTTACATGAGGGTATGTCTCATGTTTGAACTAGTAAGGATGTTCCTTACTACTTGTTTTGATTGTTTGTGAATATATAGAATCACCGGGGTAACACTTTACCCAAAAAAAACATGATAGAAGTAAATGGATCATCCTCATGAGAAGCGTTGTGACAACCCGAACTTCAAGGTTAGTGCCTTCGGTTTTATGATTCTGATTCCTGCTATTATTTTCTTTCTTGTTCTTGTTTTTTTATAAACTTGTTCAACACCCGTGACCTTGATACACGTGTTAAGATGTAGTGTAGCGAATAATGAGTAATGGGCCAATCTTTGCGTTGATTATAAGATTGGGCCGCACCCCGAACCATGGTTTCCCGCCCCCTTAATCGTTGGTATTGGCTGTCTTGCCAACGGGTTTCGGCAGCCCATCTTATTTGGGTTTAAGCCCATTGTCATGACCAACAATGAACCACCCAATTATCAGCTTATATGTGTACGTATTTTGTTATGGTTTATCACAAAACTCAAACAAAACCCTACCCCCATCAAGATATCTCATCGGCAGTGGATAACCCCCTCCCCTTCTCTCTCTCGTAACCCTCTCATCTGCTTATACTCCTCCGGTTGGTATGTCTTCACACCATGCAATTTATATTAGTTGTTAAATTGAGTTATGTATAATATGTGAATAAGATCTTGGGATTGATTAGTAATGATATGATAAGATTGCATGATTATTAGTGCTGTGTTCGAATGGTTTGTTTCAATGGTATGGTTTGTTTTAATAGTAATTTTTGATATTAAACTCCATTGTTGCGGATTGACTTATATGATACTTAAGTTGTAATTCATAATGGATCTTGATGTAACAGTAGTCAACGGCCCAATAGAATTGGAAATAGGTGGTTGATAATTTTGATTAGAAAGTGGCGGCCCATGTGAATTCTAGCTTTGATCAAATCATACCATGTGAACATATTAATAGTGTTGTCAGGGAAGTCAGGGACATTAATATTATGTAAGTTGAATGATGTGATTGAGTCTAGTGATAAGTGATTTGTTTGTACTTAGAATTTGTTATGTGCTGGCAAGATAGAGGGTTTACCATGATGTGATGGAAGAACTGTGCATGTGTTATTAGCTAATGATGTGTAACAAAAATTATCCATGATATCAAGGTTTCTTAATGGTAATTATGCATTCAGGTGGAAATCGAATATTGATTTGATTGAGTATGACAAATAGTGAAATTGGACTAATAAGTATACAATCTGTTTTGGGGCAAATTGATGTCACACACAATTAATTGGGCCGATACATGTTAACTGGGTTACTAAAATTATTAGATGAAATTATGTATGGTTGGGCCGGTTGTGATGTTGGGCCGCACATGATGTAACTTGGCTGGACCTTGACTGTTTTAGATTTCTTAGTAATTGTGATACACATAAATGTTTTATATTTGGGCCGAGTATTAGGTGCTTAGGTTGGGCTACACGGGATTAAACATGGATCACTTGTGACCCAAATACTCACTTTGTCACACCCCCAAAATACTACCTAGGGAGTGTCCCTGATAGGCGTGTGACGTACTGACAATGAGCCACTAATTACATTGAACCCACATAAGCTTCAAAATAAAGTTCTCAATCATTGATAAAATACCATCACAAGTTTATACGAAAACCATTATGTTCAGCGGAAGCAAGTATTAAACCATAACTAAATTATTCAAAAACCAATGGGTAACAGTAAACAATCAATCACATGAGTCTCTTCAGTCGGCCCATGACCACTCCTGCTCCTCCAGACAGCAAGTTCCTAAATCCAAGATACCTACGACCTGCGAGCATGTAACAAGTGTATCAGACAAAGCTGGCGAGTTCACAGTTTTAGAAAACGTTTGTTACCAGTTGTATGTAAAACAGTTCATTAACCAATGCAAGTAATATTGTTAATATCTCAATTCCGAACAAGACGGCTCCTAAAATACATGACTGCCCTTCCCACGTACTCCTATCTAGTACTGGGCCCTGACTGGGTCATTAGTTCACATCCGTCCTATCTAGGAGCGGTGTGAGGGTGCCAAACCTAAGTAGCGCTACCAACTAATACCCGTTACCCTCCAGGTAACATAATAAGGGACTTACAAAAATGATAGGTGAGAATATTAACCAATATACCCGTTATTACCCAGACCACTGACTGTCCCCAACCACTGGGACGCATGCTCGAATGTAGTGAACTCACCTCGGTTTGCTCGGTAAGATTAGTTATCCGTTTAACAGTCAGTCACAAACGTCCTAACACGGTTACCAATAATATCAGAATCACAATTAACCAGATCACGTATTTTATACAGGTCGCATACAACACAAAATTCATCGTATATCATGTAACCAGTATTCGATTCTAATACCGGTCCACACTCCACATTCATGTCACACAAGGCAAACCAAGTTTCTCATTCCTAGACAATATTATCATGTAAACAGATACAAGAAATATGTATAAGCATTTATATAATCATCACCATTCATACATGATGAACAATTGTTTAATGTATATTCCCTCAACAACTCACATGTGCACAAACGGTTCTATCAAACCCATGCACACATTTTCCCACAAATTATGCACATGCATGGCACGTATATCAAACACTTACACATTGGAATGCCTCCATGACTAAGGGCATTTATACTTCTTATCGACGAACCAAACGAAGTATCACAGTTGTTCATCGACATGGTGGCGACGAAACATCGACTTTCGTCGGCGGGTGGGTGATGAATCATCCAGTATTTCGTCGAGGTCAGTTACACATTTTAACAAACAGTTTCGATATCACCATAGCAGATCAAATCATCACAATTATTTGATTAACACAAGACTTATCATTCGAATCTAAGTTTCACATAAACAATCTGATTCCATTGCTATTCACACAATCACAATCATTCTCGAATACGTGATACCACCATTCATCAATTAACAGTTTCGGTACCTCTTACGAATATATAACATAACCAAGTTAAACTCATGATTTCTTGCATGAACACCTATAAGTCTTTGCGAGACACACGATTCGACCGTAAACTTAACACATACAACACAGATATTAACAATCATCACATCTAACAATACCATGCTTCCAGTTTCATTCTAAGATAGAAAACGCAGCCATGATTCGCGAGTTTCATCAATAATTAACGGACTAACAATCAATTGTTTACTAACCGTGATATGTAAAGTGGAGGGGGGGGTTTAAGCTCGAACGAGGAGTCTCCCATGCTGCCATCGACCATTCTTCTGCTGTCATCGACCACCGGGTAGAACCAGGAGAATTAGGGTTTGCAACCCAATATGCTTGTGAGGTTATGGGAGCCTAGGGTAAAAGGGATCGGATAAATGAGCCAGACCCACTTGGGCCTCGAATGATTCTGGGTCGGGGCCCCTATTTGGCGAAAGTCTATTGCCGACAACTGTCTTCTGTCTTGTTTTATTTCTCCTTATGACTAATGTTGTCCACCACCCATAGGGCTCCACTTAGATAATGGCCTGTTGTCTTTTGTGGCCCAAAGTTGTTTTGCAAAAATAATATAACCTTCCAATTCCTTTGCTGACGTCAACTATTGTTTGCCAAAAGTAATTTGCCAATCCCCTACTGATGTGTTTCGAATACATTGGCCACCTCCACAATTTCTTTTGTTCACAATTCTTATTTTCATGTCATCAACCTAGTGACACCCCATATGAATTGAAACAAAAATAATTAATGTATCATTTAAATTCTCAATTAATTGCACTCTTATAACAATTTGTAAAAACCGGATTGCGAAACAAGTGATTCGTAGAGAAAGGGCCTTAAAATCTCGGGTTGTCACATCATCCCCAACTTGAAAGAAATTTCGTCCCGAAATTTGATCAGTAACACCAGGCGGCACAGTGTTAGATTAGGATGACTGTGGATTTTCCTCGGGTGCCACATCATCCCCAATTTGAAAGAGAATTTCGTCCTGAAATTTGCCAATGGTATCAGAAGTTGATACAACCGTTTGAATTGCTGAGGATACTTGAGCTTCGTCTGTTCTTTGCGTTCCCACATGGACTCCGGTCCACGTCTTGAGTTCCAACGAACTCTCACGATTGTCATACGACTATGCTTACGAACCTTGACTTTCTAGTCCCGAAAGTTTTGATAGACTTCTCTTACAACCGTAACTTGTCTAGTAGAGGTATCACAAGCGTTTCCTCGGACAAACACTACCGTAGATTTGAGACATAAATGGCATTGTTTACGTTACCCAATTCGTCGGTTAACTTGAGTTTATATGCCATACTACCGACCCTTTCCAGAATTTGAATGGTCCAACATACGTCAATTAAGCTCGCCACGCTTCCCAAGCGTACCACACCTTCCCAGGGTGAGACTTTCAACAAATGATTCCCGGTCCAAACAATCTTCCCAAGAGTTTCGAGTTCAAATCCTGGACTTGTAATTAAGTTGTCAGTCACCTTATTTCAACAAGGAGGTTGGCATTTTCGTCCATGCAATGCCTCAAACAGGGCTTCCTAAATACTAGAAGGATAGCGGCTGCAGTAGAACTCAACCAAAGGTAAGTGTCCTTCTGGTTTTCACTAAGTCAATTACACTCATGCTCGCAGCATGTCTTCAAGTGTCAGGATGATTCGTTACTCTGTCCGGTTGTCCTTCAGTGATAGGTAATGCTCATGCCTATACGTGAGCCCAGGGTGTTGTGTATTGCCTGACATAAATCAGGTATAGATCAAAATCGAAGGTATCAGGAGTTGGCACCTCGTGCCTGAAAACCGTCTCTCTTAGAGGGATATTCACAAGTTGTAAAGACTCGTCAGTTTCCTTAATTGCAAGAGGGTGTACGGGTTACCTAAGACAATCAACGATCACCCAGGTGATATTGTTTCCGTCCTGGGTTTTAGGTAGTCCAGTGACAAAATCCATGGCGGTCTGTTCTCATTTCCAAACGGGTGTTTCTAGTTGCTGACACAAACAAGAAGGTTCTTGATATTCCACCTTCACTTTTGCACAAGTCACACGTCGTTCACATACATTGCTATATGGACCTTCACGCCCTGTTGCCAGTACCCGATTTATAGATCCTAATATTCCCTATTATAATCCAGGCGACTAGAATAACGATGCTTGTGTGCTTTGTTCAACACAAGTTTCCTACGGTTGCCTTATAGTGGGGCCCACATTCGCTCCATTGAGTAGCGAATATCGTCCGACTTGCCGAAGGTTGTTCCTCCATGCCCCGCATGGGTTAATCTTGAAAAATCTCTTCCTTCAGTTCTTCAGTTCGAACGGAGCGAGTCTGATCAGGTTGGTTTGGGTCGATAGGGAGCTGCAAGCTCGCACGCGTTTAGGTTCCCTAGTCGAAGTCGCTCGAGAGTTCCATCCAGTGGTGTCATTACATGTTTAGCCTCTTCGAAGCAACGGCACGCGGGAGGCCCTTATGATCGGTCTAAGTAGCGCGTCTGGTACCGTCCAAGTAATGCCTCCAACTTAAATCCAAGACCATGGTTTCCATCGCAGGTTATAATTCGTGAAGTTTTTCCTGTAAGTCCATTACGTAAGTCATCACTTTCTCGTGTTGCGTCGGCGTGTAAACATTGCAGAGTTGGGATTCGAAAGCTGAAAAGACGTCCTCCTGTTTTGTCCTTCACGAACACAGCACCCTACTGTGCTAAAGAGATTTAAGCTGCGCGATCTTCGAAAATCCTGTGGTGAATCTGCGATAGAGTCTAGTGTGACCAAGAAATTGCTGCATCCTCGAAGGGATCTTTGGTGCCGAACAATATCTAACGAAATGGGTCTTTAGCGAGATCCACGTGTATTCCCACTTCGTTGATCATATGACCAAAAAGGTATCTCTCGAATCCAGAAGTTACCTTTAACAAGACTTCGCGCGGAGTGGCTCCTCCCTCAGGAGCCCTAAAATAAGATACAAATGCCGCCCATGATGTTCCTTCCTATTGAAAATGATCCAGAACGTCATCCATAAATACGGTCGATTCATGTGGTCCATAAAGCTGCTGGTGTGTTGATTAACTCAATGGTCATAGTGTACAAAGTCGCAATGGCCGTATTGCGTTCGATATGCCGTTTCAGGAACATTCTCCTCTTGGTCTTCCGTCAATACATGGTCGAGGCAAACAGTTCTTGATTGTCACCTTGCTGAGTTCTGGATAATCAGTACACATTCGAAAAGGCTTTATCTTCCCGAATATAGCTGGGGCTCCCCAAAGCGAACAAATCTATGTTCAATAAAACTCCTGTCCAACAGTTCCTGTAGATAGTCCTTGCAACCCTCCTGGTGCAAGACGATATGTAGCACGAGTAACCAGGGCTGCCCCTGTCGTGAGATCAAACTGAGATTCTGCCTAACATTGGTGGAAGTAAATCTGTAAGCTCCTCGGGTAGCACACTGAGTGGAATCACGAACAAAATGTGGATCATCGATCCTCTTTCCTTAGCCCAAACATTAGTAACGATTGCCAACATAGCGGGGTAGTCCCTCCGTAGACACTCCTGGCTTTCATTGCTGAAATGATACTAACCTTTACACCACACTGAAGCTTCAGGACAGACGACGATTCGCCACTAGAGAGAGGGATGCTCAAAATTTTCTCCTCATAAGGTATATCCGCACAACATCTGGACAATCAATCCATACTAACTACTACATCAAAACTATCAAGGATAATAAAAGAAAGGTCAATGTCGAACACTTGTCCCACAAGGTCGAGCTTGCATCCCAACGAGCATACGAGGCTTCAATTGACTTGCCATCAGCCAACTCCACAACAAGTTAGGTTTCAAGAAGCATCAGAGTTAAACAGAACAGATACGAAGTGATTAGTTACCAAGAACTTGCAAACCACCATGTTGCTATTATCCTGGCGTCGCCCACGCCAATCCTAAATGTCCTTCCACGAGTACCGTTCCCGGTGTTTGTTGTTTTTGTTACGAGAATTTCCAGTACTGTCGTCGTTCCCTTGGTTGTGTGTCATCTTGATTTAACAACGGCCAATCCATGTCATAGGTACCTTCATTTCCATACTGTAGGCTGTGATTACAAGTACCTTGATGTTGTCATGACTGTTGCCTCTAAGGTTGTTGATCCTTCACCAACCAAGTCCATTTTTTTTATTTTTTATTTTTTTTTACATTTTGTGCCACGTCCTAACGCGTTATTCACTGTGCTGGTAGTCACACATTCCACACTATAATCTGTTGCCATCGCTTACGCCCCGATTGATTCGTAAGAGTTGACTCCCATGAGTCGCTGACTGGGGTTAAGAATTCGATGGAAGTCAAATTGGCTGATGCTCGCTGCCAGTAATCATGGTCGTTCTAATATTGAGATTGGTAAGGCACTACGTTTACCCTCTTGTCCATCGTTCTTGCAAGTTTACTGAGTAATACACAGTATGTTGCGAGAATGTTGCAGAAGTGATCGCACTTCGGGATCTAAGGCGTCAACACGCTAAGTTCCAGCAAACAAGGATAAGTGAGGAAAGTATAGTCCAATCATTTGACGCTGAGCCATCCAACTCAGGGACGTTCGTACTAGCACCTAACATTCTACACAGTTCGCTAGGCGTTCAGATGTGTGATCAGATGATACTCGATAGCATCGAGATTCGTAAGGATTCAGAAAGGGGTGAAAAGATCATGTTCGAGTAGGAGACAATCACTGCTATGACTCCTATTGACTGCTGAGTTCTAACATAACATCAATTAACAGAGCGGAACCCCTCTCACACTCGTTAAGCCTCACTAGGACTCACATGCACCCCACATTATTATTATGTGTGCACCCATAATAATAAGGCAATTTGCATGCTTATCTCAGTGCCTCTTAACTCGTGCTAAAAGGTTCCCCGAATTCGAGCAATAAGACAAATGACGCCACAACATAGATCATTACAGTTCAAGAAGAGTCGCACTCTTAAAACACGTAACATGGGTTGGTAACATAGAAGTTCATACTGCAGTGCTAAGTGTGCATTCACGTGTGATGTTATTCATAAGCAAACACTAGATATACTATGCAATAGTAAACGAGAAACGAACCTTGCGGTCTGGAGCTGAGTGTCATGGTCGATTTCGGATCTGTTCGGTTATAGTCTGGTTTTATAAAACATTTTAAAACCAAGTTCACTATAACCAGTGGCTCTGATACCAAACTGTCACACCCCCAAAATACTACCTAGGGAGTGTCCCTGATAGGTGTGTGACGTACTGACAATGAGCCACTAATTACATTGAACCCACATAAGTTTCAAAATAAAGTTCTCAATCATTGATAAAATACCATCACAAGTTTATACGAAAACCATTATGTTCAGCGGAAGCAAGTATTAAACCATAACTAAATTATTCAAAAACCAATGGGTAACAGTAAACAATCAATCACATGAGTCTCTTCAGTCGGCCCATGACCACTCCTGCTCCTCCAGACAGCAAGTTCCTAAATCCAAGATACCTACGACCTGCGAGCATGTAACAAGTGTATCAGACAAAGCTGGCGAGTTCACAGTTTTAGAAAACGTTTGTTACCAGTTGTATGTAAAACAGTTCATTAACCAATGCAAGTAATATTGTTAATATCTCAATTCCGAACAAGACGGCTCCTAAAATACATGACTGCCCTTCCCACGTACTCCTATCTAGTACTGGGCCCCGACTGGGTCATTAGTTCACATCCGTCCTATCTAGGAGCGGTGTGAGGGTGCCAAACCTAAGTAGCGCTACCAACTAATACCCGTTACCCTCCAGGTAACATAATAAGGGACTTACAAAAATGATAGGTGAGAATATTAACCAATATACCCGTTATTACCCAGACCACTGACTGTCCCCAACCACTGGGACGCATGCTCGAATGTAGTGAACTCACCTCGGTTTGCTCGGTAAGATTAGTTATCCGTTTAACAGTCAGTCACAAACGTCCTAACACGGTTACCAATAATATCAGAATCACAATTAACCAGATCACGTATTTTATACAGGTCGCATACAACACAAAATTCATCGTATATCATGTAACCAGTATTCGATTCTAATACCGGTCCACACTCCACATTCATGTCACACAAGGCAAACCAAGTTTCTCATTCCTAGACAATATTATCATGTAAACAGATACAAGAAATATGTATAAGCATTTATATAATCATCACCATTCATACATGATGAACAATTGTTTAATTGTGGACTCCTACCATTAAGCTGGAAAGGAAAGATGTTAAGAGAATTCAGGTCTGGGTAAAAATTCATGATGTTCCAATTGCGGCTTACACGGAAGACGGGTTGAGTTTAATCGCCACGGCTATTGGTGAACCGAAAGCTTTGGATTCTTACACAACTGCTATGTGCATGGATGCGTGGGGGAGGAGCAGTTATGCTCGAGCTCTTATTGAAATATCTGCGGATCAAGATTTTAAAGAGTATCTTACTATGGCTATTCCAGATATTGATGGAGAAGGTTTTATAACAGAAAAAATGTTTGTGGAGTATGAATGGCTACCACATAGATGTGCTCATTGTTGTGTTTTTGGTCATCTGGAGGATACATGTCCGAAACAAATAAGAGCCACTTCAAAAACTGTTAAAAAAGTAGATGAAGAAGGATATATGGAGGTTAGTAAGCGTAAAGTGGCTAAGAAGAATGGAGTTCAGATTAATAAGCAAAAGTTCGAGTATCGACCTAAAAACCAACCTCCTAAGGTGAATCAAGTGAATGAGAAAAAGGTAGATGCTTCAAGACATAAGCAAATTTCAATTACTAATCCGTTTGAAGTATTAAGTAATGACCCGGAGACTTTTCTTAAAGAAGGAACTGGTAGAAACTTTGCATCCACTAGTCACAATTCAAGAAATGAATTTATGGAGGATACGGATGGTGAACCAGAGGATGAGGAAGTGGTTGAAGTTTATAATGAAACGGCTGATTTCATGACATCAAACAACAAAACAGGGGCAAGCACTCCTGCTATGGAAGGTTTAAATGGTTAGTATAGCCTCTTGGAATATTAGGGGGCTGAACCGCTCGCTAAAACAAAAGGAGGTTTGTTATTTTGTTAAAGAATGCCAGCTAAGCATGTGTGCTATTTTAGAATCTCATGTTGATGTTTCGGGTCTTGTTAAAGTTTGTAAGTGTGTCTTTAAAAATTGGGATTGGACGTCTAATGGCAACCAATGCCCGAAGGGAACTCGTATTATTCTTGGGTGGGATCCGATGATTATGGATGTTATGGTTCTTGACCAAACAGATCAAGTTATGCATACCCAAGTGTTATTCAAGAAAGAGCAAACGGTAGTTTTCTGTTCTATAATTTATGCTGATAATTATTACATGAATCGAAGGCATTTGTGGGACAGTTTGGTTTGTCATAAGAGACTTGTTGCGGATAAGCCGTGGATTTGTATGGGGGACTTTAATTGTGCTCTACATCTAGATGATAACTACATGGGATCGTCCAAGCTTTCTACAGGTATGCGAGATTTTAAGGAATGCGTTGATAATGTGGAATTGTTTGATGTTAATAGTACAGGGATGCATTACACATGGAACCAAAAACCGAAGACGGGTATGGGCATCTTAAAGAAAATTGATAGGATCATGTGCAATGTGGCTTTTACGGACATGTTTCCGACTGCTACAGCTATTTTCCAACCTTATAGAATATCGGATCATTCCCCTTGTGTTCTCAAATGTCCAGGTATGAATCGATGCAAGCCTAAACCATTTAAATTTGCAAACTTTCTGGTTCACAAGCCGAAATTTATGAACATTGTAAGTGATAAATGGAAAGAAAGAATTGACGGTGTTCACCAACTCCGGGTTGTAAAGAAGCTTAGACTTCTAAAAAATCTATTTAGAGCGATGTTATTTGAGCAAGGAAATCTTCATGATAAAGTTAATAAGTTGAGGATTGCTATGGATGAGGTTCAAAAACAAGTTGAGGGATAGAGTTGAGGGATAGAGAAGCTAAATGCCTTCAACAGTTTCAAGAAGCTTGTTTAGATGAAGAGCTTTTTCTAAAGCAAAAATCAAAAGTTAAATGGTTAGCGGCGGGTGATTCGAATACTGCTTTTTTCATATGACCCTTAAATGCAAAAATCATTATAACAGGATCAATATTGTTAAAGATAGAAACGGCCAAATGTATGAAGGTGGGGAAGTTCCAGAGGCCTTTGTTAATCATTTTGAAGATTTTTTGGGATCCGATAATGATGTTTCCTTAGATCCGGATCCAGATTTATTCTCGCATAAACTTGATGATTTAGTAGTTCTTCATATGGTTCGGCCAGTCCAAAATGAAGAAATAAAAGCAGCCATGTTTTCTATATCGGAAAACAAAGCTCCGGGTCCAGATGGCTATACTTCAGCTTTTTTCAAAACGGCTTGGAGTGTTATTGGGGAAGACATAATTAAAGCGATAAAATATTTCTTTGATAAAGGAAAGCTGTTGCAAGAGTGGAATCATACGGTTGTAGCCCTTGTCCCAAAAACTCAGACGCCGTCAATAGTTACAGACTATAGACCGATAGCTTGCTGTAACGTTCTATATAAATGCATAAGCAAAATTCTGGTGGATCGAATGAAGGACTCTTTATGTAGCATTGTTAGCATTAACCAATCGGCATTCATTCCAGGCAGGAAAATCTCAGACAATATATTGTTAACGCAAGAACTTATGCATAATTATCATAGGCAGAATGGTCCTCCTAGATGTGCTTTTAAAGTGGACATCCAGAAAGCCTATGATACGGTGAACTGGAGTTTCTTGAGGAAAATTTTAATTGGGTTTGGTTTTCAGTTGAAAATGGTGGAATGGGTTATGACATGCGTTAGTACGGCTTCTTATTCGATTTCGGTTAACGGTAACTTGCATGGGTATTTCAAGGGGAAGAGGGGTCTTAGACAGGGTGATCCACTATCACCGTATTTATTTACTCTTGTTATGGAAGTTCTCACGTTGACGTTGCAAAGAACTGTAAGTGTAGATAACTTGTTTCGGTTTCACAACAAATGCGAGAAGCAGCGAATTATAAACTTATGTTTTGCCGATGATCTGTTCCTTTTTGCGAGAGGAGATATTGACTCTGTAAAATGTATAATGAGGTCTATTAGTGATTTCACCAATATGTCGGGTTTAGTTCCAAGCATTCCGAAGAGCATTGTCTACTTTTGCAATGTGCCAGAACATATTAAACGGGCCATTCTTAGCCAAATGCCGTTCGTGGAAGGTAGTTTGCCGGTTCGTTATCTAGGAGTTCCTTTGATTTCTTCTAGTCTCAAATATGCTGATTGTAATGTTCTAGTGGAGAGGTTAGAAAAAAGAATCACATCCTGGAAGAATAGGTGGCTCTCTTTTGCTGGTCGCCTCCAGCTGGTGATCTCTGTCCTTTCGGCGATGCATATTTATTGGTGTTCGGTCTTCATATTACCAGCGAAAATTATAAAGGAGTTGGAAGCCAAGATGCGTGGCTTTCTTTGGTGTCAAGGTCCTATGCAAAAAGGTAGAGCTAAGGTCTCGTGGAAAGCCATTTGTTTGCCGAAATATGAAGGAGGCCTGGGTATTAAACGTATAAGTGAGATGAATAAAGCTTTGATGGCAGCTCATGCTTGGAGCATTATTACTAAAAGGGATTCCCTATGGGTGGCATGGATATACTCGTATCGATTAAAGGAAAGAAATTTTTGGAATTGCCGCACCCTAGCTATTTGTTGTTGGAGCTGGAGAAAAATCATCCAGATTAGGCCCCTGATTCAACCATTCATATGGTCAAAGATTGGAGATGGGCATTCAACTTCTGCTTGGTTCGACTATTGGTGTAGTCTGGGCCCTTTAAACAGGTTAATCTCTCCTAGAATGATAGCAAATGGAGGGTTTCAATTGTCCTCTAAAGTGTCGGATATTTGGAACGAGGGGAGGTGGCTATGGCCGGAGCAATGGCTGAATCGGATCCCTGTGCTTAATGATATTGGTGAGTATGATTTGCTACAACACACTCAAGACAAAATATGTTGGAAGGTTGACAATAAGCTTATGGAGTTTTCGAATTCAGTGGTTTGGGAAACTATCCGCTCTCGCGACATTGAAGTTAGCTGGAACGAGGTTGTTTGGTTTGCTCAATGTATTCCAAAACATGCTTTTCTTCTCTGGTTGATTATGAGGAAAAAGCTGTTAACTCAAGACAAAATTCTCAATTGGAATCAAAGTAGGAGACAAAGTATGAACATGATGTGCTGCCTTCTATGTTATAAGAATGTGGATTCTCACGATCATCTTTTCTTTGAGTGTGAATACTCGTCCCAGGTTTGGTATTCTCTTAGAAGTCACGCTGGTATGGAGAGCATTAAACCGATATGGAATGACATTTTATGCAACTTACGTCAAAGAAAATCGCATAAATTGATTGCTAATGTTGTCGCCAAGCTTAGTGTTGCTGCTGCTGCGTATTACGTTTGGAGGGAGCGTAACAACAGGTTGTTTAAAAACCATACTAGGCCTCCGGACATGTTAGTGCAGGAAATTATAGCTACAATTCGGTTCAAGCTAATGGGTATGAAGTTCAAGGCATCGAATCAAGTGATGATGGTACTGGCTAACTGGAACATTTATGAGGATACAGTTGTTGATAGAAATGGTTAATGTTTTCTATGCATAGATAGCTGAAAGTTTTCGATTCCTAGTTGGTAGGCTAGTAGTAGTGCTGAGGTTGTCTTTTTTGTTTTGTTCTAGTTTACATATTTGGGGCATGTCCCATTTATGATCTAGTGTGGAATTCTTCCATGCTACATGTTATTTTTGTTTGTGAATATATAAAATCACCGGGGTAACCCTTTACCCAAAAAAAAAAAACAACTCACATGTGCACAAACGGTTCTATCAAACCCATGCACACATTTTCCCACAAATTATGCACATGCATGGCACGTATATCAAACACTTACACATTGGAATGCCTCCATGACTAAGGGCATTTATACTTCTTATCGACGAACCAAACGAAGTATCACAGTTGTTCATCGACATGGTGGCGACGAAACATCGACTTTCGTCGGCAGGTGGGTGATGAATCATCCAGTATTTCGTCGAGGTCAGTTACACATTTTAACAAACAGTTTCGATATCACCATAGCAGATCAAATCATCACAATTATTTGATTAACACAAGACTTATCATTCGAATCTAAGTTTCACATAAACAATCTGATTCCATTGCTATTCACACAATCACAATCATTCTCGAATACGTGATACCACCATTCATCAATTAACAGTTTCGGTACCTCTTACGAATATATAACATAACCAAGTTAAACTCATGATTTCTTGCATGAACACCTATAAGTCTTTACGAGACACACGATTCGACCGTAAACTTAACACATACAACACAGATATTAACAATCATCACATCTAACAATACCATGCTTCCAGTTTCATTCTAAGATAGAAAACGCAGCCATGATTCGCTAGTTTCATCAATAATTAACGGACTAACAATCAATTGTTTACTAACCGTGATATGTAAAGTGGAGGGGGGGGGGGTTTAAGCTCGAACGAGGAGTCTCCCATGCTGCCATCGACCATTCTTCTGCTGTCATCGACCACCGGGTAGAACCAGGAGAATTAGGGTTTGCAACCCAATATGCTTGTGAGGTTATGGGAGCCTAGGGTAAAAGGGATCGGATAAATGAGCCAGACCCACTTGGGCCTCGAATGATTCTGGGTCGGGGCCCCTATTTGGCGAAAGTCTATTGCCGACAACTGTCTTCTGTCTTGTTTTATTTCTCCTTATGACTAATGTTGTCCACCACCCATAGGGCTCCACTTAGATAATGGCCTGTTGTCTTTTGTGGCCCAAAGTTGTTTTGCAAAAATAATATAACCTTCCAATTCCTTTGCTGACGTCAACTATTGTTTGCCAAAAGTAATTTGCCAATCCCCTACTGATGTGTTTCGAATACATTGGCCACCTCCACAATTTCTTTTGTTCACAATTCTTATTTTCATGTCATCAACCTAGTGACACCCCATATGAATTGAAACAAAAATAATTAATGTATCATTTAAATTCTCAATTAATTGCACTCTTATAACAATTTGTAAAAACCGGATTGCGAAACAAGTGATTCGTAGAGAAAGGGCCTTAAAATCTCGGGTTGTCACACACTTGGTAATAATACGGGGTATAACGATATGGATATTGTGTTGCTTGGTTTCGGGTTACAATTTGTATATACACTTGAATAAAAACTAGACTGCTTGACATGTGATATGGTGTGTTATGAACTTGGGTGGTGATTGAAAGTGGGATTCAAATACTTACTACGACTTGTGTAATGAAATATGTTTTGCTTATTTGCAACTTGTGAAATGAATGCAAAGAACCCATGCGTTATGTTTGCACGAAACTGACTAATTTGGTAACCACAATAGGGGTTAATTGACCAACTGGGAACACACACTTTAATCTTACCGAGCAAACCAAAGGTGAGTTCATCTCTCTTGAGCATGCGTCCCCGGTGGTTGGGACAGTCTTTGGGTATCCCTGGGA
Organism: Helianthus tuberosus; assembly: GCA_030545235.1. NCBI lineage: Eukaryota > Viridiplantae > Streptophyta > Magnoliopsida > Asterales > Asteraceae > Helianthus > Helianthus tuberosus. The sequence continues at coordinate 195,599 of JARYGA010061389.1, forward strand.
GGGATATAGATTTTTGGGTAACTTGTTTGGGTATTCCTGAGAGGAATACGTCTTGTTGTAAATCGGTAATGTTGGATAATATACTCATCCTATCACCTTTAAAGTCCCTCCGTGTTGTTTGGTTACATGAGAGGTAACAAGGTATTAGTTAGTAGCGCTACTTAGGTTTGGCAACCTCACCCCGTACCTGGGAGGACGGGTGTTGAACTAATGACCTAGTCATGACCAATGCTTTGGTAGGAGCATTGGAGAAAGGGCAATGTAAATCAGGAGCCGTCTTGTATTCGGGATATTATCAACATTAAATTCAATGGATTAACTAAACACTTGGTAACCAACGTTCTCGTAAAACTATGAACTCACCAGCGTTGTCTGATACACTTGTTGCATGCTCGCAAGTCGTTAGATATCTTGGATTTGGGAACTTGCTGTCTGGAGTAGCTGGAGTGGTCATGGGTCGACTGGAGGGATTCATGTGATTGATTATTGATATTATACATTGGGTTTTGAACAATTAACTTTGGTTTACTATTTGCTTCCGCTGAACATGTTGGTTTTCATTTGAACTCGTTGATGGTATTTTAATAATTAAGGATTTTATTTTGGAACTTGTATGAATTCAATGTAATTAGTGGCTCGTTGTTGGTACGTCATACGCCTAGCAGGGACATTCCCTAGGTGGTATTTTGGGGGTGTGACAAGCATGAACTTGAATGAATATGTGGTTTTCTTGAAAAATAATGATCAAAGTAAGTTGTTAATCACGATCTAAAATTTCATGGATGATTTCTCAAGAAACCAAGTTAAAAATATAAGTATTACTAAATTTTGGTTCTTACATAAATAAACCCTATTTTAAAAGGATTAACAAGTGTAGAAGTATGTGTGTAACAAGAAGAATTCATAAAGAAACTTTTTTAGAAAACATGATCATAAGTTGTAAAGATCAATCTTCTTTAAAAATGAAGTTTTTAAAGAATCAATCACACTTTAGAAGGTAACAAGGCTTACTAAGAACACTAGTAAGTTACTACAAATTTTTACAAATATTCAAGTTCATGGAGTATTAGATTATGCTTGTTTGTGGCAAGATTGGTAAGTGTAGATTGGTTATTGTTGATTATTGGTTGATTGTGTTGATTTTTACAAAAGAAAATGATATGCTTGAAAGCATGGAAACCTCCATTTTTTGGGGAAATTATGGCAAAATTTTTCTAAAAATTAAACACTTAGAAAAATATTTCTAAACAAATATTTACAAGTGTATTTTAAACCATGAATTTTCCACATAAAGTTTGTCATAAATTTTGTTACAAGAATATGAATATTGGAGGTTGGTTTTTATAAGTAAAAGTGACTAAATATGTATTTAGGAAATATATATTTAGATGACACCATATGTGTAATTATTTATATATTTTGTGTATTAGTTATATTATTTTAGGACTTGAAATAATATAACACATCAAAATACCAAAGATTACAATCCAAAATATTACCAAAATTCCAAGAATATGAATATACAAGTTATACACAAAATATTGGTGAAACCGAACCAAGTAATATAACTTACAAAATATTCCGGAAATTATATTCACAAGTATATTTTGGTAAATAATATTTTGGACACCAAGTGAATAAAAATATGATTTTTACAATTATTACAAAGTTATATCATATTTTTGACAAGAAGAAAATATATTATTTTGGGTGAATAAAAATATGTATTTTCTTGGAAATATTAGAAGATATATTTTTTTATGAAAGATATATTTTCTCAAATAAATATGAAATATATCATTTTTGGAGAAAAATAAGTTTATATATATTATCTAAGTTAGACTTGAAAATATATTATTTTTGGAACTTATATGAAAATACAAATATTTTTGCCAAGGGAAAAATTATAAATAATTTTTCCAAGTAATATTTTTAAAATATATATTTTGGAAATATATATGGACTTTTATTAAGGATATTATTCCGGAAAAGTTAATATAATATTAAGTATAAGGATACTTGATAATTACATGAAGATACGTATTCTCGTACGTACAAATACACACCGGAATACGACCCTAATACATTGCAAAATATACGAGTACAAGAATACGAATACAAATACACCCATCCTTGGGAAGGATATTCAAGTATAAATACTTTGGAAGTATTAAGTTAATATATATATTGTTTTAATAATTATTCCAAAATTTAATAAATATAATTTAAGTTAAAATATTTATTATTTTAACAAAAAATTATATAACTTGGAATAATATCGAAGACACGAAGAACGTAACTCAAAGACACTAACTAATACTAAATCAAGGCACGGCCCGTTCATCTAATAGATCATAGTACGTTGTAGGTAGTCATGTTTTATCCGAAGAAGCTTGAGTTACGGTGATTGAAGACGCAAGACTGTGAGTTCATGTCCCCATTTTCTTTAAACTATTTTGTTTTATAACTTCGGGGGTGAAGTACATGTTACAAAATGATTACAAACAATTACAATTGGTATGGTTAGCTATGGAAAGTACAGTAGATCATGTGAATGGGTAGGCGCACTCCTAAGACCATTAATCCTCGTGTTAGGACTGAGGGGCATGAGTGATAGATCTATTTAGGTGTAGCGAGCCCACACCCATGTGGACCGGGAGTGGCCCATGAGGTGACTATGTCTTACAGCCGGAGGCCCGGTACAAAATCTGCTAGGTTTGAGCCTTCCTACGCCGTTGCACACATGTTAATGGCCTTGCAAACCATTAATTGATCTGTATCCTTGTTTTTGCTTTCATACCGGGATTTACAAAACATACATACATATAATGATTACAAGGTTTTATTCATACACACAAACAAACACATGAACTCGCTCAACTTTTGTTGATGTTTTTAAAACTGCATGTATTTCAGGGAATTAAACGTGGATCTGGTGGGCGTTGGATGTTTCGAGTTGCATTAAGAATAAGGGATGTCATCCGTTTTCTTAAGGGTTTGGTTAGTGTGTCTTATCCTGGACAAGACACATCTACCAAAGCCTGATTTTATTTAAAGTCTTTTGATGAGTTCTTAGGGAACTCTAAACAATTCGTATGGTTTGTAAAACTTGAATTCGTAGTGTATGCTTCAAACAATGATGTTTGTGATGATTTCAAACTTATTTAATGGATGACCATCTATGGTTTTATCATATAGTTGTTGTTATGATTGAATGCAATGATATTAAGCAAGTCACACGTAATCACGTGTCACACCCCGACCACGTAAAACAACAAAACGTGGCGGAAACGTCGGGGAATGTTGTAACAGAATCATTGTTTCATAACCATGGATTAAATAAATTTCATTTTATTGAATTATTGAACTCATTGTTTTAGTACAAATAAGATAATTACAAATATTATCTTTCAAGTTTTAAAGTCACTAAGGCACGAGTCCATCCTATGTATAGCATGTATCATCAATCATCACATAGCAGCACCTGAAACATGTGTAAAAATTAGGTATGTCAGCATAAAAATGCCTGTGAGATACATAGGTTTTGTTTATGCATGATTCATGACTTATAAGTTCAAAAGAATGTTTTAACAAAAAGTAGTCATGAACCTAAAAATGTTTTCTTTATAAAATCATGTGAAAATTTATGAGAAATTTGATAATATTAAAAGAATGATGCATAAATAAATAATCAAGTAAAATGCGTTTATAAAATAATGTTTTGAATAAAATGTTTGTAGTATATATAAAAATATACTTTGGTTTTAAGGGAGTCGATTAGGTAATATATCAAAATATATTTCGGTTCCAAAATCGTTAAACAGATAGTATATTAATTATACTTTGGTTGTCCAAATAATCGTTCTCGAAAGTATATCAAAAGTATACTTTGGATTTATGTATAACATATTAAACTATGTTTTGGTTGAATAAATAACATATTTAAAATATGTTTTGGTAGTTAACAAAATATATGTTGTTTTGTACAATATCACACATGAGAGTATATCAAACTATACCTTTGGGAGTATAATAAAATATACAATAAAAGTGTGATTTAAGAATTCAATCAGACCTAGTGCATCAGAATACACCTTTGAGACTATAGGGATACCACAAAGGCAATCCCTATTTGGATGGAGAAACAAATTGGTTTCAGACATTCCATGACAATAGGAATGGGGTGTCAAATCCTATAGCGCTATATCATACTACCAATCGGTCTGGTAAACAATAAATAAGTACAATTCAACAATTTATTTTATAATCATAGAAAAATCGGTGTTTAAACCATAAATAATCAGTCGGTTTGTCAAAAGATAAATGCTAATATGTATAATCAATTATACTTTGAAATCGGGAACATAACAGATAGGTACACATATTTCACCCCAAAACATTGAAAACAGTAAAAGAGGGGACTATGTACTCACATGAGGGTGCTTAGATGTCTTGAATAACAACCAAGCGAAGCTAGAGGGAGTACGGGATCAAATGGCACCTAATATAGGTAACTATGTTATTAAACGGATCCTAAATCGGAAGATAGGATAGAATGATGTTCTATAAATCAAATGAGTAATTGAACTCATATGGTATGATTTAATAGAGCTAACATTCTGATTTGAAAGTCTACCTAAGTGCTTTTGACCCGTTTCGACCCATTATGGTAGCATAAGCTACTATAACGCGTCGGTTGCGCAAAACTATGTTCGGATGGTTATCTATAAGCTATGTCAAGTATTACATGCCCAATTATACCCTAATAGGTTACTAATTCAGATTATATGTCAAAAATATGTTCACATATGCACATTACAGATTTATGCTACAAAAGGGCATTTTGGTCATTTCCTATGGGCATGTAAACCAATTAATGAATAGCTAACCAATCCTATGTGATCATAAGGTATAACCTCAGGGGTTATTCCCTATGCAACTATGATCACTAAGCAAGCTTGGTCGGATCCTAATGATCGACCAAACGGGTCGGGTTCGAAAGTCTAAGCGGTTGTCTAGTCCGCTTAACTTACAACCCTATACAAGCACTAAACTAATAGTGATGAGTTAAACATGTCAAAACATGTTTAACCTACTTTGAAAACTGATTTGGTATCAAAACAATGGGTTTTGATACCCGAAAATAGTTCCGTTGCAAAATGCGTCCTAAAACGCATTTTGACCGAAACTTTGACTCGTCACTACACCTAGTTAACGTGGTAATTAGTAGGTATAATCGCTAAGGATTATAACCATCGTGATTACAATCACGTTACAAAGTTCAATTGAACTTTGACTTGACCAATTGATGGTCAAAACCGAAAGTCAAACTGTTGGCCAAACTGTTTGACTTTCTGCTTAAACATAAAGAATAAGCATGAAAGAAGACTTACAATAGGTCCTTGCTATCTTTTCTACAAGGAACAAGTTCCTAATCAGATGAGAGAGCTCTCCAAATCAGATTGTAGAGAAGAAATGAGAGAATGAGCAAAGAATGAGGAAGTGAGGGTGGCTATTTATAGTTGTTGCAAGATCATAGGATCATTACACATGTTTGTGTGGCCAACAAGCATGAAATCTATTCCATACATGTGTTGCAAGCAGGTTAGAAGCCTTGGGGAAGAGATAACTTGGCTACCACACAAAGAAATTGCATAAACAGCCCTTGAATTATGAAACAGTAGCTGAAATAAGTTTTCTGGTCGCTGGGGTCCTCACACGGCCCGCGTAAGGTATAGGGGCAACCTTACGCGCCCCGCCTGACCCTCCCAGATCAGCACAGTTCATAAAATTACAGTTCAGGTCCCTGCACTTGATTTAAGCTCATTTCAGGCCCTTTTGACACCCGTTAAGCCATTTTCAAGGCTCTATAAGGTCAATAAAGTTTAGAGGACTCAAAATGTGCTTGGAAAACTCTCGGATGTCGGCTCGTTTGGTCGTACGGTTGCGTTATTCGTTAAATTACGATGAAACTCAAACGGACGCGAAAACGAACCAAATTAAGCGACAAATGGAATTTTTGCATGCCGATCACTAAAATAAAAATATTTTAGTGTATACAAAAGTTTTGGATGTCCAGATGTGGTCAGAACGTAAGATATGCGCGAAAATGCAAACTTACGCCGTTTTTGACACTTTTAGTCCCTGTAAGATCAAATAAGCATATTTTCACACACCGAACCACTCAAAGCTTATTTCTAAGCTATGTTTAGGTTATTTATGGTATGTTTAGCTTATGATCATGTTCCGGACTGTACGTTGCTTTGTGAAACGGCAGACTTTTGCAAGTTGACGCAAATAGTCCCTGGGAGTGAATAAACTTGATTTCGCCACACCAAACCTTACATAACTTAGAGGTTATTTAAGGTATGTTAAGCTTATTTCACTATTCCGGAGTGTTTGTTGCATTAAACTGGTTGTATTTACGCATTAGATTGCGTATAACCTTCTAGAAAGCAATTTAAAGCTCGAAATCGAACAAGAATTGATATGTGCAAACGATACACATATTTATACAAATCCCAAGTATGAAACAAATTATTTCATTGGTTTGGTATTTGTATGATGGTTGAAGTGACACAAGTGTCACAGTCTCCCCTACTTTAGGAAATTTCGTCCCGAAATTTAATTTTAGAGGAAACTTATGAAGACAACTGTGATTGTTTCGCTTTCGAATGAATCCCTCGAACCCTAAGTAAAACTCTGGTTCATGTTTGGATTCTTAGCGAAATTGTCAACTATCAACGTGAAGTCCTTGTAGTAACAAAACATGGAGTTTCGAACTATGGACAGAAGAACGTTTCTTATGAAGATTATCATAGGAAACTTGTGTGTGCCCAAAATCAGAATCGGAGAGTGTAAGGTAACACAACATTGGTCAAGGTCCCGGACTTCTAGTAACTTAAATAACGCTACGTTCGCAATGTAATCAGGAACACTTATATATAGGAAGTACCAGCGGCGTATCCACCATGCTCCTTTCTACATTGTTCCCATTTCGTTATTCTCATCACTATAGGTCTTAACATATGACAAAACTTGTTGTGCTTTCTGTGCACTGAATTCCATAATTATGTATGCATCCATAATTACGTAATTCCTTGCACGGTCCGCACAGTTCATTTCATAATGTGTAGGGGAAAAATTAATCGAATAAACACGAAGTGACTTGATTGGACCACCAAAGGATCTTTTTAATTAGATCGACGAATAATCTTTTTAATTAGATCAACACATGATCTTCTTAACTAGACCATCGTACGATCTCTTTAAATTTATCACTTAAGGGATCTTTTCAACTATATCATCACATGATATTTCTAACCAGATTTTTGAATCAATCTGTTTGACCAGACCACGCAAGGGGTCCAATTTTAGAATAGTAATTTATAATCCAAGGGACTTAACTATGACGTATAAGTCCATTAAGGATTTAAGATAGTACCTTTTGATATCCTACTATGAATCCCTCATATGGAGCCTTTATGTTACCATTAAATGATGTAGAACACAATTTTGGGCATTCTTATTCTCCTAACCAGCAATACGCTAAGGTTGTTGACAAACGAAAAGTTGCTTTTGTGTTTCCGTTGAATAACGTTAGCCCTCTCCCCCGTGTTCATTCTCAACACCAATCATACGCTAATGCGGTTTCAAATGAACAAGCTGAACAGGGTGGTGCTAAAATGGATTTCAGTGCGACAAAAGTTGATAATTCAGCTATGCACGCTACTGAATCGGCTGATCAAACTCCCAAGATTAATTTTCGGGCACTAAAGTCTGATGTCTCATTAGAGGGAGTGGATGTTGTCTTACCAATCGCCTCTGTGCATCAGGTCAACAATAGGTTAGCTAACACTCTCTATGGGTATTTCCTGGGGGATAGAATTGCATATCCGGTTGTTGAATACTTTGTGAGAACAAATTGAAAGAAATATGGTCTGCAGAAGACTATGATGAATTCGAATGGGTTTTTCTTCTTCAAGTTTGAAGATAGGAATGGTATAAATAATGTTCTTGAAGGGGGCCATGGCTGATTCGTAATAAACCATTGTTTCTCAACACTTGGTCCCCTACAAACACCCTTAAAAAAGAAGATATTAAAAAGGTTGCGGTTTGGGTTAAATTGCATGAGGTTCCGTTAGTGGCATATACAGATGATGGGTTAAGCATGTTGGCTTCTAAAATTGGTTCACCTATGCGGTTGGATTCGTATACAAGTGATATGTGTAATGAGGCTTGGGGAAGGAGCAGCTATGCTAGGGCTCTCATTGAAATATCGGCTGAACATGACTTTAAAGAGGTTCTAACCAAGGATATTCCCGAGTTGGATGAAGGCAAGTATGTTACTGAGACCATTCGAGTGGAATATGAATGGGTTCCCCCAAGATGTGCCCACTGTCATGTGTTTGGACATGACTCTGAGGGATGTCCTAAATGCATCGTTTTGACGTCGCAACCTCCTACAAACAAGCCAAAAGTAGATGAGGATGGTTACACTGAAGTTAGGTCAAAAAAGAGTGCCAAGAAGAGTGGTTTTCAAGTTAATAACCTGAAACCCAAGTTCGAATATCGTCCTGTGGATAGAAAGAAAAAGATAGGGAGTTCTCCCTATGTAAATGAGCAGGGTACTAATTCGTATAAGATTCAAACTCATAACCCGTTTAGTGCTCTTGAAGGTGTTGGGGGGAATGGAGGTTCCATACAGGGAAACATAAAAGGGGGATGAGGTCCAAATGAGGAGTCTGATGAGGATGAGGTAGAGGTGGTTTATGATGAAAGCAACGAGTTTATGACATCGGGCACGCATTCCACGTCTGCTAGGGTAGGGGCAAGCACCTCTCATACAAGGGTCTCCAATGGATAGAGTTTTTTTGGATCGGGCTAGGGGGTTGCTTCTGGGGGGCAACTTCATTTTTGATGATGGTGGATGAAGATTTTGTTTATTAGTTTTGTCTTGTCTACTAGTTAGTCATTTTCATGATTGTAGTAGGCTAGGTTGATGTGGTAGTTTGGTTATTTGACATTTTTGCTTACATATATGGGGCCTGTCCTGTATATGAACTAGTGGGGAACTCATCCTCACTACTTGTACTTATTTGGCGGTTGTCTATGATAGAATCACTGGGGTAACCCTTTACCCCAAAAAAAATATATGGAGATATGGAAGATTGTACGAGGATTTGGATAAATCACAGAAAAACACGAAACATAGAAGAAAACACATACACATAATCACATAGTTAATTAACTTGATCTTCATTTTGTTAATTTTCTTGTTAATTGAGCACGCGAGTATTCAAAGCACACTAGGAATCCAATCCATGAATTCCGTTTGGCACTTTAAATATAAGGATGAAGATAGGAAGATCTTAATAGGAATTCATCTTTGTTTCTTAAAAAGAATCGAGTACTTAAGATTTTCGGGGAGATCACAAGTGATCATAAAATGACAGAACCACACGAGTAGTTTGTCTTAGTGTCGGCATCGAAGGGTTGGATCAAACATTCACACAATCGTATCAGTTTTGTAAAACAAAATTGAAACATCAATTTTATTTTTATAACAACTGAATTGTTCCAATGTCAAAAGATAACAGACAAAGAAATACAAAAGACTAATTGTTCACTGCTGCATCGTTGTTCGCGTTTGCCTCATTTATGTTAAACACTCATCCACGTACTGGATTTGCGTTAACAAGTCTTGGGCAATTGTTTCTGTAGTGAGTAAGGTCACCACAGTTATAACACGACCCAGGTGGGAATTGTGCTTGAACAGCAGCAGGATTTGCAACAGCTTGATTTGCATAACGGCAGGTATCGACCAAATGTCCCAAACGTCCACAGTGGGTACATTTGTGACACTGCTCTTGCTCTAGATGATGACGATTGCATTTGTTGCACAAGGGTGCGGTACCAACATAATTTTTCCTCTTACGAGGTTGTGCTGGTTGGTTTGGTGCACCCTGATCGTTCTGAGCAGTTATGGCGCAGTTTTGAGAAGCCTTACGCTTCTTCTTCTTGGATACCTCGACCTGTTTTTCCTTTGGTTCAACTTGAGCAGCCTTGTCAGATGGTCTTGGGTCGCCTTTTCGAAAAAGTTTACCCTTCCTGATATGGGATTCAGTCAGGGTGGCAGACAATTCAATGGCCTGTCTGACAGTAGTAGGGTTTCTGCCAGTAACGATATCCTGAACTAAATTAGGAAGACCATCAATGTACTTCTCAATCGCCTTATCCACAGGCGTGACCATGGCAGGACATAACAGGCTTAATTCCTCATAACGGTCAGTATAGGCCCGATGTTCACCGCTGTCTTGTTTAAGATCGTCAAATTCCTGTTCCAAAGCCCTGAGCTCATGACGAGGACAGGATTCCTTCATCATTAGAGCCCGAAGCTCTTCCCAGGTTTGTGCCATTGCCACATCGGCACCTCTATCACGCATCACACCGTTCCATGATGTAAGAGCACGCTTCTCGAATGCACCGGATGCAAACTCAACCTTACGCTCATTCGGGCATTGCACGTGCCTGAATGTGCTCTCCAAACTTTCGAACCATTGCAGGAGCGTGGTTGCTCCTTGAGATCCAAAAAACTTCGAAGGTTTGGCAGAGTTGAAGGTCTTGAAATTACACTGGGTGTTGTTGTTGTTATTGTTGTTATACAACTCATGGATCTGAGTTACTACACCTGGAAGCACTGCAGCCATTTGTTGAGCAACAAGGGCTGCGACTTCCTCCGCTGTAAAAGTTTGAGCATCACGTCGAGGAGGCATTGTCTAAAAGGAATAAGGGAAAATGAGAAACGAGTGAGGTTGATGATTGAAAAACAAAAGAGGTATTGAAAACATCGACCAAAACATAAGGAAGGCGATCATTCGTTCGTTACCTCAAACAAACAAACGTCACACAGTGACTAATCAAAGTAAATGGGTCAATATAATGTATCACCGAAGACATGCTCGCCTATAAGTGAACACTCACCCCAAGAGTTCCCAGGTAAGAGTGGCTGGTCCGTTACTGCGGATTTGTACGAACACTCTAGCCTTAGACAGAAAACTCAGGGTACAGGCATTCACCCTTCCAGTTTGCATGTGTTCACATTATTTTAGACCCAAACTTTGACGAGATTTTGAAAACTTTGAAAGTTCAAAACCTTACAATAAATCATCCTAGAACAGATGATTGATTTTCAAAGTGGATTTGAATTTTGTATTCTTGTTGTGGTTGTCACCGTTGTCTTAAGGGTTTGGTTAGTGTGTCTTATCCTGGACAAGACACATCTACCAAAGCCTGATTTTATTTAAAGTCTTTTGATGAGTTCTTAGGGAACTCTAAACAATTCGTATGGTTTGTAAAACTTGAATTCGTAGTGTATGCTTCAAACAATGATGTTTGTGATGATTTCATACTTATTTAATGGATGACCATCTATGGTTTTATCATATAGTTGTTGTTATGATTGAATGCAATGATATTAAGCAAGTCACACATAATCACGTGTCACACCCCGACCATGTAAAACAACAAAACGTGGCGGAAACGTCGGGGAGTGTTGTAACAGAATCATTGTATCATAACCATGGATTAAATAAATTTCGTTTTATTGAATTATTGAACTCATTGTTTTAGTACAAATAAGATAATTACAAATATTATCTTTCAAGTTTTAAAGTCACTAAGGCACGAGTCAATCCTATGTATAGCATGTATCATCAATCATCACATAGCAGCACCTGAAACATGTGTAAAAATTAGGTACGTCAGCATAAAAATGCCTGTGAGATACATAGGTTTTGTTTATGCATGATTCATGACTTATAAGTTCAAAAGAATGTTTTAACAAAAAGTAGTCATGAACCTAAAAATGTTTTCTTTATAAAATCATGTGAAAATTTATGAGAAATTTGATAATATTAAAAGAATGATGCATAAATAAATAATCAAGTAAAATGCGTTTATAAAATAATGTTTTGAATAAAATGTTTGTAGTATATATAAAAATATACTTTGGTTTTAAGGGAGTCGATTAGGTAATATATCAAAATATATTTCAGTTCCAAAATCGTTAAACAGATAGTATATTAAATATACTTTGGTTGTCAAAATAATCGTTTTCGATAGTATATCAAAAGTATACTTTGGATTTATGTATAACATATTAAACTATGTTTTGGTTGAATAAATAACATATTTAAAATATGTTTTGGTAGTTAACAAAATATATGTTGTTTTGTACAATATCACACATGAGAGTATATCAAACTATACCTTTGGGAGTATAATAAAATATACAATAAAAGCGTGATTTAAGAATTCAATCAGACCTAGTGCATCAAAATACACCTTTGAGACTATAGGGATACCACAAAGGCAATCCCTATTTGGATGGAGAAACAAATTGGTTTCAGACATTCCATGACAATAGGAATGGGGTGTCAAATCCTATAGCGCTATATCATACTACCAATCGGTCTGGTGAACAATAAATAAGTACAATTCAACAATTTATTTTATAATCATAGAAAAATCGGTGTTTAAACCATAAATAATCAGTCGGTTTGTCAAAAGATAAATGCTAATATGTATAATCAATTATACTTTGAAATCGGGAACATAACAGATAGGTACACATATTTCACCCCAAAACATTGAAAACAGTAAAAGAGGGGACTATGTACTCACATGAGGGTGCTTAGATGTCTTGAATAACAACCAAGCGAAGCTAGAGGGAGTACGGGATCAAATGGCACCTAATATAGGTAACTATGTTATTAAACGGATCCTAAATCGGAAGATAGGATAGAATGATGTTCTATAAATCAAATGAGTAATTGAACTCATATGGTATGATTTAATAGAGCTAACATTCTGATTTGAAAGTCTACCTAAGTGCTTTTGACCCGTTTCGACCCATTATGGTAGCATAAGCTACTATAACGCGTCGGTTGCGCAAAACTATGTTCGGATGGTTATCTATAAGCTATGTCAAGTATTACATGCCCAATTATACCCTAATAGGTTACTAATTCAGATTATATGTCAAAAATATGTTCACATATGCACATTACAGATTTATGCTACAAAAGGGCATTTTGGTCATTTCCTATGGGCATGTAAACCAATTAATGAATAGCTAACCAATCCTATGTGATCATAAGGTATAACCTCAGGGGTTATTCCCTATGCAACTATGATCACTAAGCAAGCTTGGTCGGATCCTAATGATCGACCAAACGGGTCGGGTTCGAAAGTCTAAGCGGTTGTCTAGTCCGCTTAACTTACAACCCTATACAAGCACTAAACTAATAGTGATGAGTTAAACATGTCAAAACATGTTTAACCTACTTTGAAAACTGATTTGGTATCAAAACAATGGGTTTTGATACCCGAAAATAGTTCCGTTGCAAAATGCGTCCTAAAACGCATTTTGACCGAAACTTTGACTCGTCACTACACCTAGTTAACGTGGTAATTAGTAGGTATAATCGCTAAGGATTATAACCATCGTGATTACAATCACGTTACAAAGTTCAATTGAACTTTGACTTGACCAATTGATGGTCAAAACCGAAAGTCAAACTGTTGGCCAAACTGTTTGACTTTCTGCTTAAACATAAAGAATAAGCATGAAAGAAGACTTACAATAGGTCCTTGCTATCTTTTCTACAAGGAACAAGTTCCTAATCAGATGAGAGAGCTCTCCAAATCAGATTGTAGAGAAGAAATGAGAGAATGAGCAAAGAATGAGGAAGTGAGGGTGGCTATTTATAGTTGTTGCAAGATCATAGGATCATTACACATGTTTGTGTGGCCAACAAGCATGAAATCTATTCCATACATGTGTTGCAAGCAGGTTAGAAGCCTTGGGGAAGAGATAACTTGGCTACCACACAAAGAAATTGCATAAACAGCCCTTGAATTATGAAACAGTAGCTGAAATAAGTTTTCTGGTCGCTGGGGTCCTCACACGGCCCGCGTAAGGTATAGGGGCAACCTTACGCGCCCCGCCTGACCCTCCCAGATCAGCACAGTTCATAAAATTACAGTTCAGGTCCCTGCACTTGATTTAAGCTCATTTCAGGCCCTTTTGACACCCGTTAAGCCATTTTCAAGGCTCTATAAGGTCAATAAAGTTTAGAGGACTCAAAATGTGCTTGGAAAACTCTCAGATGTCGGCTCGTTTGGTCGTACGGTTGCGTTATTCGTTAAATTACGACGAAACTCAAACGGATGCGAAAACGAACCAAATTAAGCGACGAATGGAATTTTTGCATGCCGATCACTAAAATAAAAATATTTTAGTGTATACAAAAATTTTGGATGTCCAGATGTGGTCAGAACGTAAGATATGCGCGAAAATGCAAACTTACGCCGTTTTTGACACTTTTAGTCCCTGTAAGATCAAATAAGCATATTTTCACACACCGAACCACTCAAAGCTTATTTCTAAGCTATGTTTAGGTTATTTATTGTATGTTTAGCTTATGATCATGTTCCGGACTGTACGTTGCCTTGTGAAACGGCAGATTTTTGCAAGTTGACGCAAATAGTCCCTGTGAGTGAATAAACTTGATTTCTAAGTTATGTAAAGGTTATTTAAGGTTTGTTAAGCTTATTTCACTATTCCGGAGTGTTTGTTGCATTAAACTGGTTGTATTTACGCATTAGATTGCGTATAACCTTCCAGAAAGCAATTTAAAGCTCGAAATCGAACAAGAATTGATATGTGCAAACGATACACATATTTATAAAAATCCCAAGTATGAAACAAATTATTTCATTGGTTTGGTATTTGTATGATGGTTGAAGTGATACAAGTGTCACATCACGCTTCCACACAAGTCAGGGTGTGGCAGTTTGGTATCAGAGCTTCGATTGTAGCGAACTAGGATTCCTTCTCGAGTCTAGACTACAATCATGTTTTTACAACATGTTTTCATTGCATACACGATGTGACAACTGTCAAAAATTCAGGTATCCGTACAATTAATTAATCATGATTAGTGCGTAATGACTGTGCGTAACAACCAGTTATAGAGCTTGAATTCACACGCATTCCTCCCTAACTCTCTCCTTTGGGCGATTTTTTGATTCCTCATGAAATCCTTGTTTTTCTTCGTGATCTAATGCATAACAGTCTGTGATTAGAGTCTTGATTAGTCAAACTCTATAACAAACTTGTTAGCATAAGGGACCGATCCAAAATTAGGGTTTATTTTCGTTTGTTTTTCAAATCGCCACTTTAGTTCTTCAATTCAGAATCCTGATTTATTAAACTGGTTGTTATTGATTGCGGTTAACTGAGATTAATTTAGCTAGATTGATACGCTGGTTTAATCGATTAAGGATGGAAGATTGATACTAGGGTTTAAAGGATTAGGGTTTTTGTTCTTCTTTCTTCGTTGGCCTTGGTGTTTGTTTCTTGTGCATGGTTGGTAGTCACGTTGTTTAATGGAGAGAGGTGCTGATCTTGGATTGTCTGAACGTCCCAAACCTGATGGTAGAGTGTTACATGATCGTGGGAAGCCTCCTAATTCGAACATGGAGAGTGATAATGATCGGAACTTGGAGGAATTAGGGTTTCAAGCTTTTTCGGATAGAGTGCGTGGGGATGTGTTTATCAGTTCGAGTAATGTTAAGCCGTTGAACTCTCAGGAGGTGCGAGGGAAACCTCCATCGCTTTGTAAGAGTTTTGATGGCCGGCCTATTAACATTGATGGTAATCCTCTCTTGCCGCGTCGTGGGGTGGTTCAACAGGAACCAAGGATGATTAACGTTATTGATGAGCTTGAAAAGGTTACTGTTCCGGTTCAGTTGGATACCTTGAATGCTGATGATAGCTTTTGCTATAAGCCTATGAACACAACATTCTCTTATGCGGATACAGTTAAAAATTCTATTTTGAAGAAGCGTGAGGTTAACTTTTGGAGAATGGAGTCGGTGGAATCTGTTAATGATGCTGATGTTGTCATACCACGTGAGGTAATTCGTAAGGTTCAGGAGAAATTTGAAAATGTTCTTTATGGATATTTTTTAGGTAATCGATTACCGTTTCCTGTAGTAGAATATTATGCTAAGAATGTGTGGTCTAAGTATGGATTTGCTAAGCTTATGATGAATTCGGATGGCTTTTTCTTCTTTAAATTTGATTCGAAAGAGGGTATGTCTAAAGTGCTAGAGGGTGGGCCTTGGTTGATCCGTAAAATGCCTTTGTTTTTGAATATCTGGTCGACGTCTATCAGTCTTAAAAAAGAGGGCATCAAATCTGTACCGGTGTGGGTTAAGTTGCATAATGTTCCTATATCAGTTTATACGGATGATGGGTTGAGTCTGCTAGCTTCCAAAATTGGGATTCCTAAAAGATTAGATGGGTACACGGCTGATATGTGCATGGATAATTGGGGACGAAGTAGTTTTGCACGTGCATTAATTGAAATAAATGCGGGTAGTGAGTTAAAAGACTACATCGTTGTTGCAATTCCGAAATTGGATGAGGAGGGGTACTTAACTGAAAGAATTAAAGTGGAATACGAATGGAAACCTCAACGTTGCTCAGTATGTTGTGTTTTTGGCCATTGTGATAATACATGTGCTAAAAATGTGATCAATAAGGATAAACAAGTGGTTGTTGATGATGAGGGTTTTATTACTGATAAAAGAAAGACGGCTAGGATGGGAGGTATGCATAAGAAGCAAAAGCAAAAGTTTGTTTATAAGCCGAAAATAACTAAGTCAGGAGCTAGTACGTCTGGTACGAAGGGGATTATAGCTGATAATAGTAAAAATGCCAATGTGAAGACTGGTAACTCGTTTGAAGCTTTGTCAAAGGAAGATGTGGAAGATACTCTAGCTGATGTAGGGGTGGATAAGGAGTTGAGGCATAATTTGAAAAATGGTAATGGGAGGTCTACTCAAGCCGAGAATGAGGTTGAGGTAACTTTACAAACAGAAATGTCCGAATTTATGCAATCTGATATGAATCATGTTTCTAAGGGGGCAAGCACTCCCGGTCAAACATGTCTTAATGGATAGCATCATGTCATGGAACATAAGGGGTTTGAACCGTCCCCTGAAACAAAGTGAGGTTCGTCAAGTTCTTGCTGAAAATAAGTTAAAGGTTTGTGCTATATTAGAGTCCCACGTGAATGTAGCTAAACTGGGTACCATTTGTCATAAGGTGTTTCGAAATTGGAATTGGACTTCTAATGGGGATTGTGTACTAGGGGAACCCGAATCATCTTGGGTTGGGATCCTGATGTGGTTGATCTTATGGTGCTCTCTCAAACTGATCAAGTAATACATACTCAGATGTTAGTTAAAGCTGATAATAAAGTCTTCTTTTGTTCCTTTGTGTACGCGGAAAATAAGTATCAAGATCGTAGAAGTCTTTGGGAAAGCTTATGTAACCATAAAAGCTTGTGTCACGATAAACCTTGGGTTGTTATGGGTGATTTTAACTCAACTCTCCAGTCTCAGGATTCGCTGTACGGCTCTTCCAAAGAAACGATTAGTACGTGTGAGTTTAAAGAGTGCATTCATGTGACACCTGTGTCACTGCGACCATCAAACAAATGCCAAACCAATGAAATATTGTATTTCATACTTTGGACTTGTATAAATATGTGTATCTTTTGCACATATCAACTCTTGTTCGATTCCAAACTTTAAATCGCTTTCTGGAAGGTTATACGCGCACTGATGCGTAAATATAACCAGTTTAATTCAACGAACACTCCGGAATAGTGAAATATACTTAACATACCTTAAATAACCTTTACATAACTTAGAAATAAGTTTTGAAGGCTTTGGTATGGCAAAAACAAGTTAATTCGCTTACAGGGACTAAACTTGACAAACTGCGAAAGTATGCCAATTTGAACTGTAACAGACATTCCGGAACATGACCATAAGTTAAACATACCATAAATATCCTTTACATAGCTTATAAATAGGCTTTGAGGGGTTCGGTATGCTAAAATAAACTTTTGGGGTCATTCAGGGACAAAAAGCGTCAAAAAGTGCACAAGTTTGCATTTTCGCGCATAACTTACGTTCTGAATACATCCGGACATCCAAAAATTTATGTAATCACTAAAATATTTTATTTTAGTGTTTGGCATAAGAAAAATCCATTCGTCACGCCATTTGGATCATTTTTCGCGCTTATGCGCATTCCGTCGTAATTAACCGAACAACGTAACCGTACGGCTAAACGAACCGACACCCGAGATATTTTTGAACACATTTTAAGTTCCCTATAATTTAACTTCATTTTAGAGCTTTGAAATGGGGTTAACGGGGCTTAAACGTGTCAAAAAAACGCATCGTAAACCAAGTTTTGAGGTTGCAGGGACTGAAACTGTAAATCTGCCAAACTAGGTCCCTAAGTAGGGGCTAGATGCAGCAAAATATCTTTTTTACAGCTGTTAACAGCTGTTAACCACTCCCTAACCCCTTGCCACATGTTGATCTCTTATGGTGAGTGGCCATTTTGGGTACCATAAGGTTCCGACACATGTACGGATGTGATTAAGGCACGATATTCGACAAACGATCCTAACGGTGGACCATTTACTATAAATACCCACCTCCACCCTTCACTTTTCCTCACAAGAATCTGATCCAAAAGACTCTAAGTTGGAACCATTGTTTCATACCTGAGTTATTTGGATCTAGATTAGCATTCGGGGACCCTTTGTAAGTGTTCCTTCGTTCTTTTATTGCTTTTCGAGTCCGAAAGCCAAACCTTGTTTGACTTTCTGCATTGACCAGTTTATGGTCAATGCGAAGTTCGTTAGAACTTCGCAACGTGATTGTAATCACGATGGTTATAGTCCTTGTGACTATGCCTACTGATTACCACGTTGTCTAGGGTCGTAAGGGTAAGCGACTTGATCAGTCGCTTATGCTTTCGAACCCGACCCATTTGGTCGATCATTAGGATCCGACCAAACATATTAGGTGACCATAGTATATAGGGAATAACCTTCCGAGGTTATACCTTATGGTCGCTTCGTTTAAGTAGTTGTATGATAGGTAGTTTATATGCCTTAGGTAAATTACCAAAATGCCCTTTTTACGCCAAAATTCATTTTAAGCATATGTAACATAAATTTTGGTATCTAAACTGATATGGCAACAATATTGGACATGTTAAGGCATATTTTACTTATCATAGGACTAGTTATGCGTTCCGAACGCGTTTTACGCGAACGACGCGTTAAAGTAGCATAAGCTACCTAAACGGGTCGTAATGGGTCGTAAGCACTTAGGTTAGGTTTCATTTAGTATGTAGGCTTTGTTAAACCATGTTACATGAGTTCCTACACTCATTTGGTTTACAAACCCTCATGCTACCCGATCTTCCGATTGTAGGTCCGGTTTATTAATATAGTTACCTATATTAGGTGCCGTTTGATTCCGTGATCTCTAGCATTGCTTGGTGGTTATCTTAGGACTTCTGAGCAATCTCAAGTGAGTACATAGACCCCTCTTTTACCGTTTTCAAACTGTTTTGGGGTGAAACACATGTGCCTACTTGTTACTTTCATGCTTTCCTGTTTTCACATCATATACTGCTATGTTCGTTAGTACATTATAGTACATGATTTCATACACTTCATGCTAGGTGTGCCCATTGTGTGCATTACTTAGTACATCGTTTTACATGACATTTCACGCTATGTATGTTCATTTGATTACATACTTAGTGCATTGTTTTCACATGCTTACATTTTGATATGACGTTGGGTTTGTTTAAATGAATTTTTCACAATACCGCATAGATGTTTATATCAGTATAACATGCATTTATTACACAAAACATAACCTTGATTTAAACCATGTTTTACTTCAATACCTTGTTTTTGTGCATTTTACATATGGTTTAGCTGATACATTCCACTTGCCATACATGACATTTGACAAAGACATTTGACAAAGACATTTGACATGGACATTTGACATAGACATTTTGACATGATTTACATTTGACACATAAACATGTTTGACATTTGTTTTACACTACATGATTTACATCTTGACATAAACACTTTGACATATTATCCAATACATTTGACAATTGGTCTAGACATAGACATCATACATTGTTGGTTTGGTTTGATTAAGTGATTAAGTAACGATGCGTGTGTAATATGATACAAGCATGGTGGATACGCCGCTGGTACTTCCTATATATAAGTGTTTGTATGGTATTACATATCGTAGCGTTATTTGAATCATTTCAGTTTGAGACATAGAACATTTTATACAAATAACATACTTTTCACAAAACATTGATTTACAAACAACTTATCTTATACAAACTCATCTTACATGGTTATTTATTTAACCATACATTATTCACTTATTTATACATATCAACTGAACTCATTGTTTTTCAAATGATTTACAAGACAAAGCAAATAACAAGGTTCATGACTAAACATTTTCTCAAACATAAGTCATGAAACCTATTTTCACAAAACCTATGTATCTCACAGGCATTTTTATGCTGACGTACCTATTTTCACATGTGTTTTTCAGGAACTGTTGCATAAGATGATCAAGATACACATAGGCAGACTTGGGCTTTAGTGACAATAAAAGATACAAGACTAGTTAATTATGTTGTATTTCTTTGTTTGTTAAGACATTGTAACACTTTTAATTAATAAAACGAAACTTCAATTGCCATGGATTTGAAACATTAATTCTGTTACAACACTCCCCGACGTTTCCGCCACGTCTTGTTGTTTTTACGTGGTCGGGGTGTGACAAAAAAGATGGTATCAGAGCCAATGGTTATAGGGAATTAGGTTATTAGTAATGCTTTGACCTAGTCTATAACCTTCTTAGGACCCTAACGCGAGTTTACTTGCGTTTAGTCATAAAACAATACCGTCACCTATCCTTAGGCGACAATCACAACAAGAACATAAATTTCAAAACCGCTTTGAAAACTAATCATCTGTTCTAGGATGATTGATTACTAGGTTTTGAACCCTCTATTGTAAGGTTTTGAACCCTCTGTTATATGGTTTTGAACCCCTTTGAGTTTTCAAAATCTCGTCAAGGTTTTGGGTTTTAAATAATGTGAACACGTGCAAACTGGAAGGGTGAATGCCTGTATTCTGGGTTTTCTGTCTAGGCAAGCACTTCGTATATATCTCATCAGACGCGAGACCAGTTGTGCTTACCTGGGAATCCTTGGGATGAGTGTTCACTTATAGGCGAGCATATCTTCGCGATACATTATTTTTGATCCATTTACTTTAATTCAGTCACTGTGTGTCGTTTGTTGCTTTGTAGTAACAAACAAATGACCACTATCCTGGCTTTCATCAGATTTGTTTCATCTCATTCTTTTCGTCTAATTCTCTCACTCGTTTCCTTTCATGTTTCCTCTTTTAGAATGCCTCCACGACGCGAAAATCCGATATCTATTGACGATCTGGCAGCTGTCATTACACAGCAAATGACTGCTGCAATCCTGAACGTCGTTGCTCAATGTTACCAAGCTATCAACAACAATAATGCCCTCTGCAACTTCAAGACGTTCAACTCGGCTAAGCCATCAAAGTTTTCCGGGTCTCAAGGAGCGACTGCACTTCTACAATGGTTCGAGAGTTTAGAGAGCACCTTCAGGCATGTACAATGTCCAAACGAGCGAAAGGTAGATTTCGCATCTAGTGTCTTTGAGAAACGAGCTTTGACGTGGTGGAACGGTGTGGTGAGAGATAGGGGTGCCGAAGTGGCACTGGCCCAAACTTGGGAAGAACTTCGAGCACTGATGATGAAGGAATTCTGTCCTCGTCACGAGATCAGGGCATTGGAAAGGGAATTCGACGATCTTAAGCAAGACAGCGGTGAACATCGAGCATACACTGATCGATATGAGGAGCTGAGCCTGTTGTGCCCTACCATGGTTACGCCTTTGGATAAGGCGATCGAGAAATACATTGATGGTCTCCCTGACTCAGTCCAGGACATTGTTACTGGTAGTAACCCCACTACGGTTAGGCAGGCCATTGAGCTATCTGCAACCTTGACTGAATCTCAGATCAGAAAGCATAAACTTTTCCGGAAAGGTGACAAGAAACCGGTCGAGGAATCAAAACCAGTCGAGGAATCAAAGATCATGGATGAACAGACTGGATCCCATAAGGAGTCAAAGAAGCGTAAGGCTTCGCAGAATTTTGCGATTGCTGCTCAACCCAACCAAAACACCCGCAACCAACCAACTCAACCTCCTGCAAAGAAACCTTATGCCGGTACTGCACCGATATGCGACAAATGTAATGCACATCACTTAGCTCACCTACAGTGTCGTTTATGTGCATCATGTGGGCGACTCGGTCACCTGGCAAATGCTTGTCGATTTACCCCAAACCAAGGTGGTCCAAACCAACCTTAAGTAAATCCTGCTCAAGCTCGTCTTCCACCAGGTCCTTGCTTCAACTGTGGCGAGATGAGCCATTTCCGAAGGAATTGCCCAAGGCTTGCTAATGCGAATCCGGCTCAGGGATGAGCATCAGACCAACTAGAAGACAATGCTGTTTAGAAATAATCAAGCCTTATGTATTATTTTCTTTTGTTGTCAAGGTCCATGAAACAGTTGTTATCATTGTTAATAAATAAATTTTTTTATTTACATTGCAATGTACAAATGTGATGGCTGGTATAAACAACGTATCCTCTACAATACCGACAATCAAGGAACCGTATTCCTTGAAGAACAGACTACCCCGTAATTTCTTCCATTTTATTATCTCTTGCGTTTTCCACGGAAATCCAAAATACCCGTTTCTTCCAAGGAAACGAAGTACAAGGCGCAAGTTACAACTCTGTACGAATACCCAAAGTACCATTATAAATTCTTAATAGGGTACCTAAGGGTATTTTCGTATATTCAAAAATTATTACACCTTAATTCGAATATTGCGTTTTCTTGAAAACGAAATCGAATTTTTGGAAGATCTTTCTATCTTCATAGTTAGATTCTCGCTAATGTTTAAAGTACCGAATGAAATCCATGAAATGGAATTCCTAGTGTGCTTTAAATGCAGGTACGTAATTAACAAAACAAAACTTACAAATTAAAGATCTAGATAAACAATTTTGTGGTTATGTGACTATGTGTTTATGCATCTTATCTTTCCATTTATGCATTTTGTGTTCGTGTATACTCTGGATATTCGCTATCCAAATCCTCGTAGAATCTTTCATACCTTCATATGAGGGATTCGTAGTAGGATATTCAAAAATGTACTATCTTAAATCCTTAATAGACTTCTACGTTGTAGATTAAGTCCCTTGGATTATATAGTACTATTCCAAAGTTTAAGGACAACATGTGTTGATAGAGTTAAAGAGATCCTACGTCGATCTAAAGTTAAATACATCCTATGTCGGTGTAGTTAAATGTTTCTCTTAGGTAGTTGAGTTAAAGAGATCCTACGTCGATCTAAAGTTAAATACATCCTACGTCGGTGTAGTTAAATGTTTCTCTTAGGTAGTTGAGTTAAAGAGATCCTACGTCGATCTAAAGTTAAATACATCCTACGTCGGTGTAGTTAAATGTTTCTCTTAGGTAGTTGAGTTAAAGAGATCCTACGTCGATCTAAAGTTAAATACATCCTACGTCGGTGTAGTTAAATATTTCTCTGGGGTAGTTTAGCTGAAGAGATTGTTCGTTTATCTAATCCTTTGGTGACCTAGTTAATGAGACTCTATTACAGTCAAGTTAAATCACCACAGGATTATTCGTTTGACTTTTCCCATACGCATTATGAAATGAACTGTGCGGACTGTGCATGGAAGTACGTAATTATGGAGGCCTACATAATTATGGAATTCAGTGCACAGAAACCACAGGAAGTTTTGTCATGTGTAAAGACCAATAGTGGCAAGAGTAATGATACGGGAGAAGTCTTGGACTTTGACCGATGTCGTTTTATCTTACACTTCCCAATCCTGAATTCAAGTTTCCTATGATGAGTCTTCATAAGAAACATTCTTCTGTCCGTAGTTCGAAACTCCATGTTTTGTTACTACAAGGACTTTACATTGATAGTCGATAATTTCGCTAAGAATCCTAACATGACCCAGAGTTTTACTTAAGGGTCAATGGATTTATTAGAAGGCGAAACTGTCACAGCTGTCTTCACAAGTTTCCTCTAGAAATTAATTTCGGGACGAAATTTCCTAAAGTAGGGGAGACTGTGACACCTGTGTCACTGCGACCATCAAACAAATGCCAAACCAATGAAATATTGTATTTCATACTTTGGACTTGTATAAATATGTGTATCTTTTGCACATATCAACTCTTGTTCGATTCCAAACTTTAAATCGCTTTCTGGAAGGTTATACGCGCACTGATGCGTAAATATAACCAGTTTAATTCAACGAACACTCCGGAATAGTGAAATATACTTAACATACCTTAAATAACCTTTACATAACTTAGAAATAAGTTTTGAAGGCTTTGGTATGGCAAAAACAAGTTAATTCGCTTACAGGGACTAAACTTGACAAACTGCGAAAGTATGCCAATTTGAACTGTAACAGACATTCCGGAACATGACCATAAGTTAAACATACCATAAATATCCTTTACATAGCTTATAAATAGGCTTTGAGGGGTTCGGTATGCTAAAATAAACTTTTGGGGTCATTCAGGGACAAAAAGCGTCAAAAAGTGCACAAGTTTGCATTTTCGCGCATAACTTACGTTCTGAATACATCCGGACATCCAAAAATTTATGTAATCACTAAAATATTTTATTTTAGTGTTTGGCATAAGAAAAATCCATTCGTCACGCCATTTGGATCATTTTTCGCGCTTATGCGCATTCCGTCGTAATTAACCGAACAACGTAACCGTACGGCTAAACGAACCGACACCCGAGATATTTTTGAACACATTTTAAGTTCCCTATAATTTAACTTCATTTTAGAGCTTTGAAATGGGGTTAACGGGGCTTAAACGTGTCAAAAAAACGCATCGTAAACCAAGTTTTGAGGTTGCAGGGACTGAAACTGTAAATCTGCCAAACTAGGTCCCTAAGTAGGGGCTAGATGCAGCAAAATATCTTTTTTACAGCTGTTAACAGCTTTTAACCACTCCCTAACCCCTTGCCACATGTTGATCTCTTATGGAGAGTGGCCATTTTGGGTACCATAAGGTTCCGACACATGTACGGATGTGATTAAGGCATGATATTCGACAAACGATCCTAACGGTGGACCATTTACTATAAATACCCACCTCCACCCTTCACTTTTCCTCACAAGAATCTGATCCAAAAGACTCTAAGTTGGAACCATTGTTTCATACCTGAGTTATTTGGATCTAGATTAGCATTCGGGGACCCTTTGTAAGTGTTCCTTCGTTATTTTATTGCTTTTCGAGTCCGAAAGCCAAACCTTGTTTGACTTTCTGCATTGACCAGTTTATGGTCAATGCGAAGTTCGTTAGAACTTCGCAACGTGATTGTAATCACGATGGTTATAGTCCTTGTGACTATGCCTACTGATTACCACGTTGTCTAGGGTCGTAAGGGTAAGCGACTTGATCAGTCGCTTATGCTTTCGAACCCGACCCATTTGGTCGATCATTAGGATCCGACCAAACATATTAGGTGACCATAGTATATAGGGAATAACCTTCCGAGGTTATACCTTATGGTCGCTTCGTTTAAGTAGTTGTATGATAGGTAGTTTATATGCCTTAGGTAAATTACCAAAATGCCCTTTTTACGCCAAAATTCATTTTAAGCATATGTAACATAAATTTTGGTATCTAAACTGATATGGCAACAATATTGGACATGTTAAGGCATATTTTACTTATCATAGGACTAGTTATGCGTTCCGAATGCGTTTTACGCGAACGACGCGTTAAAGTAGCATAAGCTACCTAAACGGGTCGTAATGGGTCGTAAGCACTTAGGTTAGGTTTCATTTAGTATGTAGGCTTTGTTAAACCATGTTACATGAGTTCCTACACTCATTTGGTTTACAAACCCTCATGCTACCCGATCTTCCGATTGTAGGTCCGGTTTATTAATATAGTTACCTATATTAGGTGCCGTTTGATTCCGTGATCTCTAGCATTGCTTGGTGGTTATCTTAGGACTTCTGAGCAATCTCAAGTGAGTACATAGACCCCTCTTTTACCGTTTTCAAACTGTTTTGGGGTGAAACACATGTGCCTACTTGTTACTTTCATGCTTTCCTGTTTTCACATCATATACTGCTATGTTCGTTAGTACATTATAGTACATGATTTCATACACTTCATGCTAGGTGTGCCCATTGTGTGCATTACTTAGTACATCGTTTTACATGACATTTCACGCTATGTATGTTCATTTGATTACATACTTAGTGCATTGTTTTCACATGCTTACATTTTGATATGACGTTGGGTTTGTTTAAATGAATTTTTCACAATACCGCATAGATGTTTATATCAGTATAACATGCATTTATTACACAAAACATAACCTTGATTTAAACCATGTTTTACTTCAATACCTTGTTTTTGTGCATTTTACATATGGTTTAGCTGATACATTCCACTTGCCATACATGACATTTGACAAAGACATTTGACATGGACATTTGACATAGACATTTTGACATGATTTACATTTGACACATAAACATGTTTGACATTTGTTTTACACTACATGATTTACATCTTGACATAAACACTTTGACATATTATCCAATACATTTGACAATTGGTCTAGACATAGACATCATACATTGTTGGTTTGGTTTGATTAAGTGATTAAGTAACGATGCGTGTGTAATATGATACAAGCATGGTGGATACGCCGCTGGTACTTCCTATATATAAGTGTTTGTATGGTATTACATATCGTAGCGTTATTTGAATCATTTCAGTTTGAAACATAGAACATTTTATACAAATAACATACTTTTCACAAAACATTGATTTACAAACAACTTATCTTATACAAACTCATCTTACATGGTTATTTATTTAACCATACATTATTCACTTATTTATACATATCAACTGAACTCATTGTTTTTCAAATGATTTACAAGACAAAGCAAATAACAAGGTTCATGACTAAACATTTTCTCAAACATAAGTCATGAAACCTATTTTCACAAAACCTATGTATCTCACAGGCATTTTTATGCTGACGTACCTATTTTCACATGTGTTTTTCAGGAACTGTTGCATAAGATGATCAAGATACACATAGGCAGACTTGGGCTTTAGTGACAATAAAAGATACAAGACTAGTTAATTATGTTGTATTTCTTTGTTTGTTAAGACATTGTAACACTTTTAATTAATAAAACGAAACTTCAATTGCCATGGATTTGAAACATTAATTCTGTTACAACACTCCCCGACGTTTCCGCCACGTCTTGTTGTTTTTACGTGGTCGGGGTGTGACAAAAAAGATGATATCAGAGCCAATGGTTATAGGGAATTAGGTTATTAGTAATGCTTTGACCTAGTCTATAACCTTCTTAGGACCCTAACGCGAGTTTACTTGCGTTTAGTCATAAAACAATACCGTCACCTATCCTTAGGCGACAATCACAACAAGAACATAAATTTCAAAACCGCTTTGAAAACTAATCATCTGTTCTAGGATGATTGATTACTAGGTTTTGAACCCTCTATTGTAAGGTTTTGAACCCTCTGTTATATGGTTTTGAACCCCTTTGAGTTTTCAAAATCTCGTCAAGGTTTTGGGTTTTAAATAATGTGAACACGTGCAAACTGGAAGGGTGAATGCCTGTATTCTGGGTTTTCTGTCTAGGCAAGCACTTCGTATATATCTCATCAGACGCGAGACCAGTTGTGCTTACCTGGGAATCCTTGGGATGAGTGTTCACTTATAGGCGAGCATGTCTTCGCGATACATTATTTTTGATCCATTTACTTTAATTCAGTCACTGTGTGTCGTTTGTTGCTTTGTAGTAACAAACAAATGACCACTATCCTGGCTTTCATCAGATTTGTTTCATCTCATTCTTTTCGTCTAATTCTCTCACTCGTTTCCTTTCATGTTTCCTCTTTTAGAATGCCTCCACGACGCGAAAATCCGATATCTATTGACGATCTGGCAGCTGTCATTACACAGCAAATGACTGCTGCAATCCTGAACGTCGTTGCTCAATGTTACCAAGCTATCAACAACAATAATGCCCTCTGCAACTTCAAGACGTTCAACTCGGCTAAGCCATCAAAGTTTTCCGGGTCTCAAGGAGCGACTGCACTTCTACAATGGTTCGAGAGTTTAGAGAGCACCTTCAGGCATGTACAATGTCCAAACGAGCGAAAGGTAGATTTCGCATCTAGTGTCTTTGAGAAACGAGCTTTGACGTGGTGGAACGGTGTGGTGAGAGATAGGGGTGCCGAAGTGGCACTGGCCCAAACTTGGGAAGAACTTCGAGCACTGATGATGAAGGAATTCTGTCCTCGTCACGAGATCAGGGCATTGGAAAGGGAATTCGACGATCTTAAGCAAGACAGCGGTGAACATCGAGCATACACTGATCGATATGAGGAGCTGAGCCTGTTGTGCCCTACCATGGTTACGCCTTTGGATAAGGTGATCGAGAAATACATTGATGGTCTCCCTGACTCAGTCCAGGACATTGTTACTGGTAGTAACCCCACTACGGTTAGGCAGGCCATTGAGCTATCTGCAACCTTGACTGAATCTCAGATCAGAAAGCATAAACTTTTCCGGAAAGGTGACAAGAAACCGGTCGAGGAATCAAAACCAGTCAAGGAATCAAAGATCATGGATGAACAGACTGGATCCCATAAGGAGTCAAAGAAGCGTAAGGCTTCGTAGAATTTTGCGATTGCTGCTCAACCCAACCAAAACACCCGCAACCAACCAACTCAACCTCCTGCAAAGAAACCTTATGCCGGTACTGCACCGTGTAACACCCGTGTCACTCCAACCATCAGACAAATGCCAAACCAATGAAATATAGTATTTCATACTTGGGATTTGTAAAAATATGTGTATCGTTTACACATATCAATTCCTGTTCGATTTCAAGCTTTAAATCGCTTTCTGGAGGGTTATACGCGCTCTGATGTGTAGATATAACCAGTTTAATCCAACGAACACTCCGGAATAGTGAAATAGGCTTAACATACCTTAAATAACCTTTACATAACTTAGATATAAGTTTTGAAAGGTTTGGTGTGGTGAAATCAAAGTTTAATCGCTTACAGGGACTAAAGTTGACAAACTGCGAAAGTATGCCAATTTGAACTGTAACCGACATTCCGGAACATAACCATGAGTTAAACACACCTTAAATATCCTTTACATAGCTTAGAAATAGGCTTTGAGGGGTTCGGTGTGCTAAAATAAACTTTTGGGTCATTCAGGGACTAAAAGTGTCAAAAAGTGCACAAGTTTGCATTTTCGCGCATAACTTACGTTCTGAATACATCCGGACATCCAAAAATTTATGTAAGCATGACTACATTATATTTTAGTGTTCGCCATAAGAAAAATCCATTCGTCACGTCATTTGGATCGTTTTTCGCGCTTATGCGCATTCCGTCGTAATTAAGCGAACGTCGCGATCGTACGGCCAAACGAACTGACATCCGAGATATTTTTGAGCATGTTTTAAGTTCCCTATACTTTAACTTCATTTTAGAGCTTTGAAATGGGGTTAACGGGCCTTAAACGTGTCGAAAATGGCCTAAATACAGTTCAGGGACCAAAAGTGTAACTCTGCCGAAATAGTGCCTAGCGGTGCGCTACACTTTAAGCGTAGCGGTGCGCTAGGGGTCTGCAGACCAGATGCAGAGTACCAAATAGCCTGTTTGCAGCAGTTTTACCCACAACCACAAGTTCCTAATTGCTTAGTCATGAAGATAAGGATCACTTTTAGGCACCATAAGCTTCCAACACATGTACGGCTTGGATCATGGCACGTTTTCCATGAAACGATCCTAACGGTGGACCGAAAACTATAAATACCCCACCCCCCATTACTTCAAATGCACTAGAATTCTGATTTTAGAAACTCTAAGTTGAAACCATTGTTTCATACCTGAGATTCTTGAATCGGGATTAGCATTCGGGGACCCTGGGTAAGTATTCTTTCGTTCTTTTCCTTATTTTACTGCTTTTTGAGTCAGAAAGTCAAACTTTGTTTGACTTTCAGCGTTGACCAGTAATGGTCAATGCGAAGTTCGTTTGAACTTCGCAACGTGAGTGTAATCACGTTGGTCATAGTCCTTTGGGACTATGCCCACTGATTACCACGTTGTCTAGAGTCGTAGGGTAGGCGATCTAATAAATCGCCTATACCTTCGAACTCGACCCATTTGGTCGATCATTAGGATCCGACCAAACACATTAGGCGACCATAGTAGGTAGGGAATAACCTTCCGAGGTTACACCCTATGGTCACATCGTTTAAGTAGTTGTATGATAGGTAGTTTATATGCCTTAGGTAAATTACCAGAATACCCTTTTCATGTATAATTGGTAATTAAGCATATGTAACCTAAACTTTCGTCACATAACTGATAATGTAACATGTTTAGGCATATAACACTTGTCATAGGACTAGTTAGGCGGTCCAAACGCGTTTCACGCGAACGACGCGTTAAAGTAGCATAAGCTTCCTAAACGGGTCGTAATGGGTCGTAGACAGTTGGGTTAAGTTTCATTTAGTATGAAGGCTTTGTTAAACCATATCATATGAGTTCCTACACTCATTTGGTTTACAAACCCTAATGCTACCCAATCTTCCGATTTAGGTCCGGTTAATTAACATAGTTACCTATATTAGGTGCCGTTTGATTTCCGTGATCTCTAGCTTTGTTTGGTTGTTACTCAAGGACTACTGAGCAATCTCAAGTGAGTACATAGACCCCTCTTTTACTGTTTTCCAAACTGTTTTGGGGTGGAACACATGTGCCTACTTGTTACTTTCATGCTTTCCTGTTTTCAAATCATATACTTCCTATGTTCATTAGTACATTATAGTACATGATTTCATTACATTTCATACTAGGTGTGCCATTGTGTGCATTACTTAGTACATTGTTTTACATTACATCACATGCTACGTATGTCTATTGTTGCATACTTAGTACAGGTCGCATGCTACGTATGTATGTTGTTGCATACTTAGTACAGATATTTCAGTTCACATGCTATGTATGTTTGTTGTAGCATACTTAGTACATTTCTTATTAATCATATACTTACATTTTGGACGCATATTACATGATTTACATTGATCATGCATTTACTACATAAAACATAACTTTGATTTAAACCAAGTTTTACTTCAATACTTTGTTTTGTGCATATGGTTTAGTTGAGACCTTTCACTTGCCATACATGACATATTTGACATAGACAGTTAACATGGATATTTGACATAGACAATTTGACATGATTTACATCTTGACATGAACATTTTACATTGTTTGGTTTGGTTTGATTAAGTGATTAAGTAACGATGCGTGTGTAATATGATACAAGCATGGTGGATACGCCGCTGGTACTTCCTATATATAAGTGTTTGTATGGTATTACATGTCGTAACGTTATTTGAATCATTTCAGGTTGAGACATAGAACATTTTATACAAATAACATATTTTTCACAAGACATTGATTTACAAACAACTTATCTAATACAAACTCATTTTACATGGTTATTCATTTAACCATACATTATACATTATTTATACATATCATCTGATCTTATCGATTTTCAAATGATTTACAAAACAAAGCAAATAACAAGGTTCATGACTAAACATTTTCTCAAACATAAGTCATGAAACCTATTTTCACAAAACCTATGTATCTCACCGGCATTTTTATGCTGACGTACCTATTTTCACATGTGTTTTTCAGGAGCTGTTGCATAAGATGATCAAGATACACTTAGACAGACTTGGGCTTTAGTGACAATAAAAGATGCAAGACTAGTTAATTATGTTGTATTTCTTTGTTTGTTAAGACATTGTAACACTTTTAATCAATAAAACGAAACTTCAATTGCCATGGATTTGAAACAATTAATTCTGTTACAACACTCCCCGACGTTTCCGCCACGTTTTGTATGTTCCACGTGGTCGGGGTGTGACAGAAAAGATGGTATCAGAGCCAATGGTTATAGGGAATTAGGTTATTAGTAATGCTTTGACCTAGTCTATAACTTTCTTAGGACCCTAACGCGAGTTTACTTGCGTTTAGTCATAAAACAATACCGTCACCTATCCTTAGGCGACGACCACAACAAGAACATAAATTTCAAAACCGCTTTGAAAACTAATCATCTGTTCTAGGATGATTTATTACAAGGTTTTGAACCCCTTTGAACTTTCAAGATCTCGTCAAAGTTTGGGTCATATAATGTGAACACGTGCAAACTGGAAGGGTGAATGCCTGTATTCTGGGTTTTCTGGCTAGGCAAGCACTTCGTATACATCTCATCAGACGCGAGACCAGTTGTGCTTACCTGGGAATTCTTGGGATGAGTGTTCACTTATAGGCGAGCATGTCTTCAGTGATACATTAATATGATCCGCTTACTTTGATTAGTCAATGTCTCATTTGTTTGCCTTTGGTAACAAACAAATGGTCACAACCTTCATGCGTTGTTTTTTTTTTTTTTTTTTTTTTTTTTTTTCTTTCTTTCGACTATCTTTCGCTTCTTTCCTCCCATGTCTTCTATTTTCTCCATGGTGCCTCTTCATCGCAACAACAATGTCCGAACCAGGTGCTGCAACTGCCCAAGCAAATAGGCGTTGTACTCCAGAAGACCATTGATTTAGCTATCACCATGACTCGTCTCAGGGATGAAGCCGTATAAGGGAACTGCTCCTTGGCGCAATCAATGTCACTGCCATAATCCGAATCAAATACCTTGTTTCAAATGTACCCACGGTGGACGATGGAGACATTTGGTTAACATGTGCCGCTTTGCAATCCAAAGCAAAGCTGTTACAAATCCTACTGCTACTCAACCTTCAAACTCTGCTTCATATGTCGCTTGACATATCTGGCGCCTCAACCTCACGAACTTTCTACCTTGTGTATCGGCTTAAGCACGCCTAGTGCAAGGTGTCGGAACACCTCCCGTTACACAAACTCCAAAAATCCATGTAGGATCTTTCTATCCTCATAATTAGATCCTTGTGGATGGGTATCATTCATCGGAGTCCTTAATTGAATTCTTTGTATGATTCAATACGTACATCACAATTCAATAAGGGTAAAGCCGAATTCCTATTAAGATTTTCCTATCTTCATAGATAGATTCTTGAAATGATTAAAGTGCCAAATGAAATCCACGAATTGGATTCCTGGTGTGCTTTAAGTATCCGCGTCCAAAGATAACAAATTATTAAACAAGTCAAACAACTATGTGATTTTGTGCTTATGTGTTTCCTTTTATGTTTTTGTGTGATCCAAGTTTTGTCATCCAAATCCTCGTAGAATCTTCCATATCTTCGACTAAGGAATTCATAGTAGGATATCCAAAGGTACTATATTAGATCCTCAATGGGCTTCTACGTAGTAGTAAAGACCCTTGGATTATATTGTACCATTCCATAATTAGACCCCTGAGTGGTCTAGGTAATCAGATTGATCCAAAAATCTGGTTAGGAATATCATGTGATGATATAGTTGAAAGGACTCCTTGGTGGCCTAATTTAAAAGGATCCTTTGTCGATCTATTTAAAAGGACCCTATGGTAGTCTAGTCACACTCATCACAGGTTTGATTTTCCTTCCCTTCACATTACAAACAAATTGTGCGGACTATGCAAGGAATTGCGTAATTATGGATGCATACATAATTATGAAATTCAGTGCACAGAAACCACAGCAAATTTTGTCATGTGTCTAGAGACTATTCCGTTCATTTTTGTTTCTGAAGATGTAAAATGACTATTCCGTTCATTTTTGTTTCTGAAGATGTAAAGTGACTATTCCGTTCATTTTGGTTTCTGAAGATGTAAAATGACCATTCCGTTCATTTTTGTTTCTGAAGATGTAAAATGACCATTCCGTTCATTTTTGTTTCTGAAGATGTAAAGTGACTATTCCGTTCATTTTTGTTTCTGAAGATGTAAAATGACTATTCCGTTCATTTTTGTTTCTGAAGATGTAAAATGACCATTCCGTTCATTTTTGTTTCTGAAGATGTAAAATGACCATTCCGTTCATTTTTGTTTCTGAAGATGTAAAATGACCATTCCGTTCATTTTTGTTTCTGAAGATGTAAAATGACTATTCCGTTCATTTTTGTTTCTGAAGATGTAAAATGACCATTCCGTTCATTTTTGTTTCTGAAGATGTAAAATGACCATTCCGTTCATTTTTGTTTCTGAAGATGTAAAATGACTATTCCGTTCATTTTTGTTTCTGAAGATGTAAAATGACTATTCCGTTCATTTTTGTTTCTGAAGATGTAAAATGACCATTCCGTTCATTTTTGTTTCTGAAGATGTAAAATGACCATTCTGTTCATTTTTGTTTCTGAAGATGTAAAGTGACTATTCCGTTCATTTTTGTTTCTGAAGATGTAAAATGACCATTCCGTTCATTTTTGTTTCTGAAGATGTAAAATGACCATTCTGTTCATTTTTGTTTCTGAAGATGTAAAATGACCATTCCGTTCATTTTTGTTTCTGAAGATGTAAAGTGACTATTCCGTTCATTTTTGTTTCTGAAGATGTAAAATGACCATTCCGTTCATTTTTGTTTCTGAAGATGTAAAATGACCATTCTGTTCATTTTTGTTTCTGAATAATGCCTGTTGAAAATAACTCCGTTCATTTTTCAATTCTGAAAAATGTCCGTTAAAGAGAAATAACAGGATTATGCCTTTCATATCTCTGGTGGTTATTTGACACAAAGCCACAGTTAGACTCCTACGAATTAATTTCGGGACGAAATTTCCTAAAGTAGGGGAGACTGTAACACCCGTGTCACTCCAACCATCAGACAAATGCCAAACCAATGAAATATAGTATTTCATACTTGGGATTTGTAAAAATATGTGTATCGTTTACACATATCAATTCCTGTTCGATTTCAAGCTTTAAATCGCTTTCTGGAGGGTTATACGCGCTCTGATGTGTAGATATAACCAGTTTAATCCAACGAACACTCCGGAATAGTGAAATAGGCTTAACATACCTTAAATAACCTTTACATAACTTAGATATAAGTTTTGAAAGGTTTGGTGTGGTGAAATCAAAGTTTAATCGCTTACAGGGACTAAAGTTGACAAACTGCGAAAGTATGCCAATTTGAACTGTAACCGACATTCCGGAACATAACCATGAGTTAAACACACCTTAAATATCCTTTACATAGCTTAGAAATAGGCTTTGAGGGGTTCGGTGTGCTAAAATAAACTTTTGGGTCATTCAGGGACTAAAAGTGTAATTCTGCCGAAATAGTGCCTAGCGGTGCGCTACACTTTAAGCGTAGCGGTGCGCTAGGGGTCTGCAGACCAGATGCAGAGTACCAAATAGCCTGTTTGCAGCAGTTTTACCCACAACCACAAGTTCCTAATTGCTTAGTCATGAAGATAAGGATCACTTTTAGGCACCATAAGCTTCCAACACATGTACGGCTTGGATCATGGCACGTTTTCCATGAAACGATCCTAACGGTGGACCGAAAACTATAAATACCCCACCCCCCATTACTTCAAATGCACTAGAATTCTGATTTTAGAAACTCTAAGTTGAAACCATTGTTTCATACCTGAGATTCTTGAATCGGGATTAGCATTCGGGGACCCTGGGTAAGTATTCTTTCGTTCTTTTCCTTATTTTACTGCTTTTTGAGTCAGAAAGTCAAACTTTGTTTGACTTTCAGCGTTGACCAGTAATGGTCAATGCGAAGTTCGTTTGAACTTCGCAACGTGAGTGTAATCACGTTGGTCATAGTCCTTTGGGACTATGCCCACTGATTACCACGTTGTCTAGAGTCGTAGGGTAGGCGATCTAATAAATCGCCTATACCTTCGAACTCGACCCATTTGGTCGATCATTAGGATCCGACCAAACACATTAGGCGACCATAGTAGGTAGGGAATAACCTTCCGAGGTTACACCCTATGGTCACATCGTTTAAGTAGTTGTATGATAGGTAGTTTATATGCCTTAGGTAAATTACCAGAATACCCTTTTCATGTATAATTGGTAATTAAGCATATGTAACCTAAACTTTCGTCACATAACTGATAATGTAACATGTTTAGGCATATAACACTTGTCATAGGACTAGTTAGGCGGTCCAAACGCGTTTCACGCGAACGACGCGTTAAAGTAGCATAAGCTTCCTAAACGGGTCGTAATGGGTCGTAGACAGTTGGGTTAAGTTTCATTTAGTATGAAGGCTTTGTTAAACCATATCATATGAGTTCCTACACTCATTTGGTTTACAAACCCTAATGCTACCCAATCTTCCGATTTAGGTCCGGTTAATTAACATAGTTACCTATATTAGGTGCCGTTTGATTTCCGTGATCTCTAGCTTTGTTTGGTTGTTACTCAAGGACTACTGAGCAATCTCAAGTGAGTACATAGACCCCTCTTTTACTGTTTTCCAAACTGTTTTGGGGTGGAACACATGTGCCTACTTGTTACTTTCATGCTTTCCTGTTTTCAAATCATATACTTCCTATGTTCATTAGTACATTATAGTACATGATTTCATTACATTTCATACTAGGTGTGCCATTGTGTGCATTACTTAGTACATTGTTTTACATTACATCACATGCTACGTATGTCTATTGTTGCATACTTAGTACAGGTCGCATGCTACGTATGTATGTTGTTGCATACTTAGTACAGATATTTCAGTTCGCATGCTATGTATGTTTGTTGTAGCATACTTAGTACATTTCTTATTAATCATATACTTACATTTTGGACGCATATTACATGATTTACATTGATCATGCATTTACTACATAAAACATAACTTTGATTTAAACCAAGTTTTACTTCAATACTTTGTTTTGTGCATATGGTTTAGTTGAGACCTTTCACTTGCCATACATGACATATTTGACATAGACAGTTAACATGGATATTTGACATAGACAATTTGACATGATTTACATCTTGACATGAACATTTTACATTGTTTGGTTTGGTTTGATTAAGTGATTAAGTAACGATGCGTGTGTAATATGATACAAGCATGGTGGATACGCCGCTGGTACTTCCTATATATAAGTGTTTGTATGGTATTACATGTCGTAACGTTATTTGAATCATTTCAGGTTGAGACATAGAACATTTTATACAAATAACATATTTTTCACAAGACATTGATTTACAAACAACTTATCTAATACAAACTCATTTTACATGGTTATTCATTTAACCATACATTATACATTATTTATACATATCATCTGATCTTATCGATTTTCAAATGATTTACAAAACAAAGCAAATAACAAGGTTCATGACTAAACATTTTCTCAAACATAAGTCATGAAACCTATTTTCACAAAACCTATGTATCTCACCGGCATTTTTATGCTGACGTACCTATTTTCACATGTGTTTTTCAGGAGCTGTTGCATAAGATGATCAAGATACACTTAGACAGACTTGGGCTTTAGTGACAATAAAAGATGCAAGACTAGTTAATTATGTTGTATTTCTTTGTTTGTTAAGACATTGTAACACTTTTAATCAATAAAACGAAACTTCAATTGCCATGGATTTGAAACAATTAATTCTGTTACAACACTCCCCGACGTTTCCGCCACGTTTTGTATGTTCCACGTGGTCGGGGTGTGACACACCGATATGCGACAAATGTAATGCACATCACTTAGCTCACCTACAGTGTCGTTTATGTGCATCATGTGGGCGACTCGGTCACCTGGCAAATGCTTGTCGATTTACCCCAAACCAAGGTGGTCCAAACCAACCTCAAGTAAATCCTGCTCAAGCTCGTCTTCCACCAGGTCCTTGCTTCAACTGTGGCGAGATGAGCCATTTCCGAAGGAATTGCCCAAGGCTTGCTAATGCGAATCCGGCTCAGGGATGAGCATCAGACCAACTAGAAGACAATGTTGTTTAGAAATAATCAAGCCTTATGTATTATTTTCTTTTGTTGTCAAGGTCCATGAAACAGTTGTTATCATTGTTAATAAATAAATTTTTTTATTTACATTGCAATGTACAAATGTGATGGCTGGTATAAACAACGTATCCTCTACAATACCGACAATCAAGGAACCGTATTCCTTGAAGAACAGACTACCCCGTAATTTCTTCCATTTTATTATCTCTTGCGTTTTCCACGGAAATCCAAAATACCCGTTTCTTCCAAGGAAACGAAGTACAAGGCGCAAGTTACAACTCTGTACGAATACCCAAAGTACCATTATAAATTCTTAATAGGGTACCTAAGGGTATTTTCGTATATTCAAAAATTATTACACCTTAATTCGAATATTGCGTTTTCTTGAAAACGAAATCGAATTTTTGGAAGATCTTTCTATCTTCATAGTTAGATTCTCGCTAATGTTTAAAGTACCGAATGAAATCCATGAAATGGAATTCCTAGTGTGCTTTAAATGCAGGTACGTAATTAACAAAACAAAACTTACAAATTAAAGATCTAGATAAACAATTTTGTGGTTATGTGACTATGTGTTTATGCATCTTGTCTTTCCATTTATGCATTTTGTGTTCGTGTATACTCTGGATATTCGCTATCCAAATCCTCGTAGAATCTTTCATACCTTCATATGAGGGATTCGTAGTAGGATATTCAAAAATGTACTATCTTAAATCCTTAATAGACTTCTACGTTGTAGATTAAGTCCCTTGGATTATAAAGTACTATTCCAAAGTTTAAGGACAACATGTGTTGATAGAGTTAAAGAGATCCTACGTCGATCTAAAGTTAAATACATCCTACGTCGGTGTAGTTAAATGTTTCTCTTAGGTAGTTGAGTTAAAGAGATCCTACGTCGATCTAAAGTTAAATACATCCGACGTCGGTGTAGTTAAATGTTTCTCTTAGGTAGTTGAGTTAAAGAGATCCTACGTCGATCTAAAGTTAAATACATCCTACGTCGGTGTAGTTAAATGTTTCTCTTAGGTAGTTGAGTTAAAGAGATCCTACGTCGATCTAAAGTTAAATACATCCTACGTCGGTGTAGTTAAATATTTCTCTGGGGTAGTTTAGCTGAAGAGATTGTTCGTTTATCTAATCCTTTGGTGACCTAGTTAATGAGACTCTATTACAGTCAAGTTAAATCACCACAGGATTATTCGTTTGACTTTTCCCATACGCATTATGAAATGAACTGTGCGGACTGTGCAAGGAAGTACGTAATTATGGAGGCCTACATAATTATGGAATTCAGTGCACAGAAACCACAGGAAGTTTTGTCATGTGTAAAGACCAATAGTGGCAAGAGTAATGATACGGGAGAAGTCTTGGACTTTGACCGATGTCGTTTTATCTTACACTTCCCAATCCTGAATTCAAGTTTCCTATGATGAGTCTTCATAAGAAACATTCTTCTGTCCGTAGTTCGAAACTCCATGTTTTGTTACTACAAGGACTTTACATTGATAGTCGATAATTTCGCTAAGAATCCTAACATGACCCAGAGTTTTACTTAAGGGTCAATGGATTTATTAGAAGGCGAAACTGTCACAGCTGTCTTCACAAGTTTCCTCTAGAAATTAATTTCGGGACGAAATTTCCTAAAGTAGGGGAGACTGTGACACCTGTGTCACTGCGACCATCAAACAAATGCCAAACCAATGAAATATTGTATTTCATACTTTGGACTTGTATAAATATGTGTATCTTTTGCACATATCAACTCTTGTTCGATTCCAAACTTTAAATCGCTTTCTGGAAGGTTATACGCGCACTGATGCGTAAATATAACCAGTTTAATTCAACGAACACTCCGGAATAGTGAAATATACTTAACATACCTTAAATAACCTTTACATAACTTAGAAATAAGTTTTGAAGGCTTTGGTATGGCAAAAACAAGTTAATTCGCTTACAGGGACTAAACTTGACAAACTGCGAAAGTATGCCAATTTGAACTGTAACAGACATTCCGGAACATGACCATAAGTTAAACATACCATAAATATCCTTTACATAGCTTATAAATAGGCTTTGAGGGGTTCGGTATGCTAAAATAAACTTTTGGGGTCATTCAGGGACAAAAAGCGTCAAAAAGTGCACAAGTTTGCATTTTCGCGCATAACTTACGTTCTGAATACATCCGGACATCCAAAAATTTATGTAATCACTAAAATATTTTATTTTAGTGTTTGGCATAAGAAAAATCCATTCGTCACGCCATTTGGATCATTTTTCGCGCTTATGCGCATTCCGTCGTAATTAACCGAACAACGTAACCGTACGGCTAAACGAACCGACACCCGAGATATTTTTGAACACATTTTAAGTTCCCTATAATTTAACTTCATTTTAGAGCTTTGAAATGGGGTTAACGGGGCTTAAACGTGTCAAAAAAACGCATCGTAAACCAAGTTTTGAGGTTGCAGGGACTGAAACTGTAAATCTGCCAAACTAGGTCCCTAAGTAGGGGCTAGATGCAGCAAAATATCTTTTTTACAGCTGTTAACAGCTTTTAACCACTCCCTAACCCCTTGCCACATGTTGATCTCTTATGGAGAGTGGCCATTTTGGGTACCATAAGGTTCCGACACATGTACGGATGTGATTAAGGCATGATATTCGACAAACGATCCTAACGGTGGACCATTTACTATAAATACCCACCTCCACCCTTCACTTTTCCTCACAAGAATCTGATCCAAAAGACTCTAAGTTGGAACCATTGTTTCATACCTGAGTTATTTGGATCTAGATTAGCATTCGGGGACCCTTTGTAAGTGTTCCTTCGTTATTTTATTGCTTTTCGAGTCCGAAAGCCAAACCTTGTTTGACTTTCTGCATTGACCAGTTTATGGTCAATGCGAAGTTCGTTAGAACTTCGCAACGTGATTGTAATCACGATGGTTATAGTCCTTGTGACTATGCCTACTGATTACCACGTTGTCTAGGGTCGTAAGGGTAAGCGACTTGATCAGTCGCTTATGCTTTCGAACCCGACCCATTTGGTCGATCATTAGGATCCGACCAAACATATTAGGTGACCATAGTATATAGGGAATAACCTTCCGAGGTTATACCTTATGGTCGCTTCGTTTAAGTAGTTGTATGATAGGTAGTTTATATGCCTTAGGTAAATTACCAAAATGCCCTTTTTACGCCAAAATTCATTTTAAGCATATGTAACATAAATTTTGGTATCTAAACTGATATGGCAACAATATTGAACATGTTAAGGCATATTTTACTTATCATAGGACTAGTTATGCGTTCCGAACGCGTTTTACGCGAACGACGCGTTAAAGTAGCATAAGCTACCTAAACGGGTCGTAATGGGTCGTAAGCACTTAGGTTAGGTTTCATTTAGTATGTAGGCTTTGTTAAACCATGTTACATGAGTTCCTACACTCATTTGGTTTACAAACCCTCATGCTACCCGATCTTCCGATTGTAGGTCCGGTTTATTAATATAGTTACCTATATTAGGTGCCGTTTGATTCCGTGATCTCTAGCATTGCTTGGTGGTTATCTTAGGACTTCTGAGCAATCTCAAGTGAGTACATAGACCCCTCTTTTACCGTTTTCAAACTGTTTTGGGGTGAAACACATGTGCCTACTTGTTACTTTCATGCTTTCCTGTTTTCACATCATATACTGCTATGTTCGTTAGTACATTATAGTACATGATTTCATACACTTCATGCTAGGTGTGCCCATTGTGTGCATTACTTAGTACATCGTTTTACATGACATTTCACGCTATGTATGTTCATTTGATTACATACTTAGTGCATTGTTTTCACATGCTTACATTTTGATATGACGTTGGGTTTGTTTAAATGAATTTTTCACAATACCGCATAGATGTTTATATCAGTATAACATGCATTTATTACACAAAACATAACCTTGATTTAAACCATGTTTTACTTCAATACCTTGTTTTTGTGCATTTTACATATGGTTTAGCTGATACATTCCACTTGCCATACATGACATTTGACAAAGACATTTGACAAAGACATTTGACAAAGACATTTGACATGGACATTTGACATAGACATTTTGACATGATTTACATTTGACACATAAACATGTTTGACATTTGTTTTACACTACATGATTTACATCTTGACATAAACACTTTGACATATTATCCAATACATTTGACAATTGGTCTAGACATAGACATCATACATTGTTGGTTTGGTTTGATTAAGTGATTAAGTAACGATGCGTGTGTAATATGATACAAGCATGGTGGATACGCCGCTGGTACTTCCTATATATAAGTGTTTGTATGGTATTACATATCGTAGCGTTATTTGAATCATTTCAGTTTGAGACATAGAACATTTTATACAAATAACATACTTTTCACAAAACATTGATTTACAAACAACTTATCTTATACAAACTCATCTTACATGGTTATTTATTTAACCATACATTAGTCACTTATTTATACATATCAACTGAACTCATTGTTTTTCAAATGATTTACAAGACAAAGCAAATAACAAGGTTCATGACTAAACATTTTCTCAAACATAAGTCATGAAACCTATTTTCACAAAACCTATGTATCTCACAGGCATTTTTATGCTGACGTACCTATTTTCACATGTGTTTTTCAGGAACTGTTGCATAAGATGATCAAGATACAAGACTAGTTAATTATGTTATATTTCTTTGTTTGTTAAGACATTGTAACACTTTTAATTAATAAAACGAAACTTCAATTGCCATGGATTTGAAACATTAATTCTGTTACAACACTCCCCGACGTTTCCGCCACGTCTTGTTGTTTTTACGTGGTCGGGGTGTGACAATTCAATTTTCGGAGTTGCTGGATATTCAAGGTCATGGTCTTCATTATACATGGAATCAGAAACCTAAAGATGGAGTGGGACTTCTAAAGAAGATTGATCGTGTAATGGGTAATGTTCATTTTTTGGACATGTTTCCGAATACCTTTGTCATGTACCATCCTTTTCGAGTTTCGGACCATACCCCTTGTATTTTGAATATGGGAGCCAAAATTGAGAAGAAAACTAAACCGTTCAAGTTTCCTAATTTCATCACATCCAAGCCGGAGTTCATGAACTGTGTGGAGCGGGAATGGAGGGAAACAATTCCTGGGGTTAATATGTTTTCGGTTACAAGGAAGCTTAGCAACTTAAAACCGCATCTAAGGAAGATTCTATTCAATCAAGGAAATTTGCATGCTAAGGTGTCGGATCTTAGAAAAAAGTTGGATGATATTCAAATTCTTATTGACAAGAATCCTTTGGATGGTCATCTTTGTCATTTAGAAGCGACATGTCTTCAAGACTTTCAGATTGCTGCTTATGATGAGGAATGCTTTCTCAAACAAAAGTCAAAAGTTGAATGGTTGTGTGCTGGAGATTCGAATACAAAATATTTTCACAATGTGGTGAAAAGCCGTAATGCCAGAAACAAGATTCATAGCGTGAAAGATATTGCTGGAAACCGTCATGAAGGTAGTAGGGTGGCGGATGCGTTGGTTAATCACTATTCGAATTTTCTTGGGGTTGAGGACCAGGTTACTTTGTTTAACCAGGATAATATCTTTATTAATGTTCTTAATCAACATGATGCATCTAATATGGTACGGCAAGTTACTCGAGAGGAAATCAAAACGGCAATGTTTAACATTGGTGAAAATAAGGCTCCCGGGCCTGACGGTTATACTTCAGCTTTTTTCAAGAAGGCTTGGGATATTATTGGTAATGAAGTTACGGATGCGGTTCTTGACTTCTTTGAGAATGGTAAGCTCCTCAAGCAATTAAATCACACGATCCTTGCTTTGATTCCTAAGAAAGATATTCCGGACTCAGTTTTGGATTATCGGCCTATCTCTTGTTGTAATGTGCTCTATAAATGAATCAGCAAAATCATAACAGATAGGATTAAAGGTAGTTTGGAAACTCTTGTCGGTATTAATCAATCCGCTTTTGTGCCGGGAAGGAAAATATCAGACAATATTCTCCTAACTCAGGAGTTGATGCACAACTATCATCTGAATAGAGGTCCTGCAAGATGTGCTTTTAAAATAGATATTCAGAAAGCCTATGATACGGTTAGTTGGTCTTTTTTGAGAGCTATTCTTATTCGTTTTGGGTTCAATCATCGTATGGTTGAGTGGATTATGACATGTGTTTCCACGGCTTCCTATTCGTTAAGTGTTAATGGTAATCTTCATGGTTTCTTTAAAGGGAAGAGGGGCTTGAGACAGGGAGACCCGATGTCTCCTTATCTTTTTACTCTTATCATGGAGGTTCTATCCTTATTACTCCAACAGGTGGCAAACTCAAACTTGTCTTTTAAATTTCATCATCAATGTGCTAAGCAAAGAATCATCAATGTTTCTTTTGCGGATGATTTGTTTATTTTTGTTCATGCT
Organism: Helianthus tuberosus; assembly: GCA_030545235.1. Taxonomy (NCBI): domain Eukaryota; kingdom Viridiplantae; phylum Streptophyta; class Magnoliopsida; order Asterales; family Asteraceae; genus Helianthus; species Helianthus tuberosus. Next base: position 240,207 of record JARYGA010061389.1, read on the forward strand.
GATACTTGCTCGGTTAAGAAGGTTAGAGAGGCTTTGGATATGTTCACAAGTTGGTCAGGATTAGTGCCGAGCCCATCCAAAAGTACTGTATATTTTTCGAATGTTTCTTCTTCGGTGAAGCAAGAGATCCTTTCGCTGATGCCGTTTCAAGAAGGTAGCCTTCCGGTTCGGTATCTTGGGGTGCCCCTTATATCAACCAAGCTGAGTTTTAAAGATTGTAAAATTTTGATTGATCGTATGGAGTCAAAAATTACAAGCTGGATATCTAAGTCTTTATCTTTTGCGGGTCGCCTACAGCTTATAAATTCAGTTTTATCTGCTATGCACATTTACTGGGCTTCTGTCTTCATTCTTCCAGTTCGTGTCATTTCTGAATTGGAGAAGAGGATGCGTCGTTTTCTATGGAATGCTGGATCTGCTGGCAGGGTTCGAGCCAAAGTTGCTTGGTCTGATGTGTGTTTGCCTAAGCACGAGGGTGGATTGGGTATTCGTAATATTACGGATGTTAATAATGCCCTTATGGCAAACCATATATGGAGTATCATCTCGAAGCGGCACTCTTTGTGGGTTCAGTGGATTCATTCCTACAAACTAAAGGGTAGAAGTTTTTGGGAGGTCCCGAGTGGAGGTAGTATGAGTTGGGGGTGGCGTAAAATTTTATCTATCCAAAACTTGGTGCGTCCTTTTACTGGTATAATGATCCGAAGTGGTGCTCAAACTAATGTTTGGTGTGATAATTGGTGCCCGTTGAGTCCGTTTACCTCATTCATTACACCGAGAATTATCTCTAATGCGGGATTTAGTATGCAGTCCACGGTTGCTGATTTAGTTGATGATTCAGGCCAGTGGAGATGGCCGCAAGCTTGGTATGACCTTTTTCCGGTGTTGATAAATTTGCAAACCCCAACTCTTCTTCACAATGTTCCTGATAAGCTTACGTGGAAAGACTTGGAAGGTAAAGATAGCTATTTCAGCTCAAAGGAAGTTTGGAACAACATTAGGGGCCGAGGTGATACGGTTTCATGGTCTAATATGATATGGTTTTCACAGTGTATTCCGAGGCACTCGTTCCATTTGTGGTTGGTTATTAGGAATAAACTCAAAACTCAGGATCGTCTTTCTAGCTGGGAAGCAGGAAGTGATACGAATCTTAGACTTATGTGTTGCCCGCTTTGTTGCCATGGTCGTGACTCGCGCGACCACCTTTTCTTCCAATGCAGTTTTTCGGCAAAAGTTTGGAATAATGTCAAAGCTTTGGTTAACTTGGAGAGTGTTGATGATTCTTGGGGATCCATTGTTGCATGGATGGATCTAACGGCTTCTTCGAAGAAGATGGATGTGATTGTGGGCAAGATTCTGATTGCGGCTACGGCGTACTTTATTTGGCAAGAAAGAAATAATAGACTATTCTCTCGTAAGCATAACACAGTTGAAGCGGTGATGGAGATGATCAGGAGCACGGTTCGTTTAAAGATTATGGGGCTCAAGTTCCGTGGGATGGCTAGCCGGAATAGATTATTAACGGCATGGAAGATTTACTTTAATGATGAGGAAGAAGATCCGGGCTAGAAGTCTACTTCTCTAGTTGCTCGTGTGTCTTTGTTTTTTCTTGGGCAGTTTTGTTTGTGGTTGTTGCTTTTGCATGTTAACGTTCTGGTTGTTTTTCTTGTTGTGGTTCCTAGTCTTGGAATGCCAAGTCTAGTTGGTGTGTTCACTCTGGCACACCCTTGTACTTATTTGCTTGATTTATAAAATTTACCGGGGGTAACCCTTTACCCAAAAAAAAGACTGTGCTGAATTGCAATTAACTGCTTTCTGATTATTGCCATATACATACATGTGTATCATGCATTGTTTAATGTCATATCATTACTACATGAAAGCTATATTGCCTCAAATGATGCATTAAGTGTAGTTAGCACAGTTATCTGATAAATCAGGATAATGTGACAGAACTCTGCACATAAACAGACAGTGCATTAAGATACAGAAAGAGCCAGAAACTAAGTATGACTCTAGTATAGTGAGTAGGAAAGTAAGGATCATAAAACTGCCTTCCTAGAGATAGTTTAAGTGCCAGAAAGTGCCTAAAACTCACATAAACTGCAGAATTCTGCAGAAAATCAGCAAAATTCAACATTTAAACACAATTACATCATGCAGAAATATGCATAAATGGTCCTGAATACTTTCCTAAGTATCGGGAATTGAAACTGTCATAAAAAGCAACATAAAGCACACTAAACTGCGTAGTTTAGCACCTTAACGAACCGGTAACCAACCGAACAACCGGACACTACCTGAAACACCAAATTTTAACTAGAAGCACTGTTTTAACATTACCAAGCTAGTTATGGTCCCTGAACATCATAACACACTATAAAAATATCTAGTAACTAAACATCTAACTAAACACTTGATTTCTAACTAGAATAACAACTAACTATTAGTTAAACCCTACACCTATACCCCCCCCCCCCCCACCACCTAGTTCACGGCCAACATGGCCCCCACAAGATGATTTTATTTCCTTATTTAATTGGATCTTGTTTATGCTTTTAGTGACATATTACATAAGGGTTTAAGTGGTAAAATGGTTATAAAAAGGCATGAGAGATCTTGAGTTCATTCACTTCCACACACTAAACACACACTACTCTCTCTTCTCTCCCTCTTGTGCTCTCGGCCGAGATCAACAACACCACCATCACCATCATTCATTCATCTTACATCCATTACAAGCATATACAAAGGTGCTAGAGATCATATAAGGAAGCTTGGTGGCCTTGAAGCTAGAAGGATCCTTCTTGTTTGCTTTTATCCACTCATTTTCTTCACTTGAATCATCCCTAGCCTTGAGCTAGTGGTAAGAACCTTGTACACTCTATATTACTTCCATTTTTAGTGGTTAAAGATGTATCATAATAAAAAACTTGAAGAACACTAAAGATCATAAGCATGAAACATGAACATAAGCTTGTTTAATGAAGATATCTTGATGAATATAAGTTGTTATGCTTGTTAATCATTGATTGTTTGTAGAAATGATGTTGATCATCATAACATCTTGCTAGGTCATGATTTAAAGAAATTGTTGTAGGATGATGGATCATCCACACATAAAGCATGAACTTGAAGGAACATAATGTTTTCTTGAAAAACCATGATTAAAGTAAGTTGTTGATCATATAGATCTAAATATTTATGAATGATTTCTAAAGAAACCAAGTTAAAAATGTAAGTCTTACTAGATCTTGGTTCTTGCATAAACAAACATCATTTTTGGTGGTTAAACAAGTGTAGAAACACTTGTGAAACAAGAAGAATGCATAAAGAAGTATTTTTAGAAAACATGATTTGAAGTTGTAAACATCTAACTTCTTTAAAAATGAAGTTTTTAAAGAACTAATTACAATTTAAAGGATAACAAGGCTTACTAAGAATACTAGTAAGTTCCTACAAATTTTTACAAATATTCAAGTTCATGAAGTGGTAGATTAAGCATGATTTTGGCAAAATTGGTAAGTAAAGGTTGTTTATTGTTGATTGTGGATTGATTGTGATCATTTTTACAAAAGAAAATGATATGCTTGAAAGCATGGAAACCTCCATTTTTAGGGGAAACTATGGCAAAATTTTCTAAAAATATAAACACTTAGAAAAATATTTTTAAACAAATATTTGCAAGTGTATTTTAAACCATAAATTGTTACATAAACTTTGCCATAAATTTTGGTTACAAAAATACAAATATTGGAGGTTGGTTTTCATAAATAAAAGTGATTAAATATGTATTTAGAAAATATATATTTAGAAGACACATATGTGTGATTATTTGTATACTTTGTGTATTAGTTATATTATCTTAGGACTTGAAATAATATAACTCGCAAAAATACCAAGAATTACGATCCAAAATAATACCAAAATTCCAAAGAATAAACACACATTTACACAAAAATATTGGAGAACCGAACTATGGAATAAGACTTACAAAAATATTCCGGGATTTATTCACAAAGTATATTTTGGTAAATAATATTTTAGACACCAAGGAAACAAAAATATGATTTTTACAATCACTACAAGAATATATCATATTTTTACAAGGAAAAACATATTATTTTTGACAAGTATGAAATATATATTTTTCTCGAAATTATTAGATGATATATTATTTGTAAAGAAATATATATTTTCTTACACAAACACGAAATACAAATTTTTCGAGGTGAAAGATATATTTTCTCATATAAATACAAAACAGGTCATTTTTGGAGAAAAATGAGTTTATATATATTTTCCAAGTTGGACTTGAAAATATATTAATTGTTGGAACTTAGAGAATACAAATATTTTTGCCAAAAGAAAAATTATAAATTTTTTTTCTAGATAATATTTATGGAAATATATATTTTTGAAATATATATTGAATCCTTATTAAAGAAAATATTCCGGAATAATTAATATAAAACTAAGTATAAAGCATACTTAAGGAATACCGTAAAATACGTATTCTCGTACGTATAAATACACACCGGAATACGACCCGAAAACATGGCAAAAAAATACAAGTATAAGATACCCCATCTTAAGGGAGTAAGTACAAGCATAAATACTTGGGAAGTATTAAGTTAAAATACATTGTTTTAACAATTATACCAAAATTTAATAAATACAATTTAAGTTAAAATATTAATTATTTTAACAAATAATTATATACTTGGAATAATAATGAAGACACTTTGAAACGTAACTCAAAGACACTAATCAATACTAAGACAAGGCACGGCCCGCTCGTCTAATGGACAGTAGTACGCATGTAGGTAGTCGTGCGTTCTAGAGGAAGCTTTGAGTTACATCGGATACAAGGAACGCGAAACTGTGAGTTCATGTCCCCCTTCTCGTTAAACTGTTTTTGTTTTATAACTTCGGGGGTGAAGTACATGTTACAAAATGATTACATACTTACAAATGGTATGGTTAGCTTTGGAAAGTACAGTAGATCATGTGAATGGGTAGGCGCACTCTTAGGACCATTAATCCTCGTTCTAGGACCGAGGGGCATGAGTGATAGATCTATTTGGGTGTAGCGAGCCCCACCCATGAGTCCGTCGAGTGGACCATGAGGTGACTATGTCTTACAGCCGGAGGCCCGGTGCAAAATCTGCTAGGTTTGAGTCTTCCTGCACCTTGTCACGTATATTAATGTATTAGCTACACATTAATTGATCTGTTTTCTTGTTGCTTTCATACCGGGATTTCAAGTACATACAAACATACTTACAAATGTTTCAAAGGTTTATTCACAAACACACACATGAACTCGCTCAACTTTTGTTGATGTTTTCAAACTACATGTATTTCAGGAAATTAAGTATGGATCTGGCGGGCGTTGGAGTTTACAAGTCAAGTCTCTAATAAAAGGTGTCATCCGAGGTCGAAGGGTTTGGGTTATGTATTTTATCTTGGATAAGATACATGGCTCAATCATACAGTGGTTTCGTTAATCCCTAAGGTCCCAACACCTGATTCTATAACGGATTATAGGCCAATCTCGTGCTGTAATACGTTATATAAGTGTATTAGTAAAATTATCAGTGAGCGGATGAAGAATGGCTTGGCGGACATCGTTGGTATTAACCAGTCCGCGTTCGTGCCGGGGAGAAGGATCTCGGATAACATACTTTTAACGCAGGAACTTATGCATAACTATCACCGTAACTTCGGTCCTCCTAGATGTGCTTTCAAGATAGATATCCAGAAGGCGTATGATACGGTCGAATGGAGTTTTTTGGAAAACACTCTGAAAGGTTTTGGATTTCATGCAAAAATGATCAAGTGGGTTATGGCGTTCGTTTCATCTACGTCCTTTTCATTAGCTATTAACGGTAACTTCTTTGGGTATTTCAAAGGGAAACGTGGTCTTCGACAAGGAGATCCAATGTCTCCGTATCTTTTTACTATGGTTATGGAAGTTCTTACGTTGATATTGAACCGGTAGGTATCGATCTCTAATGACTTCAGATTCCATAATAAATGTGAAAAGCAAAGAATTATAAACTTGTGTTTTGCGGATGATCTCTTTATCTTTGCTAGAGGAGACCATAAATCCGCTCGGGTCATAATGACGGCTATCAACATGTTTAAGTCTATGTCGGTTCTGGTTCCTAGCATGGCGAAGAGTACAGTCTTCTTTGGTAATGTTAAGGATCAGGTGAAAGCGAGAATCCTTAGTATTATGCCGTTTGAGGCGGGGGTCCTTCCAGTTCGCTACTTGGGCGTTCCACTTGTTTCTACTCGGCTGAAATATAAGGATTGTCAAAGGCTTATTGAGAGTATGGAGTCAAGAATCACTGACTGGAAAGCTAAATGTTTGTCTTTTGCGGGTAGAGTGCAGCTGATTCGTTCGGTCTTGGCTTCTATGCATATATATTGGGCTTCGGTTTTCATATTACCTAAACGGGTTATCGATGAACTGGAGGAGAAGATGAGATGTTTTTTGTGGTCTCAAGGAAATAAGATTAAAGGCAAAGCGAAGGTCAGATGGAAAACGGTTTGTCTTCCGAAATGTGAAGGGGGTTTGGGTATTCGCAGAGTGCAAGATATGAACAACGCCCTTATGGCATCGCATATATGGAGCTTGGTTAATAATAGAGAATCCCTATGGGGTTAAATGGATTCATTCATACCGTATCAGAGATAGAAGTTTTTGGGATGTTCCACTAAAGGTTGGAGATGGTACAGACACGATGATTTGGTTTGATAAGTGGCATGAGATATGTCCGATTAGATCCTTTTTTTTTTGGGTAAAGGGTTACCCCGGTGAATATTATAAATAACCAAATAAGAACAAAGGTATGCCAGAACGGACATACCTACTAGACTTAACAAACCAAGCCTAGGAAATCCACAAAAACAACCAGACTCACTACCAAGAAAGAAAAGCCACACAAAACGGCCCAACACACAACCCTACCACAAAACAAATAAACTAACAAAAACCCTATCTCTAGCCCGGGTCAATGTCTTCATTACTAGGAAGGATCTTCCACGTCTTAAGAAGCTTCTCGTCGACTTACCTCTGAACTTGAAGCCCAACAACCGCAATCTGACTGTATTTGTTATCCTTTCACTGACCGACTCCACATTCGGCTTTGTATTGGAAAATAGACAATTGTTCCGTTCTTGCCATAAGTAATAAGTAGACGCCGCAATGACCAACTTGCAAACAATATCCTCCGTCTTCTTTGAGCTAGCATTATGCTCCAACCAACCCATAATAGAGTGCCATGAGTCGTCAACACTACCCATGTTCACCATAGTCTTTACATTATGCCAAACTTGAGATGCAAACAAACACTGGAAAAACAAGTGGTCTCTAGAATCACGATCATACCTACATAAAGGACAACACATAAGCCTTAGATTAGTTTCACTCCCCGCCTCCCAAATGGCTAACCGGTCTTGCGTCTTGAGCTTGTTCTTGATTACCAACCATAGATGAAATGAATGTCTTGGAATACATTGACTAAACCAAACCCCATTAACCCAATTAACCGGATGTTCACGATTTCAGGTATTATGCCAAACTTCCATTGATCCGAACGGACGAGCATTGCCATCCAAATCTTTCCAAATTGTCCTGTCCTCTATATTCTGTATCAACTGAGGGACAGTTAACCCAATTAAAACCGGATAAATATCATACCATGCCCGAGGCCACTTCCACTGACCATTATCATCAACGAGATCCGCAATCGAAGAATTAAGATTAAACCCCGCATTAGCTATTCTCCTTGGGGTAATAAACGAGCTAAGCAGACTAAGGTGGCACCAATTATCGCTCCAAGCGTTAGTTTGAGAACCACTCCGAATCAATTTCCATATAAAAGGCCGAACTGCACTTCTAATAGCCAAAATCTTTCTCCAACCCCAACTTGTCACACCCCCAAAATCCACACGCGGAGTACCACCGCTTGGAGGCGTGACATGACCAGGATCAAGCCACCAATCATATGGAACATATAAGTAATAAGTAAAAGTAGATGTAATCCATCACAATACAATTGGTGTTCAATCAAAAACATAGTATAGGTAGCGGAAGCATAGTGTGAAAATCCAACACTAGTGTTAAGTTTAAAGAGTCATAAAGTTTTCATCATAACATCCACAATCCGTGCCCACAACGACCGCGCCTCCCGTGCAAGCTCCATGAGTACCTATGGTCCTGCAAGGCATGTAACAGAGAGTCAACAACTAGTTGAGCGAGTTCACAGTAAGTAAGTTCGTTGCATAACAATGCGTTACTAACTAAGCCGTTGAATAGGTTCAACTGGACCTGACACAAGCGGGAACATTTAACCCTATTCTCTCTCTCTAGCATGGCGATCTTCTCTTCCGGCTACCTTCGATTTTCTTCTTGATTTTGGTATAACAGTCTGATCATCGGATTTTCGATTTTATCAACATATCTAATTCGAACTTGTTAGCCAAAGGATTGAGGTTTATCTAGGGTTTTTCGTACTTCTTTGTCACCGTCCTTTATTCTTGTGTTTTCGAATCTATTGGTATAGTGTTTAGGGTTTATCGGTTATATCTTGGACCTTGATTTACCTTAATCCCTATTCTGATTTGATAGAGGCATGGGATAAAGCGCTAGATTTAGGGTTTTGTTTTTGTTCTTGTTCGTTGCATCTTCTGGTCTTCTGGATTTCTTGGTTTCTTCTTTGCATGGTTTTCTGGATTCTTGTTCACGGAGAGAGTTGCATTTTATAGTATGGATGATCGTAAAAAATCTTCAGGTGTCTTGCCGGATCTGCATCGGAAATCTGTTTCTTCTTATCAGGGTTTAGCAAGTCGCATTGTTAACATAGAGGGTAACACTCTAGCTCCGAGGAGGGGTGTTGTTCAATCGAATCAGGCTCAAGTGGCTCCATCTGAACCGAAATTGATTAATGTTATTGACGAACTGGAAAAGATCACACTACCGGTAGATCTGCAGTTTCAGCAAAGTGGTGATCAGGTTGTAGTGGAGGACGTGAGTCAGGTTAAAGCTGATGGAGGTGTGATGGAAGATAATCAGGTTAATATGGGGAGTCTGAAACCTTTATCCTATGCTGAATCAGTTCTGAATAATAATGCTAAGAAGGTAAACTTTCGGAACCTTGCTAGTATAGAGAAACAAGATGGCTGTGATGTGGTTTTAACCCGGGATTCAGTTAGGGTGGTTCAGGATAAGCTGGCCAATACGTTATATGGATATTTTTTGGGTGATCGTGTGGCCTACCGGGTAGTTGAGTATTTTGTTCGTAACAATTGGAAGAAATTCGGTCTCCAGAAATCCATGATGAATGCTAATGGATTCTTCTTTTTCAAGTTCGCGGATAAGTCTGGTATGATGAATGCTATGAATGCTGGGCCGTGGATTATTCGGTCTCAACCTTTATTTTTAAACATCTGGTCGGCTTCTACTAAGCTTGAGAAAAAGGAGGTAAAAAAGTTACAGCTCTGGGTAAAAATTCATGACGTACCAATTGCTGCTTATACGGAAGATGGATTAAGTCTTATAGCAACGGCGATTGGAGAACCGAAAATGCTGGACTCATTTACTACAACTATGTGTATGGATGCTTGGGGGAGGAGTAGTTATGCCCGGACACTCATTGAAATCTCTGCTGATAACGAGTTTAAAGAGGAGTTAGTTGTTGCTGTTCCAGAGATCGATGGGGAGGGTTTCGTTAAAGAAAAGTTGTATGTTGAATATGAGTGGAGTCCGCAGAGATGTGGGCACTGTTGTGTGTTTGGGCATTCGGATGAAGGGTGTCCGAAACAAATAAAGATTAATCTGAAGCAGGGAAACATGGGGTATTATGTGAAAAAACAGAAGGAGGCTGCTAATAACCGTGCTCAGGGAAAGACTAAGGTCGATGATGATGGGTTTACAATTGTTGATGGAAAAAAGACTGCAAAAAGATCGGGTTTTCCCGTTAATAAGCAGAAACCAAAGTTTGAGTATAGGCCTATTGGAAACAAAACGGAAGGAGGTATCGAAAAAACTAATAGACCGATTTCTCTGGTTTCGAAAAATCAATTTGATGTTTTAAGAGAGGATGTTGGAGAATCTAGTAAATCTGGTCGGAATTTGGAAGGTGAGAACGAGAACTCGGATGATGACGAGGTGGAGGAAATATATAATGAAACGAACAAATTTCTTAAAGTAGATCCAGGTCATGATATGCATAAAAAAGGGGCAAGCACTCCTTCTCCAAAGATGTTTAAATGATTAGTATGGCTGTTTGGAATATTAGGGGTTTGAACCGGCCTCTAAAACAGAACGAGGTTCGTCAGGTTGTTAAAAATAATAAGCTCAGTTTGTGTGCAATCTTGGAGTCTCATGTGGATATGGATAATCTTCAGAAAGTTTGTAATGTTGTGTTTAGAAGATGGGATTGGACGTCTAATGGGAGTTGTTGCAATAAGGGTGCTCGAATAATCTTGGGATGGGATCCTGTGGAGGTGGATGTTATGGTTATTGCTCAGACGGATCAAATATTACATATTCAGATTATTTGTAAAGCAAATAAGAGTATGTTCTTTTGTTCTTTGGTATATGCTGCGAATTACTATGTTGATCGGAGGGAACTTTGGCAGAATCTACGTATGCATAAAGGCCTCGTCCATGATAAACCTTGGGTTATTATGGGAGATTTTAACTCTGCTCTTAATCTTGAAGATAGATCGATTGGTAGTTCCTCTATATCTCCAGGTATGCGTGAATTTAAAGATTGTGTTGAGGAGATTGAGGTTTTCGATATTAATCGAACAGGTTTTCACTACACTTGGAGTCAAAAACCAAAAAAGGGTGCCGGGTTATTAAAGAAAATTGATAGGGTTATGGGTAACACTCCTTTTGTTAGCTCGTTTCCTCAGTCGGTAGCTATGTTTAGACCTTATGGAGTTTCAGACCATTGTCCATGTGTGTTAAAATTGTTTTCGGATGAAAAGAATAAACCGAGACCTTTCAAGTTTGCCAACTTTTTAGTGCATAAACCTGGCTTTATGGAGCTTGTTAGTTCAAAGTGGGATGTTAATGTCAATGGAGTTCACCAGTTCCGTCTTGTGAAGAAATTAACTATTATGAAGTCTTCTCTTCGAGGTTTTTTATTTCAACAAGGGAACTTACATAAAAAGGTTGTTAATTTAAGAGGTGATCTTGAGGCTATTCAGCGAGACATAGATAGGGACCCGATGAATGATCTTTTAAGATCTTAGGAGGCGGAGGTGCTTCGTAAGTTTCAGGAGGCGTCGCTTGATGAGGAAAGGTTTTTAAAGCAGAAATCTAAAGTAGAGTGGTTACGTGCTGGTGATGCAAATACGGTATATTTTCACATGTCGTTAAAATGTAAGAACCATATCAATTGTATTGAGGCCATTTCCGATTCGAGTGGGAATTTGTTTGAGGGTGATAAGGTTGCAGAAGCTTTTGTCAATCATTATGAGAATTTTTTAGGTTGTGAAGGTCAACTTTCTTCGGTCCCTTCACCCGATCTCTTTTGTTATAAGCTGAAACCTGAGAGTGCTAATCATATGGTGCGGCCGGTTACTTTGGAGGAAGTTAAATCAGCTATGTTTTCGATTGGGAATGATAAAGCTCCAGGACCGGATGGGTATACGACTGCGTTTTTTAAAAGTACTTGGCAAATTGTGGGGAGTGATGTGTCGATGGCTATTCTTGATTTCTTTAACACGAGAAACCTTCTTAAACAGCTCAATCACACATTAGTAGTCCTGGTGCCAAAGGTCTCGACTCCTACTTATATTACTGATTATCGGCCTATATCGTGCTGTAATGTTATTTTTAAATGTATCAGTAAGGTGTTGGTGGACCGATTAAAGGGGTTTTTTGAATGAGATTGTAAGCATTAATCAATCAGCGTTTGTTCCCGGTCGGAAAATCTCAGATAATATTCTGCTTACTCAGGAATTAATGCATAACTACCATCGTGATTTTGGTCCTCCGAGGTGTGCGTTCAAGGTTGATATTCAAAAAGCTTATGACACAGTTGAGTGGAGTTTTCTTAAAGCTGTCTTGCTGGGTTTTGGTTTCAATGGTATCATGGTCGAATGGATCATGTTATGTGTGACTACCGCTTCTTATTCGATATGTGTTAATGGGAATATTCATGGTTTTTTTAAAGGAAAAAGGGGTCTAAGACAGGGTGATCCTCTATCTCCGTATCTATTTACTCTAGTTATGGAAGTCTTGACTTGCATTTTGAACCATGCTACTAGAATTGATTCTTCTTTTCGGTTCCATAATAAATGTGAGAAGCAGAAAATAGTTAATCTGTGCTTTGCGGATGATTTATTCCTTTTTGCTAGGGGTGATGTGGCTTCGGTTAGGTGTGTTATGCTTTCCCTTACAAACTTTACACGAATGTCGGGTTTGGTTCCTAGTGTTCAGAAGAGTACAGGGTTTTTCTGTAATGTCCCGAATCATGTGAAAAGAGAAATCTTGAACATTATGCCGTTTGTTGAGGGTTCTTTGCCTGTCAGATATTTGGGGGTTCCTCTGATTTCGTCTCGGCTTTTGTATAAAGACTGTAGTATTCTTGTGGAACGTCTTGATCGGCGGATTGATAATTGGAAAAATAAAATGTTGTCTTTTGCGGGTAGACTTCAGCTTATAATATCCGTTCTATCAGCTTTACATGTGTATTGGTCTTCGGTGTTTATCTTACCAGCTAGACTTGTTAAGGAATTAGAAGCTAAAATGCGGAATTTCTTATGGGCTCAATCTTATTCAAAGCGTGGTAGGGCGAAAGTGTCTTGGAAATCTATTTGCGTGCCGAAGGTGGAAGGGGGCTTAGGAATTCGTCGGATAGCAGATTTTAATAAGGCTCTTATGGTTTCGCATATTTGGAGTATTCTAAGTAATCGTCATTCTTTATGGGTTGCTTGGATTCACTCTTATCGGTTAAAAGGACGGAATTTTTGGGATCATAAAATTCCGATTACTTGTTGCTGGAGCTGGAGGAAGATAGTTCAAATTCGGCCCGTGGTTCGTCAATATGTTTGGTCTCGGCTTGGTGACGGAAGAAATACTTCAGCATGGTTTGACACATGGAGTAATATTGGTCCGTTATGTACCTTCTTGACTCCGAGAACCATAACTCGTGAAGGGTTTTCTCTTAAGGCTACAGTTGCGGATGTATCTTCTAATGGTTGTTGGCTTTGGCCTGCGGCTTGGAGAGATATGTTTCCAGTTCTTATTCAACTTGATCACATACAACGAAATTTAAATGCTAGAGATTGTCTTCTTTGGAAAGATGGGGATAATGTGACCGAGCACTCTTCTTCTGGTGTTTGGGATTCTATTCGTACAAGAGACCAAGAGGTGGATTGGGCCACAATTGTTTGGTTTTCTCAATGCATACCTCGTCATGCATTTTTGATGTGGCTTATTATGCGACGTAAGTTACTAACTCAAGACAAAATTCTGATATGGAATCACACTCGGGGTAGTAGCATGAACTTGATGTGTTGCCTGTTGTGTTATGAAAATGTGGATTCTCATGATCACTTATTTTTTGAGTGCAAGTTTTCGGCTCAAATATGGGATATGGTTCGGTCAAAAGCAGGTATGGTTAACTTAGATCCAAAGTGGAATGACATTATTGAATGGCTTCGTCTTCATTCGCGTTCAAAATCAGCAAAGAATATAGTTTCTAGATTGTTAGTTGCGGCTTTGGCATACAATATCTGGCAGGAAAGGAATAATCGGCTTTTCAGGAACCATGCAAGACCACCGGATATTTTATGTCAGGTGGTGTTGGAGAGTGTCAGATACAAATTGATGGGGCTCAGATTCAAGAACACGTCTAGAGTTCGGGAATTTCTCAAGAAGTGGGACATTCATGGAGCTGATTTACTTACGGACAATGGATAATGGATGATTTCGGATAATTAGGGTGTCCTTCTTGGCTAGATAGGTTGTATAGAGGTGGTTTTGCTTTACTTTGTGTTGTTTTCTTTGTGTTACTTTCATGGGGGTATGTCCCATGTTTGAACTAGTAAGGATTCTCCTTACTACTTGTTTTTTTTGGTTGTGAATATATAAAATCACTGGGGTAACCCTTTACCCAAAAAAAAAAAAAATAGGTTCAACTGGTGGGGGCTTCCCATGTTGTATGCACTATTAGTGGGGGCTTCCCATGTTTGTATTTACTAGACGAGTTGTACCATAAGTGTTCTTCTTGACCCGAGAACAGGATTGCGTATAAGGTTTACGTAGGCTTTACGTAAGTGCCCTTCTCAACCCGAGGACAGTGGTACGCGGGGGTTTACGTAGGTTTTACGTAAGTGTCCTTCTTAACCCGAAGACAGTAGTATGTATGAGTTTACGTAGGTTTTACGTAAGTGCCCTTCGCCACCCGAGGACAGTGGTAAGTACAAGTATACGTAGGTTTTACGTATGTGTCCTTCGCATCCGAGGACGATGGTAGGTAGTCTAGTAATAGTGAAAGTCCAAGTAATTGTTCAACCTCATTTCTTTCAATCCCATTCCCTACCCTCCGGGAATCCCATGCCTTGGTAAGAGTGTGAACTCACCTTGGTTTGCTCGGTATGCTTAACTACTCGTTCAAAATCAATCAATCAAATCCTATATATTCACGTATACGGAAATTAGTCTATCAACACATTGGTCACGTATGATCAGAATGTGCATCATAGAAGAATCATGGTTTAACAGGTAATAGTTACTTTAGCTTGTAAAGCACATAATAGATAATTTATCGTACATACAAACATATCAGATTTCCTGTTCTAGTGTAATGTCATTCAACCTTTTTAATACATGCAATCATATATTCAAGAAGGTTATCCATATGATCTACATGCCCACATGGTTCAATAGAGATTTAATGTTGTCAGCTCACTAACATTTGAGGTCCAAAAATATTGAAACAGCCCAACATGTATCGATTAAATAAAAGTAAGTGTTCAGAACAATTAATGCCTTGCATCAAACCCACTTAAAGTGATTATTATTGGACCAAAACTTAATTGATTAAAATGGGCCGACTAATACACTTGCACATGGGCCGCCACTATTAAAGGTTATCACGTGCTAACAAAATGAATGGCATCTTCTGTGTGGCGAAAACACTTTTTGGACGAAATCCCTTCAGGCGAAATCCTTAGTGATTTCGTCGGCCCTAGTGTTTGACGAAAACATTGGGTGTTTTCGCCTGGTCCATGATCACCAACAGTTACAACAAAGAACCCTAATGATCGTCTAATAATAATAACAGTTGCAACAATCATGAACTCGATCAGATCTATTCATCATGCAAACAAAAATCATCACGCCATCCACAACACATCGCATAGCAACATATATGATCATCATTCGACATCAGCAAGTATTCGACATGTTATAACATGAACCATAATCTGCCAATCATCTATTGTTGTATCATTACCATATCACGATCATTCACATAATATCTTATTTAATCAGCAACATTCATGACTTCTTTATTGATGGCCGACATATTCAATGTACTCAAATAAGAGTCTGACATCTTCACATGGAATCGAAATCATGAATGATGAGTTGCCCACTTTGAACTTCACAACACATGCACATAGAAGTTTGTAGCTGACAACTATATTCAACATATTGTCTTATTGGACCTATTTTCTTGTAGTGGGTTGCAAGTCAACATCAATTCAACATAAACAATATGCAAAAACACAACACAACAAACGTTCAAGAATTTTAATTAACAAACTACAATACTAACCGGAATAGAAGGTTTGCGGATGAGGGTTCTCGAAGATGAGGAAGGAAGGGGCTGCCGTCGCAAGTAAGAGGAAGGGGTAGGGTTTTCTAAAAGCATTCTAATCAACAATCTCACACTTATAACGTAACCATAACTGGGCCGAAGCCCAACCTGTTTTCGCCGGACATTAATTGGACGAAAACACTCTAGTGTTTTCGGCTAAGGGTGATTTCGTGAGGGGGTGTTTGGCATGATTTAATTAAACAGCAAAATATTAATTCTGAGTATAATATTAATCTACACTTCAAATATAAGGCACACCACATATATAACATATCAATCACAGTACGATTTAACAAATTACAACTTGTACAGTTGTGAAACAAACAAGTCGTGTCAACAAACAATCTAAACAATTAACGTGCAATAGTGCGAAGATGGAATCTTGGAAACTCGAGTTGTCACATTATCCCCAACTTGAAAGAAATTTCGTCCCGAAATTTAGCACGTGGTTACTGAGGAAGCTAGTTGTGTTGTTTAGTTTTCTGGTTTTCCTGGGGTGTCACATCATCCCCCCGTTGGTTTGGAATTTCGTCCCAAAATTCTTTAGTAGCTTCAGCCTCAGTAGTGGTTGCACTGTTTCCGAATAACTGGGGATACTTGAGTTTCATTTGATCTTCTCGTTCCCAGGTGAACTCTGGGCCACGACGGGAGTTCCAACGAACTCGAACAAGAGGTATTCTAGTGTACTTGAGGACCTTAACATCCCGGTCCGTGATTTCAACTGGTTCCTCGACGAATCGCAACTGATCGTCGATAGTGAGCTCCTTCAGAGGAACTATGAGGGTCTCATCTGACAGACACTTCTTCAGATTCGACACGTGGAAAACGTTGTGAACTGCACTGAGTTCAGCTGGTAAGTTCAGTCTGTAGGCCACTTTTCCTATTTTCTCAATGATTTCGAACGGTCCGACATATCGCGGATTAAGTTTGCCTCGTTTGCCAAAACGAACCACACCCTTCCAGGGTGAAACTTTGAGTAGCACTCGATCCCCAACCTGGAATTTGAATAGTTTCCTGCCCTTATCGGCATATGCTTTCTGACGGTCGCGAGCTGCCGCCATGCGTTGTCGTATTTGAGCAATCTTTTCTGTTGTGTCTACTACCAGTCCTGTACCTGTGATCTGACTATCACCCACCTCTGCCCAACAAAGAGGTGATCGGCATTTACGCCCGTACAATGCCTCGAATGGAGCGGCTTGGATGCTGGTGTGATAACTGTTGTTATACGAGAACTCCACTAACGGGAGATGTTTTTCCCAGCCGTTGCCGAAATCGATTACACACGCACGAAGCATGTCTTCTAGAGTTTGAATAGTGCGCTCAGATTGCCCATCCGTCTGAGGGTGATAAGCCGTGCTCATGTCTAAACGAGAGCCAAAATATTTGTGCATTGCTTGCCACAGTTCTGAAGTAAAACGTGCATCACGATCAGAGATAATGGAGGTTGGCACCCCGTGCCTTGAAACCACTTCTTTTATGTAGATGTCTGCTAATGTAGAGAACTTGTCTGTTTCCTTGATAGCCAAGAAGTGTGCAGACTTAGTGAGTCGATCCACGATCACCCAAATAGTATCATTCCCGCGTTGAGATCTAGGTAGGCCAGTAACAAAATCCATGGAAATTTGCTCCCATTTCCATTGTGGTATCTCTGGTGGTTGGAGTAGGCCTGATGGTTTCTGATATTCAGTCTTGACTCTCGCACAAGTCAAGCACTTGCTGACGTAAGTAGCTATGTGAGCTTTCATGCTAGGCCACCAATATGTGGTTTTCAAGTCGTGGTACATCTTATCCGAACCAGGATGTACTGAGTAGCGAGACTTATGAGCTTCATCCATTACAAGCTCGCGTAAGTTGCCGTAGAGTCGGACCCAAATGCGTCCTGTTACATAGTAGGCGCCGTCTGCCTTTTGTTCTAACCGTTGCCTTGAGCCGCGTAGGGCTTCAGCCCTGACGTTTTCTGATTTCAATGCTTCTACCTGAGCATCTCGTATCCGTGAAGGAAGACTAGACTGAATAGTGAGTTGCAACGCTCGTACACGCCTAGGTGTAGTATCCTTTCGACTAAGGGCGTCGGCCACCACATTGGCTTTGCCCGGATGGTACTTTATAGCACATTCGTAATCGTTCAATAATTCGACCCATCAACGTTGTCGCATGTTCAACTCTTTCTGCTTGAAGATATGCTCGAGACTCCTGTGATCGGTGTAGATGGTGCACTTGGTGCCATACAGGTAATGTCGCCATATCTTGAGCGCAAAAACAACAGCTCCCAGCTCTAAATCATGTGTAGTGTAATTTCGTTCGTGAATCTTAAGTTGGCGCGAAGCATAAGCAATGACTTTATCCCGTTGCATCAACACACATCCAAGACCTTGGATGGATGCGTCGCAGTAGACTACAAAATCGTCCGTGCCTTCAGGCAATGAGAGGATAGGTGCGCTACAAAGTCTATCCTTTAAGTGCTGAAATGCTGTTTCCTGTGTATTACCCCAACGGTAAGCAACACCTTTCTGTGTCAGTAGTGTAAGCGGCTGTGCAATCTTTGAGAAGTCTTTGATGAACCGTCTGTAATAACCCGCCAAACCCAAGAATTGGTGTGCGAGGTGCAGGCCAGTTCTTGATCGAATCTACCTTGGATGGATCAACATGAATCCCATCCTTGTTTACCACGTGTCCTAGGAAGTGGACTTCACGAAGCCAGAAGTCACATTTTGAGAACTTTGCATAAAGCTATTCTGTTCGAAGGAGTTCCAAAATAAGTCGTAGGTGCTGCTCGTGTTCTTCCTGACTCTTCGAATAGATCAGGATGTCGTCAATAAATACAATAACGAACTTATCAAGATAAGGTTTGCACACCCTGTTCATAAGATCCATGAAAACCGCAGGTGCGTTTGTTAGCCCAATTGGCATGACCAAAAACTCGTAATGGCCGTAGCGAGTTCTGAATGCTGTTTTGGAGACGTCCTCATCCCGGACTCTCAGTTGATGATAGCCTGACCTCAGATCAATCTTCGAGTAATAGCTCGACCCTTGCAACTGGTCGAATAAGTCGTCGATGCGTGGAAGAGGATAACGATTCTTCACGGTCACCTTGTTCAGTTCGCGGTAATCTATGCACATGCGGAAGGTACCGTCCTTCTTCTTCACAAATAATACTGGAGCTCCCCAGGGCGAAGAGCTAGGACGTATGAAACCCTTTTCCAAGAGTTCTTGCAATTGCTTGGACAGTTCTTCCAATTCAGTTGGAGCTAAGCGATAAGGTGCTCGAGCTATGGGTGCTGCTCCTGGAGCTAGCTCGATCTGAAATTCGACTTGGCGATGAGGCGGTAGCCCAGGTAAATCTTCAAGGAACCCTTGAGGAAAATCACGTACTACTGGGATATCCTCTATCTTCTTCTCTTCCGATGATGCGTCAGTAACGAGTGCTAAGATAGCAGTGTGGCCCTTTCGCAAGCACTTCTGGGCCTTAAGAAAGGAGATGGTGCTCACAACCGCACCACCCTTGTCACCATGAATTACCAAAGGTTCTTCACCAGCACGAGGAATGCGGACGATCTTTTCTTTGCAAAGAATCTCTGCTCGATGTTGAGGTAGCTAATCCATACCAATAACGATGTCGAAACTATCACAACGTTGGGGTCATCCCTAGCATCACCTCTGGCAACGACCCCTGTTGCACTGACCACTGTGGTGCCTGTTGCATCTATTGCACTTTGGGTGATTTCCTCGATATCCACCCTGCCCTTAACTACCAGACGACTGCTGACTGGGGCTCTGGTAGTTATCTGTCTTTCGCTGCTGTGCCTGGGACTGAACCGAAGTTGAACCCTTGCTGGAGGTTCCATCCCATTTTCGCTTGTTATCACTGGGAATAGCAGAGGTAGTAATAGTAGTAGTAGTACCGATACGCTTAGGCAGCCTGTTCTGTTCCACT